>JAPMOR010073754.1:0-164924 GCA_026543865.1 Argiope aurantia | reverse complement strand
TATTTTTAGAAATATATATAAAGAAAATATAAAGAAAATTGTATTTTCTTTATATTCTTATATAAAGAAAATTGTATTTTCAGAAAGTGAAACTTTTAATAGAATTATACTATAATCATAGATATATTGCCCACAATTTCTAGATGGATATTTGATTAATAAAAACAAAGCATATCAGCATGTTACTCTTAAAATCTCCATCATCACTTTATTGCATTTGAGAATTGAATATTTTATATGAATTCAGCATCATTGTGAAAATACTACAAAACATGATTATTGTATTATAAAAAAAATCTTGTAACTAATTCCATACTGATATTAATTAAACGCAAAAAGATATTTGGATATTTCTAATACTTTGGATTAAAGTACTAAATTAAATTAATTCATTAATATTTACATATGATGTATGATTTGCAAAATCAACCTTTAGATTATTAACGACTTGAATAAAAATATTAATTCTTTCAGAATAGTAGAGAAAATAGAGAGAGAGAGAGAGAGAGAGAGAGAGAGTATTAGTTTATTTAATTTATAAAAGACAAGAGACTCGTTAAGGAGCTGTCATCCGTATAGTAATGTATTCTTGTTTCTTTTACTTAGCTATAAAAATAGTATTTATAATATAATAGTAAATCAAATACGCTTGATTAAATACTGATTACACAGTATACTAATTTTGCCGCGAGAGCACGGAGATTCAGTGCAGCTTTGCGGTGCTATTAACTGTATTCAAAAGAGAAATTCTAATGATATTATATTTGCGTCCCATTCCAGATAGAAACATACCACTGCTACAGCATCTACATTTAAAAGAAAAAATATTCTATAGGCACATTATTCACATAATATATCAGAAACTTTCTTCTACTATGGCATTTGTAATCAAAGTCAATAGGAAGAAAGATAATTATTCTGTTTACCATCTACACCATAGCCCATTCACAAGGAAGCCCTCTACAACTGCATTATATACGCAACACTTCATTGTATAGAAAGCATTCTGCTGGTACGGTATAAGAACATAACCCTTTATGAAGAGGAAAAAAATCAACTGGCGTAGCGTTTGTACTACACTGTATCCAGAATTAAAAAATATATATATATTCTACTGATACGGAATCTGTATCACTCTTAGGAGAAAACGGTATGGAGAGTTATTTGCCCCTGAATCATCTACTCCAGGGTAGTATTACTAGTTTATTCAAGTTGGGGTAGAAGTATTTCAATCAACAGAGATCCTCGATGAATTTTTGTATAGCCCCCAACCGACCACTTGCGCATGGAGAGAATTGACCTTTAAGTCTCACTGGATGCTGCGCAAATCTTCTCGTCAAGATATAAAGGCGGGGAAGTGCCCACAATAACAAAAAGCTTTAATGATTGCTTCCAATCCCCCCCCCCCAAGTTCTTTTGTCAAGATGTTCTTTTATGCGAAATACTGGTCGGAATTTTCTTAACATTTCTTGATGAGAACTCGGTACACTTCTGCTCCGAGAGGCGAAAAATGAAGTTCCACGTGGGCTGCCATACCACTGATTCTTTTGCTACGATAAATGAACGGAAGAAAATTCCTGGAAAATCTTTCTAGTATTCAATTGTTTGGTTTCTCGTACCTTGGCGAAGTTTAATTATTAATTAAATAATGGTTAAAGAGTATTTTTTATCGGTTTGGTGGCTTAACTTCCTTAATTACATTCTTGAAAAATAAATGACTTTAATTTAGGTGGGTTATTAAATGTCCTCTCTAATTTAATATCGTGTAATCGAATTTAATAATGTTTTGGTAGTGATTAATGCATAATTATTAATTCTGCAGAAAATTTGGCATAGTAATTTATTTAATAACGAAAATATGTATTGTATTATGACACTGCGTTAGGTTTGTCGGTTTAAATTAATTAAATGACATGAAGAAATATATAAAAACGCTATTATCTCCACATTATAAAATTATTTCGATTTGAACAAGTTTATAACATCCGATAAAATCTCATTTAATAAATAAATAAATTACTAAGTTCTTCTATTAAGGAGTTTTGTTATTCCAAAAATAAATTATACTGACTTAAGAATAAATTACTGCTGCTTCTTAATTTTTTTTTGGTTTCATTCACAAATACTGACAATATTTTTAGATAAAAAATATCATTCACTATATCACTATAGTTCGGTTCAAAATTTTACACCGTAATTTATTTTTAAAAAAATATTGTTTTGTCATGGCATATATATTAAAATAAATAAATAAAATTGGTGTCGAGAAATATACACAAATATCTAGGGAATATAAAGTTCCGTATATGAATTGTAGATGAACCGTCCCATTCTTAATTTTTCTCTTTCGGAATGAATCTTTGTTGTTTGAAAAAAAAATTATTTTTGAGAAATACCATGTATTTCAAGTTGTTTTCAAGAAATTATTTTCGTTGTCTTATGTATTTAACTAACGACTCTTAAAACAACTTTTACTTAATGAATCTCATACAATATTCAATGAATTGTTATTTATTTCTTAGAGCAAAATTAAGTTATTGAAATATTTATCATTTTTAAACATCTCTGAATCCTTTATAGATCATCAGTCTATGATATCTTTTACAGTTTAAGATGAATACCGATATAAAACTGCACAGATATTTGTATCGGATTTTATTCGCTGAGGCATAAAATCATTTGTTTAGCGTGTGATCATACGGAACATACCCTTTTACAGGAGATTTAAACATTTCTGATATCGAATTTTCATCGTTATTTTTAAGTAATGATGTATTTTATGAAGAATTAGCAAATCATTCTTCATGAAAGCATGCGTTTGTTTTTACCTCCAGACTGATAGTGAAATGTTCAGTTGATGTCAAAACTTATTTGTACATGTTGCTTTTATTTAAGAAATATACATTTTTTGTGTTGTTCTAAATGATACAAAGAGCATTAACCGTAGAAATAATAAATATGGTTTGGAATAAAGTTTAATATAAGATAATGAAGTAATTTGGAATTATAAAAATATGCATAAATTTTATTAAAAAAAATTATTTTGAAAATTGTTTTTATCTGCCCACTGTTTGATTTTATCTGTTTTTATCTGCGAAATTTTTGATTTATTTAAACGTTTAATTTCTATTTCAGAGGCATGGAGACTAAACCTCAGGTGGATTCTCCTCAGAAATCACCTGTGTCAAAGACTCTGCCTCAGACTTCATCCAGTGATACAGACGCCAAGAAGACTTCGAGCAATGGTGTTGACGGTGTCTCTGTAGACCAAAAACCAGAAACAAAAGAGCAGCCACCACCATCTTCTACATATCAAGCCACCACTAAGACTGAAGGTCAGTCTGAATCCCAAAGTTCAATTGCCAAAGAATCAGCGGACACTAAAGATACTACTTCTGATGCGTCCAAAGATAAAGAGAGTGCGTCTCATCCAATCATATCAGTAGACATCCAAAAGAGTATGCCTTATGAAAGTAAACAAGCAGTTCCTGAAGACTCCAAACAAGATATGAAGTCAGATACAGCAGTTTCTCCTGAAGTCGTTGCTTCTGTAGTTACTAATGCTGTTGTAAACGAAGCGACCTTGGCAGTGAGTGGAACAGATGGACTTGTTTTAAACGGTAACAAAATATCTAGTGATTCCAGTAAAGTAGACTCCGTAGTTGAAAAAGAACTAAGTAAAATTAGTGAGGCCATAAATGGTAAAACTGAATTAAAAAGTGTTGAAACTACAAAACAGGATTCCAAAGCGCTACCAAATGGGGACATTGACCACTCCCCAGTCTCCGATGGGACTGTGGAAGCTACACAAAAGAATTCAAAAGATGTTTCTAAAATTCATGTTTCTAGTGCACAAGATAAAGAGCAAATAGCGACAAAGAAAGACGTAGTGAGTTCTTTAGAAGATACCACATCTGCCACACAAATAGCAACACCAGTTAGTACAGATAAAGCACAAAGTGAGAGCCAAGATAGAACGCAAACTATAGATATTGGCCCTTGCAATGGTGTACCTGGCATAATAACTGTAGTAGGAATCACTAAGAAAGACTCAACACAAAATATTAGCTTAGAAAAAGAATCCGATGGTTTAGCAACAGATTCAAAAAAATCGAGTGATTTGAAAGAAATAAAAAAAGTTGAAGAAGATACCAGTAAGTCAGATGCATCAAAAGATAGTAAGGATGATAAAGAAAAGAAATCAGTAGAAGGGAGTCAAATTGTAGAAAGTGATTCTAAAACTACCGGTATCATTCTAGGTGGTGAGAAAGAAGCAGATACAAAAGGAAAAGATTCTACCGTTCCAGATGACAACTCTAAAACTGAAAGCTTAGCAACTACTTTCTCGAAAGACAACTTAACGGACAGTGCAAAATTGCAGAGTAGTACACTTAAAACTTCTGAACAGCTTGAAAGTAAAACGCCTGAGTTTTCCTCGGCAGATAAAGATTCTTCAAAGAAAGATGAAAAAATAGAAATTTCAGAAACAAAACATGAGCCATCAGATTCTCTGGAGACACAACTTGATGAAAAGGCAGAGAAAGTCGAAGCGATTTCGAAAGACACTCATAAAGAAAGTGATCAAAATGCAACAGACAAAGGAGATAAAGCTAAGCAGGAGGAGGAAGACGGTAAAACAAAAGTGGAAACCAGTAAACAAATCGATTCTGATAAATTGTCTGGTGATTCGGCAGTCTCAGAAGATAAGGCAGATAAAAAAACAATTGCAGTTTCTTCTCATCTAGAAAAAGAAACCTCCAAAGAAGAAGAAAGTACAGCTGCGAAAGAAATTGTGAAAGATGTAAAGCAAGACTTGCCAAAAGAGAAAACTATTGATAAACATGAAGAACCACCTATTAAAAAGGAAGAAACTAAGATTGATAGTGAAATTGTTAAGAAACCAGATTCTGTTCTGGAAATTTCGTCTGAATCTCCCGATTCTACCGATGCAAAAACTGAGCAAAAATCTAAAAAGGACAGTAGTTCTAAATCTCCTATGCATGAACCTTCAGATAAACAAGAGGTTCAGGCAAAGGAATCTGAAAGTAAACCTACCGATAAAACCTGTGATATGTCATCAATGATGACATCCCAAATCCTAACTGAAGAGCTTCTTAATTCCACAGAAGAATCGAAAAGTGCCGAAGAACAGAAAGAGAAATCTGAAACTCTGTCTTCAGTGAAGACTGTTCAGACAGAGACTCAACCAAAGACTGTAGAAAATGTCGAAGAAAAAGTCTTATCTCGAGAGATTGAATCTTGTAGAATATCAGCTGCGAGGTATTCTCCTGAGACGTGTGATGTAGGCGTAGGAATTGATGAAAGGAGAATGGTGCGAGTTGCTGCCGGAGATGGTGGAGAAGAGGAGGTAATGTATAATTAAGCTTATTGATGTTTGAAACCTGTGAATTCGTTACTTAGAATACTGTTACTTCAAGTGTAAAATACAATTTATGATTTCGATGATTTGCATTTACAGTTTTTTAAAAATTAATTTATAAATTTATAATAAATAAAATGATTTTGAATTTCAGGTTTTATTTGTTTAGTCTGTTATATTTATTAGTTGTTTATTTAGTCTGTTATAGTTATTAGTTGTTAGATTTATTTAATATCTGTTATTTAGATATATTAAGTAAATTGGATATTACAAAATTTTATATTTTAAACTTTTATATTTTTATTACAGTATTTTTTTAGCCAATTTGGAATTTTAATAAGTAGAAGTTATTTGAAAAGAAATGAACTTTAAAAATATTTTTTTTTTAAATAAAGAAGTAATATGAAACATAAAAATGCCTTTGAATAAATTTTATCTATTGTATAGTCTAGAAATTATTATTAAATTTGTTTCAGATTTTTTTTGTTAAGAGAAGAATTCTGCTTAAGCTATAAATTTATTCTAAGTAAAGCTACTGTTTCATGAAATAGAATTCTGAGGAAACATATCATGTTTCACCATCGTATTTTAAAAACATCAAAGACCGTATTCCGTATATAAACTTCAAGTGAGACTATTTTAAGTAAATAATGCAATTATTTTTTTATTCTTTTGATATATTTCAACTGTTTAGGTGATAATCTTTCTCACTCTAATATTAAGAAAAAGAAAATCTTACAATAAACAAACTTCGGGAAGAGTAAAGTAAATATAAAATGCTACGAGTAAAGGAAATGATAATATTGTATGTATATTTCAGATAAAATGTCTTGTATTTATTCACGTATCAAGTTCAGTGACAATATTTGCGGAACAAATAGCATATCTAGCTTTAAAACAATGTGAAATTACAGAAAAAGAAAATAAAAACAGCGCACATGATTGCTAAAGACAAAAGAAAAAATCATGTTTGCTTTTCCTTGATTTCCAACACTGTTGCATCACGAAAATATTCAGAAAAGGGTGAAGGTCTGGACGTACCGTTTTTCTCCTATGAAAATTAGCTTCTCCTATGAAAAGCTTCTTGGAATAGCAATAACTAGAACATGAATTTTTTTTCCTTGTAATCAATAAGGCTGAATTAATTCGCTTAAATGAGATCAATCAACATTTGTTAAAATTCTATTTGATTAGGGTACAATACCAAATACGATCCTTGATATGTAAAATACAAATTTATTTATTTAAGTTAATGTCACATACAATGTGTATAATATGCAAATAAGAATGAAACAAAATATTTTAAAAATAGGTATTCAAGTGTTTTCGAGAATTAATTGTTTCAAAAATGTTCTCGACTTTTTCACCATCTAGCCATCTAGCGAATAGGAAAATTATCTGTTTGGACCATTTTAATAACAAACACCTCAACATTCAGTTCTCCTCTTCTTCTAGTGCTAATTTAAAGACCGAGAGCATCCGATAATTCGGAGAATTACCTTTTTGTGCTATGTTATACCCTTTCATATTAGCAAGTCATCTGACATGCTTCAAAATATACAATTCAAGATATTCATTTGGAGATAAATATTTAATATTATGGATATAATTTATTGTAACATTATTAATGGGACATAGTTTGAGAAGAAGAACTGATTTAGTATAAGCTAGTTTAGTTGTAATATCACTGTGTAAATCTTTAAAATCGTTTTTCTCGAATGATTTTTTTGAAATCATATCTATTATTAAATGCTACTTTGAATATGAAGTCAAATGCTTCGTATTCAAAGCCCTAGACGCATGGATATCACTGCAAAATCTCATTTCCTTTTCGTTAAAAGATTGATTGTATATTGTTCTTTAGAAATGCTCTTCTAGGTGGGTTTTCGGTACAAGGAACGTATTTGAAATTATTTCTGAAAACTCTCAAAGTATGTCCTAGCATGCATGTCTTAGGGAACCATCAGTTAAGAGGGGAATTTTTTTTTCTATATCAAACTCTTAAGAACACAGCCTACCATTGCGGTTTTCAAAGGGTAAAAGAATGTTCTTAAATTTGGAAGAGAAATGCTAGTTTTCTAGTATAGTAAGGTATTTGAACTCGAGTGATCTTAGATATACAGATGAAGGGTTAAATTCATTTTCTCATCTTTCTCGCCATCTTGATTGTAAAACCTCGACTTCGGAAAAAGATGATTTCAGATTCAAAACCCGTATCTTCCTAAGAATCTTGAGGTAAGCGGATCTTAGGCACGTTAAGTATATTGGGATAAAATATTCTCATGTTGGCATGATGCAGAAATTTACACAGGTAGTGCCAGCCTATGTAATGTCTTTGGCATCAGACAGCAATTGAAAATAACGAGCTTCGTCCCAAGTATTTCACAAATGGATATTAACTTAACTACAATAAAGATCTCGGTACTAATACTGATGATATAAAGTTCTCAATTTTACTCTATCAATAATTTTTATGTTATATTTTTGAATTCTATTATTTTCGAAATTATTTTTAGTGTATCTTTTTCTTCTTTCCTCAATTATTATTTTCAAAGCAGTATATTTCTATACTGTAAAATAAAATTTCATGTTATGAAAAATCAGGTACTCATAGAGATGCAAGGAACTTTTTAAAAACCCATTTAAAACTCTCTACGTATTTCATGATGTAACAGTTTTGGATTTTTTTATACGTATCTTTAGGTAATAAATCGATGCTGGATTTGAGATGATTTGCTTAGTGCAGTCTTTCAAAAGTTTTGTTTCGCCTTTCAAAACTGTTTGATTATTGATTAGAAGTGAATTTTTCTATATCAATTTTTTTAATCTAATTATAATGCAATCTTTATAATCGAAATATTATAAGATTGAAGAAGATAATGATATCTAGGTGCATTTTTTAACTATATAATTTATGACAATTATTTTATTTTATATTTTTACTTTATTCTGTTAGTCTTTTTTTTTTGTTGTTAAGTCGCTGATTTTTTTCTCTTTCACTCTCTCGCTAAATTTTCTTGGTGATTTAGATCTTGGAGTTTTTGAGCTGATTTTCACCTTGATACACCATTTCAGTATTATAATAAATGTTGTTTTATATTTCTTATAAACATTGAGAAAAGTAACAAAATAGAAATAGGAAGAAATGACATTAAACGTTTTCCTATGCAATATAATTATCTTTATGATTTTAAAATATTATCTTAAAATAAACCAATAAAAGATTCGTTCATAGAATGAAAATAACGCGAGTAGATTTTTTTTTATTAAAATATCTAACATAATGAAATGAGATGAAAATATTATATTAGACTGAAAAAAAAATCATTTAAATAATCTATCAATTCAGTTAATACTTATGTTCAGAAAATTAATATAAAACTTACATTTTACTAATTATCTAATAATGTCAATAATTTTTCTAGTATAATAATTAGTCATAACTATCTCAGATATTTCCTACATTAAAATGTTATGTTAATTAATTATGACAAATTTATTTCGTTTAAAAAATTACTTCTTTATTTTCGAAAAGTTTATTTTTCTTTCAAGAATGGTTCATTATTAACATTACCTTGTCAATAACAAAATATCAATTTGGTAGTAAATCCATCGTTTACAGTCTAGTAATAAATTAACGGATCAACTGAATTTATGCCTCATGCAGATGGTAATGATGATAGTTAACGTGTTTGTGGGGAAAATATATGTTCATTTCTTTTGCCAGTATTACGAAACCTGACGCAGATGTTTACATTACCTCCTCGTAAACAAAATCACTGTTGTGATACAGCACAGATGAATACGGTGAAATATGACCCTAATAAACAGATCAAGATCTTATTAAATTGCTATATATTGATATGGCTCCTATAACTCAATATTTCGATATTATTACAAGCAACATACTATTGTATGTATTTGGCATACACTAGCATTGTTGTAAAGAGAATATATCTAATATGTTGCAAGAATGAAATTTCCTACGGATGTATTCCTACGGATTCCTGTATTTCCTACGGATATTTGTTCAATTGGTAAAAGAAATTTCTTAGTATTTCTGGCAGTATAACTGCTTTGAAACCTTATTTATTGGTACATTCGACAATAACTATTTATTGATCTGTAATAGTTAAATTTAATTAACTATCTGTAATTAGTTAATTGAATTTAAATAACTATCTGTAATTAGTTAATTGAATTTAAATAACTTTTTTTTTGTATAAAAATGCATTTGTATTTATAATTTTTTCTTTTAAAATTTTAATCTATTATTATGTATTACGATAATAAATATTTAATTTGGATGAAAAAAATTAAAGACAAATTAATTAAGAGTATTTGTAATTTTTTAATTAAATAAAAGTTATTAAAAATGAAAAAAAAAAAAAAAAACTAGCCAGGTTCGAACCTTGATCTTCCGCATACGAGATGGTTATCTAGACAACCATGCCATCGAGATCATCGGGACGGGAGTCAACTTAGCAGTATATAAGCTTTACCAAAAGTTTGAGGACCATTTTCTCGAAATTGACTGGCCATTGCGTTTCAGTATTTTCAGGAATAAATATTCTAAATGTATACTATCATTATACAAAATCTCATCCCGATCTCAGATTTCAAACCTGCGCCCTCTCTTTGTTAGAAATAACTCCTTAAACATAATATATGTTCAAAAAGTAACAATGGCTATATTTTAAAATACTCACAGACGTTGTTTCGAAATAAAACTTTACTTCACTAGTGCAGTTCAGTGGGAACAAGAACTTTGGTAAAGATAGTTTAATGGAGTTGAGTGACTATAATAGCTATTACAGACAAAAAATCATTTCCAAAAATGGTTTTCCAATTGTTTTTAAATTTATATGATAATTTGCCGGAATGTGCACTAATATTTCTGCACTTCAGATAGCATTACTTTCAAAACTTCCTCATGACAACAGCGCTCTTGACAGATTTATACCCTCGTACAAAGATATATTTTTTAAAGAGAATATGAAAAAAAGTAATTTTACATTAATGGATTTTTTTTTCATAATTCTGGAAAATGACTTTCATTGTAATTTAAATATTTTCAATGTACTCAACAAAAGGAATTTGCTCTACAGCATAAAAATTTGCTTAATTTATAATTAAAATTCTTTTATGGTAAATCCTTTCTTCAAGTTACAAATGTATTGTAGTGATCATTTATTAATCTAATTAAAATTAATTAAAACAAGACAAACATTTTAGGGTTTACATTATATATATTTTATAATTCCCTTATAAGTATAAATATAAATTTAAACTTAAGACGTTACACTGGGTCATTTAATATAAAGATAATAAGTTGTTTCATGGATGTGTTAAATCTTTTCAAACTAGTCCAAACACTTGCGTTAGATGATTTGACATAAGTCTATCATTTCTGATATTTAAAAAGAAATTGTTCCGATAGATTCTGTTTTACCAGTTTTTATCTTTTATCTAATAAAAATCGGGGATTAAATATATATATTTGTGTTCAAAAACGTATTTTAAATTTATGAAGTATTGTAAGGAATACCATAGTTCAAAATTGGATTGCAACGAATCAGAACTTGCAAGTTCAATAAAACATGCTTTAATATCTCTAGTTTGGCTGACTTTGGTATCTTGATGACTTTGCAGAAGAAATTCCACGATATTTTGAATGAATTGTTCAGTTACATTCAATAAGACGTTTTAAATGTATATTGACAAAATAATCTTGAATCTCATTTTTGTCATCAGGTTGACGGGCAAGAAGCAACTACCGTAGTAGAAGTAACAGAAGACGCCCCCTCTGCCCCTGATGATAGTAGCGAAAGTAATCTAATAGCCAACGGATCATCTACTACAAGTATTTCTCCCACCCCGTCTAAGGATGCTTCCACAACAAGCAAGCCAGCATCGGCCGAGAGCAAGAAAGATACAGATTCCACGAAGGATGATCAAAGTAAACCTGCCTCAGCTGTGTCCCGATCTTCCATTCCAGAAGCCACTGTGTATGAACCACCTGAAAGGCGTCGATCAGCGACGTCAGTGGAGAGCCAAGAGAAAAAAGAATTGGCGACAGAAAAAAGTCAAGAGGACGGAAAAGATGCTGAACCGGAAAGCAAAGAAAAATCGCTGCCAGTTGATAGTAAGGATGCAGACACAGTCGTTGAAAAGAAGAGGGAGGAAAAGACTTCGTCTGAGGAAAGTAAGTTCAGTTACATTTTTACTGTTTGTATCAACTTTAACATAGTAAGGATTAAGTTAAACCCGTTAATCGACATACTAATTGTAATTAATTAATTTTGCTTTTTGTTTCTACAGATGTTTATAGCTCTGCAGTTACAATTAATTCATTTAAAATTAGGTTTCGAATGATTGGATTATATTTAAGGAAATGAGATATAGAAATTAAGTTTCAAATTTATTTATGAATATTTAGATAATTTGGTAATGATATATTACCACATTCAAAATTGAAATTAAACTAAAACTAAGTTTATAATAGTTTTACAATTTATTTTTTCAGTTTCATTGTTCCTTTAGTTATATATCATTTTTATGTGTTATTGCATTGGTTTTAATAATGTATTCTATCTTCAGTTTTAAAATTGTTTTAATTCAAATTCAAACTCAGTATATTTACATATTGTAAAATTTTGGTACATTTAGAGGGGTAATAAAGTTACAGAAAAAATGATGAATATCCGTAGTATTGCAATAGCAATATGCAAGTGTTACAGTAACTTTCTTTCGTAAGTAGTAATAGTTTCGTTATTGCAATAGAGATTATCGGATGCCACGAACTTCGAAAAAGGTAATTGTTGCCATGCATATTCCCTATAATACATCTTCAATCTATTCGTAAGCTACAATACCGAAAATCATGATCATGCCATTTTTGAAAGTTAACAACACCAGTTAAGAATGATTTTTGACAAAAGACAAAGCTTAGTAAAATGTAGAAAAATTAAAGCAAATTGTAAGCTTTCATTCCCGAATAATTGAGCTAATATCAGCATACTCTTGTTTCACAAAAAAAAAATTGTAATTGCACAAATTTAAAAAAAAATGTATGTAAAGATTTATGAAGGCATTTCAAATTGATATGAATGCAAGACGAAGTCTCAATACCTCTAGAACGGAACCGGTATCAACATATGCCTGTTCCAGCAGATAATTCAATGGCAATAATTCAAATTAAAAAACAACAAATGAACAATTCTGAAGGCATTCCTGACTCATAAAAATGCACAGCGATGTCTCAAGTATTATTCCTACCATAATCCATGATCAAGTTTAGTTTAATTATATTAACGTCCCGTTTGAAGCAACACTAGGGCTATTTTGGGATGGATCTCGTAATTTTGAACTAAGGTCAGATGATGAGGACGACACTGAGCTGGCACATCCCTCTCCACACCACACCACACAGCGGGAGAACGTTTGATCAGGATGGATTTAACGTGTAACAGACCCCCTTACACGACGGTTCTTCGGTGTAATCGGGTCTCGAACCTGAAACCCTCCGGTTCTGAAGCCGAGACCTTACTACCAAGTCACTGCGGACCTCAATCCATGACCAAAAGACGCATAGAAGAAAATAATATGAATCAAAATATGGACGTTAAGATTGCTTTGCATAACAAGTCGTGTAAATCTGAATAACTCTCTTAATGTTTATTACCCTAAATGCCTTTATCCAGCTATGACAGTTATGCCATTGACTATGTCTAGATTTGGATAGTGAAATTATGTATTTTGCAACCTCGGGAAAGCCGAATAACTGGGAATGAATACTAGCACTTTGAGCCAACTATTTTTCACTCTATGGTACAAATGTTGATTCATCTGGAAGTACGATTTTTCAGAATCAAAACTATGTAGTTCTACTCGCTAGATCTATCAGGTTATAATTTAAAAAACATTGCGTTTATGTTATAAATCTCCTTTGATCACCTTAGTTTCTTGATCTCAGTTTTAATTAATCATTGGATTTTCTTTGGGAGAAGAAACTTTACATATGGAAACTTTCGCATTTATTTTTTATTAAAATATGGTTTACTATTTCTTTAGGTACAATTCAGGATTTGTGTAACTTAATTCCTCGAAACATCAAGGCTATTATATATACTTAAGGTAGTCCAATGCTTTATTAAGGAAACGTCTTTTTTCTATTCATTAGCGATTAATTTATCTTCAGTCTGTATATTTATTACCTAATAAACAGATAGTTATTAATATTCAACATATATCTATTTAATAATTCAACTTAATACTAATAAAAATATCACATAATATACACATATCAATAAGTAATTTTGTTTATATTAAAACTTAAACTAATACATTTCTTTTTATAGTTCATATAGTAATTATTGTAATATAATTATCGAAGTTTGATACTAAATGTTTGTGTTAATACTGAAAAATGTATAGCTTGGTTGCCTATTTCATTTTTCTAAACTCCCTTTCTGTAATATCACTTCAAAAATGTATAATTGAATAATACAAAAGTAATTTTTGCTAGTGAAAATAATATGATGGTATTCCTCTAAAAAATTAAACAAAACTTTATTCACAGAGTCTGAAGAAACTGTCATCAAGAGTGACGACGAAAAAGAAAAACCAAGCAGTGCCAAAGAATCTGAAGAAGCTGTAAGTGAAACGACAGAAGTAAAATCTGACGTCCAACAAGATGAAAAAGCGGCGGAAAGTCATATTAAAGAGCCCCAAAGCAGTGAAAAACCAACAGAGAATGAGAAAGCCGATCAAGATGTTAAAACTGAAAAAGATACAGAAAAGCCTGAGGAAGAGAAGGGAGAAAAAGAAGCAACAAAAAGTGATTCAAAATCTGTAGAATGGAAGGAAGACACACCCGTGACAGAGAAAACCGAGGCTGCAGAAGATAGTGAATCTAAACAACCTGATATTGAAGGGAAAGAACCGTTGGAGGAAGTTGGCGGCGATGCTGCTGAAAAGGCAAGTGAAGCTGAAAACCTTGAAACGCAAACAACAAAAGAGGATTTAGAGCCTTCTGAAAGTGAAGGAAATCCGGAGGCAGAAACCACAGCAACTCCTGAAGCAGTCCAAGAAACTGTCAAAGCAGACGAAGGGACAGAAGAGATACAGCCTCCTGCACTCGAAACTAAAGAGGAAAAAGAGGAAGACAAGGACAAAGAGGAAGAGAAAGAAGAAGAAAAGACTGAAAAGGAGGAAATAGTTAAAGTAAGTTGACTTCAAAATTTTTTTCATCTATTTTTAAATTCTATTATATAATGAAACAGAGAAATAACTTCAATGTACTCATAAAATGTCCATCTATTTATACTAACACTAAAGATAAATGTGCATGTGTGTTGGTCTTCGATAGACCATATCATTTGATCTAATATATCAAATTTGGTACATGTATACCTAGGAGGTGAAGAATGTACAACTAGAATTTTAATTAATTAAAAATTAAGCTGAATCTTTGCGTTTCCTTACTACCAAAGATATTTTCACAAAAATAAATTTTATACCGTTTCAAAATTAAAAAAAAAATACTTTTTCAGATACCATGCTGTGCGAATTTCAGTCGCGCGAATTTTGCTCAAATTTGGTAATTTTTTTAAATATATTTTTTATTGCCTGATATATTACTATAGATTATATTGTTGCTAGGAAATTCAAACCGTTTTCATTGTTTCAGCAATTATCAACTTTTTTCATTTTTGAAAACTAATGAACTAGTGTTCTGTTTAATATCTGTGTAATTTATGAGACATATAAAGAGTGAAGTTACACTATTGCGAAATTGCGAAAGATAGATGAGCTGAATATTTAACTATTATTTATTAGCCTCATGATGTCATGGCACTATCATTAGAAAGATTCATGTGCTCTATAAATAGAACATATATAAGTGACAATAAAAATAACATGGCTGTGTCTAATAATTCGGCAGAATCATGGATATGATGTTATATGTATATACACTGGCATGCAAAACTTAAGCAACAGGTATGTTTTTTGCCATAACTTCACAAGAAATCATCTGAGAGACGTGAAATTCAGAAATGAGATACAGCATTTTGTTCTGAAAGAATGACGAAAGCATAGTTGCGCAGAAATGAATACAATGCATACAGTATGGAATCAAACAAAAAAAGGCTTTATTGAACTCATAGTATCGTTACACCTGATTGTCTGTCCAAGAGGAAGAACAGCAAGCAGATGTTCCTTAGTATGGGATATGCTCTCCCCTTACTGCAATGGTTGCTTCGCACCGTCTCCCCATACTCAACACCAGATTGTCCAACATTTCTTGAGGTAAGAGTGCCCATTCTTCAATCAGCATCTGTTTAAGTTGTCGGGTGTTCCAAGGAGGATGTAATCATGCCGCAAGGCGTCTCCCCAAAGCATCCTACACATGTTCTATCGGATTTAAATCAGGGGAGCAAGCCGGCCAATCCATTCGAGTGATATCTTCACTTTCCAGGAGCTCCTCAACAGCATGAGTCCTGTGTGGCCGTGCATTGTCATCCATAAAAACGAAGTCTGATCCAATGGCACTTCGGAACAGACGCACATAGGGAAGGATCACCTCCTGACAATAGCGATCTCCAGTTACAGAACCTCTGTCGAAAACGTGGAGCTCAGTCCGCCCATTCATCATAATGCCTCCCCAGACGACAACTCCAGGACCACCGAAACGGTCTCTTTCGGTGATGTTACTGGGATGAAACCGTGTCCCGACCTCTCTCCAAATCAACTGGCGTTGGGAATAGCTTGTGGCACTAAAACGACTCTCATCTGTAAAGAGGACACGACTCCATTGATGAGATGTCCAGTTTTTGTGCTCCCTGCACCACTCTAAACGGTGCCGCCGGTGGGAAACTGTCAAAGGGATGCAGCGTTCAGGACGGCGGGCGATTAGGCTACCTTTGTGAAGGCGTTTGGACACAGTAAAACGCGACACTTGTCGCCCCGTTGCTTCACACAATTTCTAAGCAATGGCGCTTGCTGACTGGTTTCGGGTTCTTTTCGCCTGCAGGACGATATGTAGGTCATCCACTGCAGTTGTTTTCCTGGGGCGGCCACCACCAACCTTTCTCACAGCTGTACCTGTGGTTTGGAAGGCTTTCCAAGCGCGCGAAACGACACTTTTGTTGATTCCGAACTCTTCAGCTACACTGGTCACATTACGCCCCTCCTCCAGCTTTCCGATCATTCTCCCACGTGTGAAATCGTCCAGGTGATTTCTGCTAGCCATATTTCACGAATTAACTGACGTGCACTTGCAGCGAATGTCTTTAATTGCGTCTGCGTCCTTCCTTTTATTGTAGTGTTGAGCTGCGCGCCTTCCGCACGTGTTTTGCGTACGCTCACGTCGCCTGTGACGTTTTGTTCCTGATATTTGCATACGCATGACCTTTCTCTTGAATTACGTGTTCATTGTACTGATGTCAAGAACTCCTTTTCTGCAATTTCATGGCTATCTGATGGCAAGAACTTTTCTGCAATTTCATGGTTATCTGATGGCAAGAACTCCTTTTCTGCAATTTCATGGCTATCTGATGGCAAGAACTCCTTTTCTGCAATTTGCATTGTTGCTTAAGTTTTGCACACCAGTGTATGTAATGAATAACTGAATGAAAAAAAGATTTGAGATTTGTTAAGATTTTGTAATTTACAATAAATTTAGATGGAATGATTGCAAGGCTAGGGATCCAACTTAATGATTAATTGTTTTTATGGTTTAATATTTTTTTTCTTCTTTATTCTATTTTTATCATTCTCCTATTCATGACTTGGATTTATAATTGAAAATCATCTTTTTTTTAATAATTGGATGTTTTTCCATTGTGCTATGAAAGGTTATTTTAGTTTTAAGAGTTGGTTTTTATATATTTTATATATTTCCCAATGGTGATATATAATAATCAGTTCAATATTTGAAAATGTTTGGCTCAAATATTCCTATTGTCAACTTTAAATCGAATTTAATCGGATAATTTAGAAGCTTCTATTTGTTTTATCTGAATACTTTATTCTCAAATAAATGCCTTGCTGCAAATATCAAGACTTTCTTTCTTAAAATAAATCTTAAAAATGAGCGACTGAAAAAATTTTGAGTGCTACGTGAATCATTTCCATATTACGAATTTATAATACTGTTTCTCTGCACAGTAAAGCTCTTGGTAAGGAAAATATTTTTACAGATATAGTAAAAGTTGCTGAATGGAAGTTAGATCAATGATAATAGTTTCTGGCGACAGACTTAGAGATCTTTAGCAACTTCTCTGTTGCAATCAGAACGAAAGTTTCCTGAAATTTCAGTAATTTTGGCTATATATTGATTTTACGCGAAAATACGAGATATTCTAGATTTTCGATGCTTTGTCACGGGGATTATAAGAAGTATACAGTGCAGACAAGAGGAATTAGTAATAATTGATTCGAGAAACACAGAAAGCATCACTTGAGTAAAGTCTCTCCAGTAGGTTCTATCTGAGCTCTTTATGCTATCGCGGCTGCCTAATAGTGATTTGCTGCTCACGTAATGTTGATTTCTACAAGTGCTGTTCCGGATCTAGAGAATTTCGATAATGTATTCGTCTTCGCATTTAAAATAAAAGTCGTTATTTTTAACAGTCTGTTGTACTTTTTCATCATGCACATACTAATGCATTTAAATAACACACATATATTTATTTCTTTTATTTAGATACTTAATTTAGATACTACATTTTTTAAAACACTACTTCGATTAATTTAAATTTTGTCTTAAAAAGAAGCATTTTTAATGAAAATGAATGGGGAATTCCTTCCTCCTTTCTGAGAAGACGCTTTCTTTCGTTTATAGAGAAATCCATACTATTCAATTTTTTTTCTTCTGTGGTCTCTTAATAATCATTATTTTGATATGTTCAGCTTTTCTACACAATAAAGTTTGGTGTTTATTTTATTACTATCTCATATATGAAATATTACAACCTCGTGATTTTGATGAATCTCCAAATTTCAAACTTTGGAATTATTTTTATCTGTCCATGAAAACTATAATTCAAAAATGATTTGAGCTAGACGGATGAAATGTGGAATGTCTTCTTTGTATCAAGTTTGGAAATTTCTTTCAAATTTTGTACGAAAAACGTGTAGAGGAAGTCTGTATCCAAATGTCCTAATATAAGTTAGCACGATAGCTACGAAAAGACAAAAGCTAAATGGATAAAATTTAATGACAAGTTGTAAGAGTAACTTTTAAAAATATCTTTAGTGTGTTAGTACACATCTAAAACCTATAAAATTTGGAAATAAATACGTGAAAGGCACCACTTTTAATCGGTCTGTAGTTTTACAGGTTTGTAAACTCAATAACTCAAAAAAAAAAAAAACATTTACACAAAACATAAAATTTGCTACATGATTTTCTGTTTACAATATTAGCTTGCATCAAATTTCAATAGGAAAGAAACATCTATACAAATTCGAATTATAGGCACTTGCGTATCAGCATCATCCCAAAGATTTAACGCCTAAAAATCATCAACGATCGCATTCTATTAGTTATTTCAAAACTTTAGTTTATTCACGGCATACGATTAATAAAGAGGTAGTACACTTATTTCAGAGAAAGTAAGACAATTTCAAGGAGACTACATTCTGCACGCAGTAGAATTTCCGCTGTAAAATTTTCAATGAAGTCTGTATGTAAATATATAAATTCTTTGCTTTTACATATCTACCAAAATTATTTTTGTATAGTTATTCAATAGTGAAAAATAATAAGCAGGATATCTACTCCAATTATGGATCATTCAACAATTTCTAAATGGTCAGAGATAAGTATGTGTTTAAAAAAATTACGAGATCTTTCAATCTTTATAAAGTCCACCTATCTTATAATTAATAAAATAATATTGACATGATAATGTTTTAAATAAAAAGTCCTATTCATTTGTGACTAAAACTAATAAAGCTTTAAATATGACTATTTAAGACAATTTCAATAAAAAAAATCTCACAAACTGCGGGTCATCCTCCAATTTACGTTGATTAGCTTAAAAATAATCAAATTCAGATCTTCATATCGCATTCAGTTTTTTTTCTCAAAAATATCTGTTATGCTTATAATGTTAATATATTAAGAATATTTTACCAAATCCGATTAATAAAAGCGAGAAAATAAACATTTATTCTCATAATGTTTTCGGCTGTTCGTTTATTGGCTCAAACAGCATAAAATATTATTTTTCAAGTTATTTAGAACAGTTTTCAAATTAAAAGTACATGCTCATTTCTAAGCGTTTAGAAATTAGTTGATGAATCCTAATTCCAATGAAACACCCTCTATAGCTGTAGAGGAGTTAGGTTTCAATCCACCATAAATGTCATTTGTTTTAAATTATTGTCTCTGTCTTTAATCCGAATAATTTAATTTCTTTTATAATAATTAGATACAATTTCAACTGAAATCTTCATATTATATATAAATATACAGGGTGATTATAATTAAAGTTTAAGTTTCAAAACGCTATAAAAGAACCACTGATGAGAATGATGTCAAATTTGAACGGCATGTTATTGAAGAAGGGGGAAAACGAATGACAGAAGAAAAAATTTAGTTTCAAATTTTAGCAACAGATGGCGCTGTAAGCGGCAGAATCACGACGAAAAATGATTCGTAAAACAACGGATAAGATGTAAGTTGCACATTAAGACGCATTGAAAAATTAGAATTGTTGAGTAGTTTTATTTGCATGACTGTACATATCACATCGAAAGGGACAAATTGGTTTGAAGAGTTTTGCTGCGGCATACCGCATAAGAACCATTCAAGTTCGAAAATATCACGAGACTGGCGCAAAACATGTTCAATATGGTGTCCACTGTTGTATGCAATAGGTTGAAAGCGACAAAAAGCATGTTTCATAACGGATCGCAGTGTCTCCGGGGTGATGTTCAGAATGTGTTGCGAAATTCATGCCTTTAATACCGCTAAATTTTCATTTGAAACACGGAACACAACACCTTTCAGATAACCCCACAGTCAGAAGTCACACGGAGTAATCTCAGGTGATCGGGACGGCCAGGTTGTAGGAAAATGACGGCTGATAATTCGAGCATTTCCGAAATGGCGCTTCAGCAGCTGCTTCACGGGATGTGCACGGGAGCGCCATCTTGATTAAAAATGATTCCATCCACACATTCACGCTGTTGCGGAGCTGGAATGACGTGGTTGCGTAAAAGATAAGCATAGCGATGACCAGTGACGGCAGCGGTAACAGGACCGGAAGCACCCGTCTGCTCGAAAAAATATGGCTGTATAATGAATGATGCCGTAAAGCCTCACCACACCGTGACCTTTTCAGGATGAAGTGGTACGGGGTGCTTTGCCAGTGGATTTTCTGTTGCCCATATTAGAGAATTTTGGGTATTGACGTACTCTGTGAGATGGAAATGGACTTCATCTATCCACAAAATTTTCCACGGCCATTCATTATCCACTTCCATGCGAGCAAGAAATTCTAACGCAAACGTTTCCCTTTCTGGCAGACCAGACGGAAGAAACTCTTGCACATGGCCAATTTTGTATGGATAGCATTGCAGGATGTTTCGTACAATTTTCAGCACCGTGCTCGTAGGCCTGTCCAATGTTCGATCAATTCCTCGTGCACTAATGGTTGCACACCACCGGCTGAGGCCTCCTGTAATGCTGTGGCCACTTCAACTACCGTCGAATGCACTCGTTTTCTCCCTCTACCAGATTGCAAATCAATCGAATCTGTCGATTCGAATTTTTGCATCATTTTCTTCAGATCCACGACACTCATTGGACCAATGCCTTCTTTTATACCCTTCAGTGTCCAGAACTTTTTCAGAGATTCTTTTACTACAATCATCCTTCTTGTAATACAGCTTTACCAGCAGAGCGCGTGTACCTGGCAATTTTATAATACTGAAATGTGTAGTGCGCATGACAAGTATTTTAATTTACATTTTCTGCCGCTTACAGCGCCATCTTTTGTTAAAATTTGAAACCAATTTTTTTTCTTCTGCCATACGCTTTCCGCCTTCTTCAATAACATGCCATTCAAATTTGACGTCATTCTCACAGTGGTTCTTTTTTATAGCGTTTTGAAACTTAAACTTTAATTATAATCACCCTGCATATATATATATATATATATAAATTACTCGGAAAATACAGACATTAAAAAAATTAGTCTTTATCATTAATAAACAATAAAATTTTTATAAGGGAGTGAAAACTTGTTATTTGGATTCGGATGCTTCCTTTTTTACGCATAAATAAAGCAATTTCAAAATTGCAGCTAATTTCTAAATAATTATTTTAATATAATAATACTTGTATATGCTACACGAATTTGACAATAATTTAAGCGGCTTCTCATTTTCCTATATTTAGCAACATTTAAAAAATATGAAAAACATTTAAAGTATCAAAAACAAGCTTTTTTTCTTTTTCTTTTTTTCTCTTTGCAATTTGATGAAACAAAATAGCAGTTTTTATTTTTAGAGGCAACATAGATTTTAAATAAATTTTTGTTTTTATGAACATTTAATAAAATAATGATGCTTTAATACTTCTATTGTGCAAAAACGCTTCGTTATTTTTGATTTTACATTCCACTTTCCAGGGGTGATTTATCTCTGTGATGAAGAATTAGTTCATTTCTCTTTATTCTTTGAATCACTCCAATCCAAGTTATGTTTTCAATACGGTATCGTATAGAAAATAATGAAATTTCTATGCAAAATGTGTTTAAAGCGGAAGTAGTTTAAAATGATAAAAATAAAGTACGTTTAAATAATAAATGTAAAGTATTATTGGGGGCATTCAAATTTGAAAATGATTTTTTATAACAGATATTTGTATCTAAAACAACTGTAAAAGCATTTGTCTCTGAAATTGAATTTGAAGTACTCAAATTAATTTGCGAGTTTTAGCATTTATAATATTATTATTTTTAATTAATGCTTTAGAATTTTTTTCTATTATAATGTTCTTTATAACTTATGTTAGCAGATGTCATATGAGTAATATCGTTGTAACAGTGTTTGTTACTACTCAGAGTTTTGAAAATTTTCTTGACTATTAAATCTTAAATAATATTAATTATTTCCTACTTTTAAGGCACTGATAAATGCGTTTTTAATTTCTATTATTTCTTATTTTTAGTTTGTAATACGTTTCATTATTCACCATAACTGATATAATTTATTCATGCAAAGTTTCTTTTTTCATTTTTATTATCAGATTTTTTCCTTTAAAATGGAATCAAAATTTAATTAGAATGAGTCGATTAATTGATAATGACTTTCAAAAATTATTACACTATTTTATTAACATAGGGAAGACCATAATAAGCAAATTTTCAAAACTAGAATAAGAAAATGCAAGTAAACCTTTATATTACGAGCTTCCATCTTTTCAAACAGGAAATTTTCATAAAAGGCGAATTAAACAGAAACGAGAAAAAAAAATTGCTTTGAACAAAATGATTTCAATAAAACTTTTTAAATACGAATTTTTAATTAAATTTCAATTTCATTATCACTGATTGCCATAATTTTCTTATTTATTTCAAAACTTTACAGAAGAACTATTTCATTATGATAGAAACAGGTTTATGAAGATATCTTTAAATTTTTCCAACTAAAAAATGTCAATGAATACAGCTATTTTTCACTTGCATACCATCGTCTTTTGCTTTCATAAATTAATTTGGGAGCCAGCCTTTCGACTTATTCCTTTAATAAACTGTTTGATCTACGAAGCCAAAGAATCAGTCAATCAGTTCCACTGATTTATTTAACTTAGGAACTGGAGGAGCCCAAGACTCTCGTAGAAGAAGAATCAAAACTCGAGGAGGGGGCAGCAGAAAAGCCTGAGGAGGCAAAGGAGGCAGATGACACAGCAGCGAAAGAGGCAGCGGATGAAGTGGAGGATGACAAAGGAGTGGACCAGAAAGAGGAGGAAATTGCCGCAACACAAAAAGAGGAGGAAATTGAGGCGATTGAAGAACCGGAAACTATGAAAAATGAAGAGAAGGAAGTAGAGGTAAGATGTTTTGCTGTGGCTGTCTGTAACGAATATTCTTTTTCCGGGCTTTCTTTGATAAGCTGGATAATTGGTAACCTCGATTGCGGACTTTGGGAAAATTGGCAAAATATTTTTCTTTATTTATCTGAAATATGAGTGAAAAAAGCAGAGTATTTCTTTTAGAAAATTTAGCATCTCAACAAATATACCAATACTAATTTATGTTGGATTTGGTTAAGCTATAAAATATGGTTTCCCAAAATCTCCAATAAATTTTTTTAAATTGGAGATTTTGGTATACACAGCAAAAATCATTTATTTTTTCACTAAGCCATTGGAAATTGAAATTTGTTTTTCAACTTCCAGTAGGATTGCGATTCTTTTTTTTTCTTTATTGGTTATTAATCAGCGATTTTAGATATGTAAATCTGGACTTAATTTCCGAAAAAAGGCAAAGGAGTATAACAATTTATTGAGTTTTTAGATGCAATAAAATTGCGATATGAAGATGAAGTTGGAGTAAATTATTATACACCAATTGTGCTTGTCAGTTTATAAATAGAAGCAATTACTCTCTTAATGCCATCTAAGAAAAAGTTAAGCACAATTAGTTCTTATATTAGTTCTTATTTTTTAATAAAAATATTTAAAGAATGTAATAATTATTTTTCCTAAAAGAAACGAAAAGTCGTTTATCTGCTGTATATTTTATAATTAATGATTATTTTTGTCTTAATATGTAATAAACTTATGATATAAAAGTAGTTTTCTAAAAAAGGTTGCTTCGAATTGTACTTTTATTTAAGCAGTACCAGCAATTAGAGAGAATCAAATTATTAATATTTAAGAAACTGTTTTATTATTGCTTACAAATGAATGTTTCTTCTTATTGCATTTCTCAGTATGAAAAATTTAATAAATTCTGATAAATACCAAAATCATTGCAATTAAAAATTAAGAAACGACTCAGGAATAGAACTTTGAATACAACCGAAGGTCTCATATTTCTTCTGATTTTTTCAGTTTTAGTGCATTTTTCTTTTCTTATTCAAATATATCATATTATATTTAAATATGAGTGCATTTTATTAGATAGGTTTTAGGATTCAAATGAAAGTATGTCAATTAAATATAGCTTCTAATTATTAAAAATTATTTTATTATTGTTTAAAAATAATCTTGTTCGTTGGTATTTAATGTTTTTTAAAAAAGATAAAATTCATAATAATTCCAAAATTGAATTAATTATAGATAAAATCCATTTAAGAAAAAACAGAAGGGATTGTTTCACTGTATATAAATTAATATAAATACGAAATTTGTAAAGTTAAAAAGAAAAAATATAAATAATTTCTTTTATTAAACGTTTACAGAATGAATAAAAATAAATGACGAAATGCATATTATATAATATTTATTTATTTAAAATACCCATTCTAATACAGTATAAATTTCTGCCATTATTTTGGAAAATTATTGAATTGTCAGTATCCTGATAATAACATCTCAATGTCAAAATTGAACCTTTTTTTACTTTAAATATTATGCCAAATTTGAGTTTCCATAAAGAATTTTAAAGTAACTGTGATGATTTTATATGAATTGAACAATCAGAAAGGAAAACAATCAAAATTTGCTATATGCAACACTAATTAATTCACTTACAAAATTTTATTTATTATTCGAAATTTTTTTCAAAATCTCAAACATCGTATTCCTTGGTAAAGGCAATTATAAACAATGTGATCCATCAAGTTAAGCATTACACGAAGCATTCGAGCCAATAATGTGGTTAAATGGCCCGCATATGTTTGGATGGTTCGTAAAACCTTCCAACCGTAATTCACAAATTCTGAAGTCTGGCAATACTACTAACCACTTCATTGAAACCTTTTGCTAATTATTTGGAATTCCGCGAAATGTTACATGTGACTTAATGTGCCATTAGGTTTATGTGAGGGCATCATATGCCGTATAAGCACAATTAATTCACGTTGAAGCAATTTTCCAATCACATGTATAACGAACATTAACAACATTTATGAAATGGCGTAGAGTTGAAAACATAAGTTCAAAGAGTTTTATTCTGGAGACATGTTTCTATAAAAAAATTCAATTTGAAAAGAAATATTTAAGCTACATCATATGGAAATTCCAGTTGGATTTAATAGAATCTTCCGTGAAATCTGAGAAAAATAATTTGAGAATCTCTTGGTTTTTGGATTATTAAACTGAATATTTCATATATTATTATAGAAATTTTCCGTTGGATATGTAATGAATATTGAATTTTTCTGAATGTTAAAATTATATTATCATTAATATTTGAACATTAATATCCAAACAATAAATATATCGATCGAATCTGTCTGAGTCGAGCGTTTTTGTATTGGTTTACCGTTAAATAGGGCAAAAAAATGTATTGATGTATTATGTTTTTTAACTGATTTTGACTTATATTTATGAGATGCATTTCATAATAGATCAGTTGCAGTTTCTAAACGCACTTTTATATTATTAAATTAAGCTGGTAATTATAATCAATCTCATTATCCAATGTAATTCTAAGTAGAGGCGAAAAAACAGAGACAGTGAAAAACTTTAAGCATTTCTTTTAAAAAATGTTCTTATTTCCTGGCATTTATATTTTGGATTATGGGCAGATATTTTTCAAACCTATCTGAATATTTTTGAATGCTATTTAAAAGAAATTAAACGGAAACTTTACATAGAAAAAATATTAAATTACTTCAATATGCAAAATTGCATTTTGGGGAAAAATCATTTTTTGATTTAAAAACTCTTGCTAGTAATGATATTTAAATTAATTACCGTTTGCCCTTTCATTTGTTATGGAATTGAAGGAAATTTTTTGTTAGTCATTCTTGTTTGCTTGTGATATAAATCAAATACTTGTTAACTTAGTCAATTCTGCTGAGATACTAAACAAATAAATATTGTTTCAATTCAAAAGAATTGTCTTATAACTAATTTAATTTTTGAACCGAAATCCCATTTTTTTCTGTAATTTTAATATATTATTTTTTATATTTTAATAGATCATTATTTTCTTCTTTAGGGACTTATAAGCAATTCTCAATAGAATTATTCAATCTATTTATTATCATTATTATTTAATATATCTGGAAACATTAGAATGTAGGAATAGAAACGATATATAATAATCTATATTTTACAATGAAAACATTAAATCTAATTTCTGAAAATAAATCAAATTTCTTATAACTTAAAAATTAATTTTACGCATGGAATACATTTTTTGAAAACAAATATCAAGGCTTGGAAATTCAATATTTAAAATGTAAAATCAGTTAATAAATACTCTAAAATTGTGGCAGAAATGAAATAAGCGAGGATAAAATTATTCTGTTTCCTATATTTTCCTAACGGCGAAAGATAATCATTTCTTATTGCAAATTAGGGTAATGGGATCTAGATTATAAATGGAAAATCTAATTGTAGTTTGTATCAAGATACTATAGACAAATAAGTTTTTTTTTAAAACTTTTTTATTGAAAATATACAAAGAACAATTATGTTATTTAGTTAGTCATTTTCTGCAATGGATTTGCATGTATTGCTCCCTATTTTTTCTTGTTCTGAAGTGCCCTATTCATTATGTTTAATAATCTTTCACAGGAAGCTGCCCCAGAAGAACAATCTGAAGAAAAGAAAGAAGAAGAAAAGGCAACAAAAGAAGACACAGAAAAAGAAGAACAAAAAGAAGAAGAAAAACAAGTGGAAGCAGAACCGAAAGAGACAGATGAAGGAAAGACAGAAGAAACAGAAGAGCAGAAAGTAGAAGAACAAACAGAAGGAGAGGAAAAAGAAGAAGAGCAAAAAGAAGAAGAGGAAAAAGAAGAACAAAAAGAAGAAGATGAAGCAAAGCCTGAAGAAGAAGAACAAAAAGAAGAAGAGGAAGCTAAGCCTGAAGAAGAAGGAGAAAAACAAGAAGGGGCAGAAGAAGGAGAACCCGATGATAAACCAGAGCCCCCTCCGAAATCACCGACTAAGCGAATGAGATCACCCGATAAAGCAGGAAAAAGAGGCAAGTTAATTATCCAACCGTCTCTTATAAAAACATGTTAAAAGTACTAGAACTGTTTTTCTTAAATGGCAATAACAGCTGTTTGAGATAATTATTATCTCTAATTAGAAAATGAGATTAATGAAGAAGAATTTTATTGTAGACGAATAGAGTGTCTTCTCAAGAGATTTTTGTTTGGATTAGAAGAAGAAAAAAAAGCAATTGTTATAATATGCATAATTATCGCTTTCAGAATTTTTTTTAAAGGCACTGTAGTGTTTGTGAATCTTTTATTAGTTACAGCTTATTATTCTTATATTTTCTTACTCAAGAGCAATTCCAAGAAAAATCATACACTCTTCAGTGATTTTAGAATAATTAAAATTGAATTTAAAACTGGTATAATCAAAACAAGTTAGGATATTTGAAATATTATCTTACAGTGAAATGGTACAGAATATATCGTTATATATATATTTTTTATTGAAAGAATGTGATCCAATGAGAATTAAAAAAGCTCGCTTGATTATAAAAATTGTTGTTATATATTTGTACGGAAATACAGCTGCACATGTTTTTACAAAGGCAATCTTATCACAAAATGGTATCTCATGACTTGGTTGATATTTTGGGCAATATTCAGTAATATATGAGGACAGGTGCATTGTTCCAATGATTACTACACTATTAATCAAAAGATATTTGATAATTATAAGCTGTACTGGACTGCAGAATCATTCTTTGAAATTCTAATCATCAACGAATCCCATCTTTCAAGAAGTTATCAAATCAAATGCTAAAGAGGGTATATGTTCGTCATGTTACTGTCGATATAAATTTGGTCGTAAATACTATTACTCTGGTAATTCTAACTTAAATTCCGAATGAAAATAAGGAAATAATTTGGTTTTTAACTAAAAAAAATTATGTTTAAAAAATATCTTTATAAATTGTATATGTAGTTGATATAAAATGAAAACCATTAATGGTTGCTTCTGTTCTTTTCTTCTTTACCACTTCTACATTCCTCGTATTTTCAATATTCATTACTTCTTTGGTAGTTTTGCTCATTGCTTTAGCTTGTATATTTTGGATTTTACTTGCATGCATCCTTTACCAGAATTTACAGTTCAGTCATAACACCCATAAATTTGAAATAAATCCGAAACGATTCGAAAATTATTAATTTATCGACTCTTTTGGCATGTTTACACAATTCTATATTCGTCTTCAAATCTTTTTTATGCACTTTCTTTCTTCCCTACTTCATATTTCTAAAGAATTACATTCTTGAGCACTTGCACTCGGTTTTGCACGATTGGCACTTCCTGACCATTTTGGAATTTTGTGAGAGTCAGTTTCAAATATTTCTCCTCATAGGATCATTGCCGCAACTAAGATTGCCACCAAAAAGTAGCAATGGATGGGCAGTTAAAGGGTTGCCACCTGTCGGAAGGATATCTCCTTATGAAGGTATGTTTCAACAACAAACTCCTCAGCGTAGTGTTATGGACTCGCACGTCTATGGGCTGTTCGTAAATCAGAAATTCGTATCTTCATTTCATAAACTTTACACTTACAGATTTTTAAAGAAAATTACAGACTTATCTGCCAAGATTTACATTTTGTAATCCTTCGCTCATTTTCTAAAAGTATTTATTCTGGGATACTTATTAAATAAATCAGTAAAATATATAAATATTTCTATCAATATCTCTATCTTGAGCATTTAAAAACAATAGTTTTAAAATACAAAATTACATTCTTTTAAATTCAGTCAAATTAGTCATTTTAAAATAACAAGAAGTTTTCACTTTTTTTTTACTCATCTTTGAATTGGATATTTTAGGCTTACAAATTAATATTTCTTCCCGGGTAGAAATTATTTCCTATCTGCACTGGCATTACAATTTTCCAAATTCTGATATAATGCTCACAGTGTGATTGATACTGAAAACAAGCACTGTTTGGAGGCAACTATATTATTAATCGTAGTAGAAACCTATATTCTATTTTTAAAAATAGATCTGTAATCAGATTTCTGTGTTAGTTTTCTTTTATCATTTTAATACTCTGAACCCTTATTATATTATGAGCTTTATAAATGATTGTCTTTATTCATTTCATTTCCATAAAATTTTAAAAACTCAGAAATTCTCTGAATTTTTTCTTGAGCAAAATTGAATCTATTCTACTATAGTTATAAATAAATATTATTTGACACTGCATAGAAAAAATAGAGCCCTTATACCATAAAATCGATTCAAACCAAATTTATATCTTAGCTTTAGGTAATTTTTTAGCTTTTTGAATTGATGTAATATCTTAAATTTACTGCTTTTTATCAAACAACTATTGCTATTTGCTTCAAAGCATAAAATTCCCGTTCGCTATTTCTGTGGTAAAATAATGATTTACCGCATTGCTTTCATTGCATTAAAAATCGCAAATGACACTACCATTTCAAAAGAATAAATAAATAAATGAATTAATTAATCTTATGTTTTAAATTCTTTCTGTGAAAACTTGGCAAAAAAATCGGTTGTATTATTATTGAAACTGATATTGCTGTTGAATGGCTTCTGCATTCATGTGTTTATGAATGATTTCGAATTTTTTCACTCTCGAATTCTTCTATTTTTCGATTCATTGTTTGGTTTATTGTATCTCTGATTTTGTTTGGTTGCAGGATCATTGGTAATGATAAGAATTTGGAACGAATTGATATATTTGTTTTGTTGTATTAGCTGATGGCATTGAAGCTGCATGAAGCATTTCTATTTTGAGATGGATTAAGAAATTTGTGCTTCGGATAGATGATAAGAATGTCACTTAAGCATTTATCTTCATCTTATGTCAGTATGAATAATATTCTACTTCATGCTGACATGAAAATATTTGGTATAGAGTGGCAAGTGTTTTGAGAATGAGTCCTCATACGCAACAAGTTTCCGTTAATCGAATTGGGAATGCAAGAATAACCTAATTCCATGCAGATTTTACCTCCAAGGAAATATAATCTAGCGAATAGGATTTGAAAAATTCTGAAAGTAATCTTTAAATTTTAGTTTTAATTTTTTTGTTTATCATGTTCAATTGATATAGTTTCAATGAAAAGAGGTGTGAAGAAGTTTGCAAATGTAATCAACCTTAATCGTTCCATATCACGTCATTTTCTCTTAAAATTCTCCCAAATGTTTTTAATGCATCAAAGATTATTGTGCTGCTTTTTATAATTTTGTTCCCTTCTTGCACTATTTATAATCAAGAAATTTTTCTAAACATTTTTACTATATTTTTTATATTCGATTGAAAGTATTGTTACAAAATAGTACAATATATTATTTTGTAACGTTCAGAAATTTAAGAGTTGAAAAAAAATTATCATTGTTAAAAATTTTCCTACAATTGAATAATATATTAGATGGAAGAGACGCAACATAGAAATGTTGACAAGACAAATGTTGTGCAATTTTTTTTTTTTTACTTTGCATTTTATACAGTTGTGATTCATGAATTTTGGCGGTATATAAGGCACGCTTTGAAAACTGCCCTCACCAAATAATAATTATACCAATAATGAATGCTTTGAATTATTCGTATATAACAATTAATATGAATGCTTATAATTTCCGATATTCTAAACAATTAATAAACATTTGTTATTTTATCAGTTTTAGAAAGTATTTATTGTTAATTCTATTATTGTCTAAACGGTACTGGTAAATCGATCGGTGGAATTGGAAAAGGCACTTAAATGTCTCTCGATTTTAAGGGCGTTCTCTTTTTAATAGATGTTATCAACTTACTGAATATATCTAGCATTTACCTGAAAGTAACATGTCACATTCATCTTTTAAAAAGAAATCATTTGGGGCCAAATACAGCAATTGTATAGAGAAATCAATCAATGTTATCTCATTTATGTATTTCTTTATTGTTAATATTTTTTGATCAAAATATTTTTTGAATTTTTTTATTATAAGAAAATAAATAATGGATCGTTAAACTTAAAGGAATAAAACGGCTAACGCTTTCTTTAACCAACTACTTACCAGAAGGCGTCTATTTCGGCTGATATTTCATGACAATGCGTAGAATCGTTCTATCTTGCTAAATCTCTGTTCTTTATTCTTAAACATATCCTAAACGAGTGCTTTAATTAAATGATTTTGGAAGTTCAAAGACCAATAGCATTATAAAAGAAGAAATGTTCAATTATAAACATGACATCAAATTAGCTGTTAATTAACAGCTGTCAAATAGCTGTTAATTTTAAGTGTGAATTGTTATAATTTAAATAAAACTAAGTGGGGTGGAGATCAAACAAGAATTTTCAACTTCCGAGTAGCTGAAATCATAACAATTTATTGATTTGTTTTGAAAGACAGTGTGTTATTCCCATAAAACTGTAATTTTTTTAAAAAAATATATATAACTGAATTGATTAATAAGAAACATAAATATTTCGATGGATTAAAAGATTCAATATTTCTATTTATTAATTTTACTCATAAAAGTGGATGCATATTTCCAATTAATGTATAATTACTCGAAAGTTTCTACATATTTTTAGGATGCTTTATAGAAAATAAATATAGATTTTATTCTGAATCTGAAATGTGACCTACGAATGTGATTTTTGCTGGCAAGTTAACAACGCTAAGAAGGAAGCTCAACTCAATTCAACTCTGCTAGAAAGGAAAACAACTCAGAAACACAATTAATTCTAAGATAAGATTCTTTTTCACTAAGAGTGCCGCAAAAATACAAATACAAATTCTTACTCTCAAATTACTAAACATGAGACTTTAATTTATAGACATCGTTTTAAATATTAGAAAATACTTTAAACTGAGTTAGAGGGAAATGAAAGATATTTTTCTTTTAAAAAGGATGAAATTGCATACCGAACAAATTATATATAACAAATAGAGAAATTTACTTATTATTCCTAAAATTTTAAATTTTGCAATTTACGCATATTAGAATGTTCTTCATTAAGTTCGAGCTAGCATTAGAATTGACGAAAATGAAATATTAACTATAATTCAATCTAACAATAGTTATATTATTTAATATATATTTATACTAATGTTAAAAAATCCATTATGTGCAATAATTTTTTTTCTTGTCTCAGAAAAATTGCTTTCTAGAGAGTATGAGTATATAGACATAGGTCAAAACGAGAAAAAATTATTTTTCCAGTTTTACTAATATTTTCTTATATTCTCGACAGTTAAAATAAAATATTGCTATAAAAGATGTAAAAAACGAAAATAAGAAACCAAAATATCAGGAATATCAGAACTACAAGGGACACCAGAACATAGATTTCACAAAATATGTTGTAAAGATAAAATTTTTTGGGGCTCAGATACATAAAAAATAAATAACTTTCATAAGTTTCCATGAATATCAAGAAACCTATTTTGCATAAATTCTTATGTTATGTATCCAATTTATACATCCAAATTTCTAAGCAAATGATTAGTAATTCTTTTTCCTCTTGCGATAAGAAAAATAAGAAATAGAATGTCACTTGTATAAGACATCGTTTTTATTCACATCTCTCTATATATAATCTCATCAAAAATAAATATTCGGTAAAGAACGCGTCGTTATGTTTGCCGTCTTTAATATTATTTCATGAAATATTCAATTCAGTTTCACTCAATTCTTGAAGATAAAACGAATTAAAGCAATACTGATGTCATATTCAAAAGGAAGTTATAAAAGTGATTTCTCACTTTATGTTCAGTTGAAATTTCATGTTTGCTGTGTATATTATTTAATGTCTAAGCCATTAGATTTTTTGTCGACATTGCGAACTGGTTTTAAAAGGTTAAATAGACATAATTAATTATACTAAAATAATTTTGAATTTATGCTGCAAAGTAGCATTAATTTCATAAAATGTTTATCTTTTGAGTACATAAAGCAATGTAATTTTTTTTAAAACTAAGGATTGATTTTTATTATTTTTTCGTAGGTGTTTCGCCTATATCTTCCCCACCGAAACCACTCAAAGTAAGTTTTTCCATAATTTTTTCTTCAAAACTTATATTTAATTTTCGTTGTTTTTAGGATTACTTAACATTATCTACTAAATAAAGAATAAGATTTAAATTATATTGCATAAAAGAAAATACTTTTATGTACCTTTAAGGCTTTCACACCAAAATTTTTTATTTATTGTAAAATGTTTGCAAAATTTTAATTTCTGAAAAATATTTTTAAATTTCATGTAATTTTTAAAGGCCTTCTTAACAGTTTATATTTTTATTTACAAATCTTTACAAGTACCCCATAAAAGCCAATATTGCATAAAACTGAGTATTTTCTCCTGTTGTTAATTTTTAATTATCTTTTTATAGTTGAATACATGAAAAATTCTCAAAAAGTATTAATAGATTTAAAATTTAAAAAAATATATTTCACTGCTTAAACAGTTTCATTGCACTAATATTTGCGACATTCATAAAAATTCTTAAACTTACTGCTTACTTTAAAATGGCTAACCTTAGAATTCAATATATATATATATATATATATCTGAATAAAAATGCAAGATGAAGAAATATTTCATAAAATTTACATTTCATCAGTAATATGATAAAATCCATAGAACAGTCAGCAACTTTTAAGAAATGTTAATCCCTTTAATCTGCTTATCATAAAAAAATTGAAAGAATTTGGGCCAATAAAATAATATACTTATATAAGGAATATATAAAAGAAAGAATTTTTTTATTAATATATATTCATAACAAGTCATAACCTATTTACACCTTTATTTCCATTATTAAAAAAAATTGTATTGAAAACTGTAAAAATATTAAAATACAAAAGGTGCGATAATTTCAAATTTTTATTCATATAAAACAATATTTCATATATAATATATATCACAATTAAATAATTCCTTCAATGAGTTTGATGAAAGAAATAATTTAAAGAATTTCAGTAATAATTAAGTCATGTAATTATTATTTATTCACACTCTAGAAAAAGATCTGAAAAACTGGTATTTCAACATTATTTACTTGCATTTCATATCTAAAAATTAACTTAAAACTTATTTAATTAAATTATTCCTCAAATTAATGTAAGCAAGCTTTTCAATAATTTACAGGCTTACTAAGAATGATCCAGTTTATAATATGAGCCTATAAAAAAATCTATCTACTATATGATGATTAGTTTTAAGTACCATGTCACCTTAAAAATATTTTTAATGGAAAAATACTTTTTAATTAAATGGTTATTTTATTATGATAATAAAGAATAATGAAATTAAAGTTAAAGTATAACTTCCGATAACCGGTGGGCAAGGACATATGCTGTCAAAACTACGTGTATCACTTTCCTTTCAATGTAGATCGAATGGAATAAATAAAAATATCTGCGTGATTGATCATCAATTAATCCTGTAATTGTTACGTCATTGCTGTATATTTCAAACCGAAATTTCGAATGTTTGATAGTGTATTTTAAGAGTTAGCAGGATTTGAACGTGGTAAATAAACATCATTTAAATCTTTTATAGAAAATATATCTGAGCTTTTTTTATACAACTTATCAGAAAACATGAAAACTTTTATTTACAAATGTACGAAAAAATTCCACTTAAATTTAGTTTGTATTTATAAATTTGAATTCCAAGTATATTTAGTACGTCATTTTTAATCAGCAACATGAGTGGATTGATTGTTGACAAGTAGTTAAATATAACATTCTTGTTGGCTCTTTTTTTTAATACTTTTAAAAGGAATCTGTTAACAAAAATTTCTGCTTATCAACTTTTAAATACTAAATCTCATATCCAAAATAAAAATCTCGATTGTGAATTTCAGTCAATTGCAGAATCAATTCGACTCGCAGTATTTGAATTGGAAATGGTAGATATTACACTATCGAAATAAATAATGCAGCGTTAATATATTCCGAATGCCAGAAGGAGTTTTTTACTAGAAGATTAAAAAAAAGTAATTCTTAAAAAAATACATAAGAGATCATATGAACAGAAAAAAATTATAATCAAACCTCCTTTGAATAGTTTTAATATTTTTTTTTCATTTTTTCAAAAAATTATGGTGATTTATGCAAATGAATCCGATGAATGAAAATTTATTAAAAGTCAGGAATATAGGGAAAAAATAAATTTAGTTTCATCTTTGGTATTAATTACACTACATTAAATAAGAATTATTAAATATTTATTTCAGATATATATCTTCTTTCACCATTAATATATTGATTAATTTAATATTTGAAAATAATTTGTTAATCAATAACTAAATTAATCTGATGTAAGTGTACAAGTAAAAAAAAAACTGGAAATCATTTAAAAATGAAGCATTGCATCGAGTTGCTATAGTTAAACTGAAGATTCAGAAGTCTCAGAACCCTGACAATGAAGTCTCGAATTTGAGACACACATTTCTAGGTTTGAAATTCGATTACATCGATGATCATTGACTATTATAGAGGCTGATGGAAGGAAAATTTCTCATTAAGGTAAAACTGCCCTCGGAGGCAAGACACAGAAGATTGGAAAGGACATTTCCACCCGTTAAGTTATCGAAAATTATGATTACGATCCAGTTCCAAAATAAATCACCAATAGATTTAAAACGAAATTTAAACATAAAGCTTGCAATAAACAAATTTAATGTACGATTCGAAAAATTAAAAAAAATGATATATGCTAAAGCAAATTTAAAGTTAACATGTTTAGTTGTTTTAATTAATTGTGAAAACCGATTCAAATTAAACAAAGTATTCCTAATTCCTTGTAGAAATTACCATCGAAATATTTACTTTCATTGAATCTTATTATAATAATAATTAGTCCACGTTATATTTATAATTAGTTCTAACGTCATTTGAAGCAAAGATGTATTACCATTATTTGATTATACTATCTTATTTAGTTCAAAGTTCTTTCGACACTTCCTTGAATTGATAATATTTATTTCCCAAAGAATCTTTCTCGAGAATTAATGTTAGTACAAAGATAGAAATCCCACTACTTGGCAGAGCAACCGAGCTTGATAATACATCTGGAAGAGGAGCAACATTTGCTTCAGAACGTTTTGATGTCAAGCTGTTCTGAGCTGCAGAGTTCCGTTGCGCTGGCAGCTTTTAATGAAAGAACTTTATCATTGGATTTGAAGTGCAATGTTAAAACTGCAATGTAATTCTGGGATATAAGATTGGATTACGCGTGGCAAAACGAATAACTGCTTCTAATTATTTTTAGAAGTATATTTATTTTAAAGAAATTTTCATTAGCTTATACTTGGTTTTACTTAAATGTTAATTACACTATAAATTTATCTAAAAGCGATAAGAAATTATTTAAGAATTTTTCTAAAAATATTATATATGGAAGATATTTCTTTTACAATAGTATAATATTTTTTATTTCCTTTAAAGATACAAAATGTAGTGTTTCAACACTTTTCAAAGAAATTTGCTAAATTTAGATGCTAGGCAGATTTAGTTGATATGAATGAAGAAAATATTACTTTAAAATAATTGTCACTGCTAGTTTATATTTTGAATTTCTTTTCAACAATCCTGTACACTATAAGTGTACGTGGATTTCTACATGTACATGGATTCATGTTGTTGTTTCCAATGGCACTTGCCATAGGCAAGCCCGCTGATTTGAAATCAACGATTTTAAGCCGAAAGGGAACGTCTCTTATTTTAGTAGCGCCAACTAGGGCCAAGAGTACGATTTTGCTACTCACGCATCACATTCGCTTGCACAGCCCCTTTTTAAAGGGGGGCACATTCACACATCTCACAGATAGAACAAATGAAGGACAACCATGCCCGAACCGGGACTCGAACCCGGGACGCCCAGATCACCGGGAAGACGCGCTACCCCTATGGCAGGACGCCGGCTGGATTCATGTTATTCATTTATTCATTCATTCATTGAGAGGGAAAAAGTCTTAGCATTATTTAGCAATTAATTGAAGATTTCATTTTGTTATTAAATAATTTTTTTTAGATAGAACATTTAAATAATTCTGATGAAACAATACGGGGAAAATATTTCAGAACAATTATTCGAGTATGGAAGGTAAGCCTTCAAACATTGTAAGTGATCGGTTTCAATAGGCCAGGCAGAATTAAAATCAAATGCATCTGTTAATTCATTATATCTTTGGAATTTCGAAGATTTTTTTTTATTATTTATAAAATTTTCCTTTAACTCTCCTAAAGGATAATGAAGGTCAACCTGCATCGATTTCTCCCCGTATTCTTTATAAGGTGAAATGGATAGTTTTAAATGGATTTTGAGAATATAATCCTGATTGATAGATGCAATTATGAATCACGCTATAAAAGGCAATTTTAATGAATTAAAATTCTCATGCTTTCTGTCAGCTAACTGGCAGGTGAAGATGGATCGACTCCCTTTGGTCTGGTTGTAAAGGAAAACATTTTGCTACCTTCTGCCATTCCCTCTCTAACTTCAGAAGGATTGAGTGTATGATAGTGAAAAAGAGTTGGAGAGAACGAAACTAATGAGAGCTTTCGAATAAGGTATTACATATTTTGAGTTGAAGAGCAGTGATATTTAAAAAATGAAAACCAGAGTTTGCTCCTAACTTCTAAGTAATTATTACCATCCAAAAACTTTCAGGACAAACATTGTTCACGGTATTAGACAATATTTCGCGTGATTTAATTTTTTTTTCTTTCTTCACAATCACTCGGTTGACTCCTTCTCCCCCCTCACGACAACATATCACTAGCTGAATGAAATTCAGTGAAAATTAAGGACAACCCGAAGGGACGGTTTCGGTTATAGGGTTCGTGTCAGGACAGATAGTGCAAAATTTCCTCTAAAATGTATCATATAAATCATCACAAGTGGTAATTTTCCTATAAAATTCCCTATAAAAAACTAATTTACTCTGAATAATTTATAGCAATTTGCTTATTAACACAATATGCATGAAATTAGCTAGACTGAAAGATATTAATTGCATTTTTTTTCATAATCTAGGTACTCTCAGAATTTTATGACATGTTTTTCAAATTCTAAGCAACCTGCTTCGTTCAAATATTCATATGTTATGCTTTTATTCTTTTAACCCGTAACTGGAGACATAAATTTCCTCATGCTACCAGAGATATGGAGTTAAAAAGACATCATTATTATTATTTTTTTTTTGTCTTTCGTTAATAGCATTAGAAACACAATACCATGTGGCAATCATGAAATTACCAAAAATATTAAAAATATTAATATTAATAATGATAAATGTTATAATATTAAATGTTGGAAAGATGTTATTAGAAAAGCCTATACAATCTTTTAATGAGCATTTACCTCGTTTAGATATAACGGAATTACACTAATGTTAATTAACTGGTACTTTAATTAACTGGTACTTTAAAAAGGAATAATGCGGTTATACTCACATGTTCATACTTGGACTGTTTCCAACATACTACTAAAAGAACAACTTGAAGGTACTGAGTAGATGATTGTATTCAGGAACAAAATACCACGTGATAATAAGAGCTAATGAACAATGCAAATCCATTTTGACTCCCGTCTCCAGTTACGGGTTAAGTATTAATCACGTGTTTTAAAGATAACTGAAAGAAATTATTTCTGACTTATTCTTAAAAAACATTTTCCTAAGCTATGTTTATAAGCCAATATGAGTGAATTACCCAGAGTATAAAATCTTCTTCCTTTGAAATCAATATCATTTTTGAAAAAAAATCTAGATAGCCATTATAAAATACATTAATTACATCATTGGCTTTTTTGTGTAAGTAAGTTTATATTTTAGAATTTCATAGCAATTAATATTCTGTGCAAAAATTTAGAATTCAATCTTTATTTACAAGCAAAATTATGTGAAGAGAGCAATTCTAATTTATGAGCAGGCTTGTGGTAAGCTTAGCAGAAAAAATACTTACAAATGCTTAAAGAATTTATCGAAAACTAATCTCTCAACTTGAAACATAAAAATATAAATATTTTAATAATTATAACTTTTATTTTATATTGAGAAATAAAATAATCAGATTTTTTTTTAATTTCTTCACCGAACACCTGAGAGAATGGGGGTTAACGAGTCTTCAAATAATAAAGAAACATAAATTAGAATTGTTCAAGCTTAAGCAATTCTTAATATTGTTTAGAGTCTGTATGAAATATTAAATTGATCAAATGCTCAATAAAAGAATTAACAATAATAAACTAATTTGTTTCACTAAATATAGCTAAGTGAAATTTTTCAGAAATTAATATTTTCAATTTAAATATATGCTTATTGGAGTATGATAATTTAGACCGAAGAACGCATTTAAACTTCTTAAACAATATATGTACTTTAGATGATTTATACTAAGCAAATACAGAAATTAAGAAAGATAACATAATTAGGGTGTTAGGGGACAAACTTGTCTTTACATAATAATAAAATAAATCACCAAAAGACAGCTTCGCAGTCAAATGCCATAATATTCTTCATTATTTTGATCTAGTTAAAACAGGAAAAATAATTACGATTTCTTGATGTCGTAATGTATCATGACTTTTAAACGTACTGTCATGCATGATTTAATTATTAAGTATCGTTTCAATTTTTAAATGTATATTTGCTTATGAACTAAAGGTGGTTGAGCATATGAATTATCATTTAATTTAACTATTGGGTTGTTCGAAAAGTAATTTCGTTTTTTTTTTTTTTGTGTGTGTGTGTGTGGAAATGAAATTTTTACAAAAAAAAAAGTTTTCGAATAATAAACAAATATTTTATTAAATTATATATTGGCCGTTCTGGTCCAACACCTTTTGCCATCTTTCTGGTAGTAACATAATTCCACGCTCATAAAATTTTTGGTCTTTGCAGCCAAAAATCCGATCGATGTGGTTTTTGACCTCCTCATTTGAGGTGAAAGTTTTACCGTCTAAAAAATTTAGCGAACCAGTTCTGGCACTGGCGTACTGTCAACACACCTTCTCCATACACACCGGTCCATTTCTTTCTGGCTTGAGCAGCATTTTTACCCTTTCTGTAGTAAAACAGTAAGATAAGTCAAAAATGCTGCTTATCTCTCTTCATATTTAAAAGGGCACCAACCAAAAACTAATGCGTAGAATTAATTGGAATTTTTCACACACAAGCCTTGCTATATGAGATCTCAAAGCATATAAAAATTATACGGTTTAAATGTGAAGTTGTGTGCAAAAAAATACAATTAAATCCTCTGTCGGGAAAAAACGAAATTACTTTCCGAACAACCCAATAGTTTTTTGACATTAAAACGGATATCTCGGCAAACATGGGATGTCAGTTCATTTTAGCAAAATCCCTTTTCAGCCAGATTAATTTTATTGAAACATATTATTATTTTGCTATCGTAGTTTTATAGGGGTGATATAGAATGTAATTTTAAACTTTTTTTCATTCTTTTAAAATATTCCTTGTTCTAAGGATTATTTAAAATAAACGCCCATATAAAACGCCCAAAATAAACGCATGATTAAAAGAATTTAAAATTCGAGAATAATATAATTAAAATCGATCAAAGTAAATCGAAAGAATACTTATTATTTGTATTTTTAATGTTTTTTTTTTGGATGATAACTTTTTCAAATTTATCTCTGAAATTTACTTGTTCTTATTTTTAAGCTTTACAAAAATAAGATCCATGCTCAATATATAATGTCTTTTTTCATCTTCAATTGCTTCTTGCAACTAGCCATTTTTTTATCCTTTTCTGTGAAAATCTTTTGTCTTATTACAAATAAAGCTAATTGTGCTATTTTTCTTCTCATAGAAAATTATTTTCTCCTGGGAACTCGTTATAAAAATACTGGCGCCTTATATCTTTTTACGGGAAAATTGTTTCTCAATTATCGGAATTGATTAAATACTAATGACCGTAAATTTCTAAAGTTTTTAATTGAAACCTTAGAGTATAGAAATTACAATTTTCTTTTTGGTTCAAGAGCTACAAGAAAATGTGAAAATATCATTCAAAAACGATTATGAAGCATAAATGCATGACTTTATTTTCTAATTTTTTGAAATGTTTCTATTTTTATTTTCTTATTAGACTTACAATTTATCTTTATATAGAAATTTCAAACTTAATTACTTCACAACATTAATCTTTTGAAAACTAAAGAGTAGCAAAATTTTAACATATTCATTAATCTAAAATTTTTCAAATCTCAGATTCTTAAATATCAAAGTCTTCTTAAAGTACAAGGTACTCATAGTTAAAGCTAATTTATTATTAGTTGTCCGCAGCCGTAACTATTCTTCAGGAAAGTAAGACATTTTATATATTACTTCAGAAGGGAAGCGGAAAAACATTCAACAAATAAAAAACGGATTAAGATATGAATAACAGTAGAAGTATTACTTCTGAAAGGTCATATAATATTTTTTTAAATGATGTCGAGCTGTTATGAAATCTATAAGCGTTCAAGGATATTTTATAACTCATATTGCTGCCATCTCAAATATTTTGAGCTCTATCCAAATTTAACAGCAACCTTCTTTATTATCTCTGCAGAAATAGGGTTTTGTCCTTTTTTTTAGATGAGTAAACAACGATTTTATAATATCAAATTTCATCTTAATTTTTCGATAGTTCTTTATTAGTGAATATATCTATTCAAACTTTACAGTCCAAAATGTCAATTGAATAGTTAGTGTAAAACTGCAGTTTCTATAAAATCTATATAAGGAATCGAAATGTCATAAAACCAAGGTCGTTGTGAGTGTTAACGAATGCTGATGTTGCGGAACAAAAATTCTCTGCGGAATTTTTTAGATTGTTTGGCAATTCAGTGTCATATCGACAATTTTTGTGCGTTTCATTAGTTTCCAAGTTAATACAAAGTCTGGCGGACAAATTTGAATTTTTTTTTTCCTTCACACAAAATTACTAGCCAGTAAAACTAAAAGAAAAAAATATATATTTCGTTTTTTTTTTGTTTGTTTGTTTCTGTTTTATTCGCTGAATTTATTTTCCCCGCCTTTTCATTTAACGATGGATAATTGTTTACACTTTTATGATGTGTAAGCATCATTGAATAGTGAATATTAATTACTAGCGATTTTTGACGGCCAACTTTTGTACCGGAACTATGTTCACTAAAATTGTTAATTCAATGTTTTGTGTGTCTTGGTATATATGACATCTTCAACAAAATAATTTTAAGCTCCAAGTTTGTACAATCAGATAATTTATACTATCTTAGAAACCTTACTCAGTTTCTTTTATTGCACTATATATTTTCCTATATTTTAATCATTTTCCAAAAAAATATGAAATTAAATAGACTTTAAATGGAAATTTCAAGCTTCAATTAATACAATAATTTTTTGCTGTTGTTGAAATCAAACATGTTTTTTTTAAATTATGATTGCAGAAAATAAAATCGCTTTGCGCTGAAGTACTAAGTGTACTGCCGGTTATGCAATTTATGTACGATGAGTTATAAATTTCTCTGAATCATCGTAAATGTAGTTTTAAGTTTCTTTTTTCGAAAGAATTTAATTCAGCATAACTAATTATAATTTATTTTGATTCAGTTAATGAATATAGTTTTGAAAATAATATAAAGGTTCAATTTTATATACTAAATCGATCCTATGAATCATATTTGCTAAAATATTCTTGGCATTTTATCTTTTAAATAAAAAAAATAAAATAAATAAAACTCTTGCTACCAAATCTGATTGATTCGTGAGAAATTTTATTTTAGAGCGATCGACAAATTCAGTATTTAAGGCCAATCAGACTCCGGGCCCTGATTGCCGTACCTTCATTAAAATGTTTAATAGAGTTATCTGAAACCAAGCGTTTTTATAGAATATTGATATTTAGAATTTTATAACTCAAATCAGTTTCACTGAAACATTATAATTTCAAAAAAGTAAATGTATTTTGGGATCGTCAGTAAATTTCTCTTTCCATTTCTCTGTGGTTTGGAAGTTTACTCTTGAAATACAGAGTAGTGACAATGTGTCAAAGTTACAATAGCAATCTATAACTTGATCTACGATTATTTTCTTACAAGATAATCATTTAAACACATTATCAATTACATCCGATTAAGTCCTGAAAAAACCTACACTGTTATTCCTTGATAATTACAAAATTCATGTAACTATTTCTGTTATTGAGATGACTAAAACAAATGGTATGAATATGATAAATCATGAAACCCACAAGACTAATAATCGAATGCATCAATTTCTTATGAATACATTTGGTTCATTCAAAAACTTATTACAATTACGCAATGAACAACTGAATGTTAACACTAAGTGATAGAGGTAAACTTGTTACCATATATGATGTGGCTAAATTGGGTTACTAAATCCGACTCCAAATGTTATTATAAGGATTTAATGTTATAGGTTTAGTTCAGTTTCAAAAGAATAATTTCACTCATGTCTAGATTCTGCCTTCATTTTCAATTGACAGACTGGTGATTGATCCATATCTGAAGTATGATTCAGCCATTTTTGGTCCGTCAATACAGATTCTAACCCAAACTCTTGTCTACATATAACATTAACTTTCTCAGTGAAAATGAGGAGCTGTGCCTAAGGCTCAGCGAAAAATATGAACAAGTAAAGAAAGAACAAAAGTGAGATCAAAGATTATAACTGATGTTTCTGAAAAACTAGCCTTGCAGTCAGTGAAGTCAAATGATGGCTCGAAAGGAACTCTGCTGTTTTTTTAAAGAAATCTGAAAAGAGTGATATTTTTTTCAATTTATAAGGTATAGCAAATATTCTTCTCATTCATTAAATAGTAGCATAATAAATATATTTTTAAAGGACCAAACCTTCTGAAAACTACAAACTCTTGTAAATTGCTTGTTTTTAAGTACAAAAATTTGAGACTTAATTAAAAATAACTAATCATTTTATGCGATTAAATTATTTCTTGATCTATGTTGGTTTTATTGCAGATCAAATATACATCAACACCGAGCATTGGTATAGCCCTATAATGTACCTTTAATCATCATTTTAGGTTTTAAAAGTAATTCAAAATGTTGAAATTGAAAGTTTTGTTTCCTGATTTATGAATAACTCTGCTTAGTTTTACATTTAAGATTAGCATTCTTTACGACATTGGAAGTCAAAGATAAAATTTATTTTTAATATTGGTGAAAAGTGCAACACACTCCCACACTCGGAAAATATTGAAGAAAAATTTAAAATTTTTCATTCGGTTTTTCCTTAAATTCTTCTGAATGTTTTTATTCATTTGTAAAATTTAAAAAAAATCAATAAGCGTCCATTATCCAAGAAGAAGTCAATAACACTAAAAACATTGTAGCTTTAGAGTTGAATGATCTGCTCTATAGAGTATTTTCCATGAATTTACATATAGTATGCCAACTTATAAACGTTATGTTAAAAATAACGATGATTTTACTTACAAAATGGCTAGAAATTGTGGTATGCGGAAAACGGAAAATTAAGTAGAAACAAAAATTTAAATATGATTTAATTATTGCTACTAAATAACAAGATATATCTTAATAATGAAAATTTTGTATTATATTTTTTATTTTACTATTATATTTTTTATTTATTCTCGATGACTTTATTGATACAAACTTATTCAAAACACTCGTTATCGTTAGAAAAGGTGTTGAATTATATATATATATATATATATATATATATATATATCTGGCCACTAAGCCGTTTAATTTTAAACTTATATAGACACTCATAAAACATATCTGATATCTAATTTAAGGCAACCCATTGGACATCCGTTTTCATTGAAATATTTCTAATTCATAGACACTTTATTAATGTACCATTCTGTTTCAGAATTTTTATATTTTTTGATTAAGCTCGAATAGTTTTACAACTTATATTAAAATAATGTAAAAGGAAAAATAAGTACTGATAAAAGAAGAAATTTTTCCCATAATTAGATATAAAATTTTTCGGCGTCAATTTAGTTACAGCGACTAGAAAACTATTATTCTATTCATTTGCATATTAAAATGTTCTGTGATCACAAACAATGCAAAGCAATTAATAACTTGCTTCATAAATTTATTGTTCTAGCAAATAACAAAACAATTATACAAATAGGATTTTCTTTCAATACATCCCAATATATTTTTCTAGTTTCAGCAACTAAAACAAGAAAATTAATGATTTAAACGAAGTACTGACTTTACAGTCTTGCTTACGAAGCGCTCTAATTCATGCAATTTCTTTTCAAAATACATTCATTATGGATGAAAACAACCTCTTTTGATAAACTGAAATTTGTCCGCATTCGTAATTGTTTGGCAGATAATTATTTTGTTTTATGTAATTACTTTAAGGCTTTCCACCTGAAATAACGATTATTATCAGAGAACCGTTACAAAATAAGATACCTGTTTCGTTCAAGTGGGAATTTGATAAGCGATAACAAATTGCAATTTGCAACATTTCAATGCATAACCTTTTGAAGGATATTGCAGTATTTCTAGAAAACAGTCGTAACTTGAAGAAACATGATATTTTTCCTGGGAGATAATATTAAAACAAATTCTATCGAGTTTCTTAATTAGTATTTCAGTTGTTTAGTTTTTAGTTTAACTAGTTGTCAAATTTATATTCTTGGATTTCAAGAAAACTTGAGATAATTCTATCCCTTTTCCAATAAAAATTAGCGTAATACATCCCTTTTCTGCTTTATTCTTTTGTTTTGATTTTTTTCAGTGTTTCGCAATTTCTCGTTGCAAATCGAGAAGAATTACATATTTTATTCCAAATTAATATTTTTGTTGATACAGCTATATTTTTGTGAAATGAAAAAAAGCTGAGGAGAAAGACATCTTGCCATTGCTAGTTTTGTGTACGAAGTCAATATTTAAAAAAAAGCATTTCATTAAACACACTCACATTTAAAAGGGGATTAAATCTTAACACAGATAACCTGTCATTCTTCGTGAATTTATAATATATTACACAGAAAAAAAATTAAGTTGAATTAAGATTAGAAAAATAATAAGAATGAAATAAACTGTTGTTAACACATTTTACAAAGTACGTATATAAAATAAAATGTTCTAAGAGAAATGTGTTATCTTAAAGACTACATTAAAACATTACCGCTCAAAAAATTAACATTTTTAAAAATTTCAAAAAAGCAAAAATTAATTTAGGAGAACCAACGGTTAGATTTTAGACTCGAATTTTTTAATATCCTTGTATGATATGGTAAACTCAGCGCATTATAGGATCGCTTATGAATAATTTTCAATCCTTTTTCGTTAGTCTTGTCATCTGAAATTTGGTACGGATTTACCATTTTGAAATCAATATTAAGTTTAAAAATTCCTTTATTTACCCTTTATTTATAATATATTGTTATCGTATATATAGAAAACATGGTAGGCGATAGTACTTTTATGAATATAATTAAAAATAACCGCAAATCTGCAATATTTATTTAAGAATGTTTTTCTGAAATTCACTCATATAGGCTATCAGTTTTTTTGAACCATCACAATATCATAACATAAGTAGGCAGAACGATTTACTATTATTCGATTGACAGATTTATCTAAATTTTGTTAGAAAGCTGTAATTCAATTAGCAGAGTCTTATGCCAACTTTCATCTTTTTGAGTGAGCGGATATGTTCTAATACAATAAAGCATGTGACAGAACCTATTTCATTCTACCAATTATTTTATTCATGAGTAATTTTTTTAATATGTAAAACTTTAAATAGATGTAGGAACGAGAGTATATATAATATTTTAGTTTCCAAATTAATATTTTTGTTGATACAGCTATATTTTTGTGAAATGAAAAAAAGCTGAGGAAAAAGACATCTTGCCATTACTAGTTTTGTGTACGAAATCAATATTAAAAAAAAAAGATTTCACTCACATTTAAAAGGAGTTAAATCTTAACACAGATTTGAGTTAGTTTGATAGTTTAGTTAGTTTATAGATACAGCACAGATAGTTTGTTTCGAGAAAAATAAAGAGATGTTTTAATATCTTTCAGTTCTAATATCATAAAGTTAATAGTTGGTGCCGAAACCCAGGAACGTACCAGGGACCTTTAGATATAGTAGGTTTGCCAACTGGGCAACAAAAATATTATATGTAATCTCGTTCCCAACAGTAGATTTAATTTTAAAAAGTTTCCACATAAAAGTGTTAAAAAAAACTCGATTATTTTTACAATAATAATTTTTTTTACTTAATCTGGAATTAAAAAAATAGGCATATGAAATTACAACACTATTAAATCTATAGTTTTTCCTGTATATTTTAAATTATTTAGCTAAAAATAAAAATATGTGTTTGTATTCAAAAGAATAAAATAATAATATTCCTAAAACATTGAAAAAAAAATGTGGTAAATAAATCATCTTCCTCAATAAATAAAATTATTTTCTCTAACAAGTTGGAAACAATTCTAAACATTATTCAAATTTTATTAAACCTAAAAATAAGCTATAAATTACGAAATAACAGAAATATTTTCCTTTCCTTTCCTTACGAATCTTCTCATTGATCGCAAAATATGGAAAAACAACAAAGTTTTAAAACCATTTCGATGCAACCAATCAAATGATTTTGCTGTTGGGAACCGAAACATAAAAAGACAATCATGTTACCAATATTAGAGAAACAACTGATGTTCTGCTTTTTTGTTATCAAGAGGAAAATATTCTATCTAAGCGAGAAAACTATCTGACTATTCACAATCAAAAAATAGAGAAAGCAGAAGTTCCACTTATTTCTATTATTATTTTCTTCCTTCCGCTGACTTTTTTTTTTTTTCATCTTTTTCACTGTCGCACAATTTTCTTTCTGTTACAGTGGAAGATTTCTTTTTTGTGCTATGTTCAATATATTTCCTTCCGTGGGAGAAAATGGATTGCATTGAGATTTCGAACTTTTAAAGTCAAGTCTCTATAAAGTTATATCTCTTTCTCAGAGGATATAAATGGCTATGAAAATTCCCTTTTTTCAACTTTTTGTTCCATATTCTTAGCCAACGAAGATACACCAGAATCTTAGAGAGTCTAGAAATAAAGTCTAACTTTACCTTTGTTTTTGATGATATATATTATTTCAGTACAAAAATAATATATATCAATTGCAATAAATTTACAGAGTAAAGATATTGTAGAAACAATATTAGACTATGTTAAAAGTGCGTAGGTATAAAAAGCACTCATTCGCATTTATTCGGTTTGAAATTAAAAACAATTTATAAAATAAACATGATGCATATAGTATTTAACAAAATATGCTAATATATTATAATTGATCTATAATATAGATTTATAATACAGACTGCAGTGGCGAACACAAGCTGTATTTTTTTTATGAATATGGCTATACATCATTAAATAGAACTAGTCATATTATTAAAAAGAAAGTAATTTGGATCTGTTTGCAATAGGATCATATGGTTGATTAATTATTTTTGATATAGTGTCTTGATTTAATTGCCTCAATTTCATGTATAAAGTATCATTATTGTTAAATTAAATTGCCTTATGAAAAGCTTACTAAAATATTTTTATTTATGTAAATTATAAGTCTTATATTAGCACAAGTATGTTAACTGCATCTTATCTCAAATTGTTGCTTGTCATACACGAGTGCAAAAGTTGTCAAACAATATTAGGTGTCGCTAGTGAATTTAATTAATAGATCAGAATTTCGTATATTTCGCTTTGTGGAATTTTGAAAATTTTACATTGTGATAAAAAAGCGGCAGTGTAATAAAATGTAACATGAATAGCATTTTTAATTGACTGCTACAGTATAGGCCAGATAATTCTTTTAATTTATCGAAATGTTCAACGACTCAATTCGGTATTACTTTTTTAATTGTTCTGACTGTCTAATTAGTTTAGTTATATTAACGTCCCGTTATAAAGCAAAACTAAAGCTATTTTGGAATGGACCTCGTAATTTTGAACCGCGGTTAGATGACGAGGACGACACCAGCGGGAGGACGTTTGGCCCTGACGGATTTAACGCACAAAAAACCCCCTTACACATTCGGTTCTTCGATGGAATGGGTCTCGAATCTGAAACCCTACGACTCACGAGCCGAGACCTTACCACCAAGCCACCATGACCCTGACATTTGTTATAGAGCTAATGAATTTTTGATTTCATGGCAAACCTCTTTGGAATGCAGGATGAAAATATTAGGCTCAAAAATGCGTTTCAACTAAATATTAATTCTTTTGATTTCACTATACTCTTGCCGCCTATATGTCAACAAGCAAATTATTTAGATGCCTAATTTACTTATAAATGCAAAATAAGATTAAATAATAATTATTAATCGTTTTTAATTTCCATTCTTGAATATAAAAATTTCAATAATAAAATACGGAATTCATAATATATTTTCCGACTAAAGTTTCCATCTGCCCTTTTTTTATTAGATTGTATAATACGCTTAATACACAAAATCGCTTAAATATTCAATGTAATATTAATTAATTTGTTGCTAAGTAGATGCGTTAATTATAAGATACTCTTTGTAGATATTCAGAAGTAAATTTTTCTTTCAGACACCTCCTTCCCCCCAGAAACCACCGAAGACGACATCTCCCAAGAAGAAAAATGGGATGTTGTCTCCCATTAAAACACCGAAGACACCTGGTTCAGATACAAGAAGTAAGTAGACAAATTTTTCTGGAAACTATAAAAAACCCTTAAACCTTATTAACATGATAGCTCTTCTTTCCATCATGATTAAATTGCATTTCTATTCAATTAGAGAAGAACTATTAATCCAAACAGAAAAATTTGGGTGGGGAGTTTTGAATTTTAACAGAATGCCTTCTTTAAAAATCAAAACTCTGTACAGTTCAGATGATAGCATTTTTTACACACATGTTTTTTTTTTATAAATTTTGCCTAATCTTATAACTTTAAACGAGCAATTCTTACATTATATATAATTATTTCATGCACCTAAGGAACTGTTCTAAAGATCTGAATCAAATTTTATATTTAGATAAGGTTTTGCTTTTTAAATTTATCTATATAAATATCTTTCCAGAAAAACGCGATTTTACACTTAAAAAAAAACATTTTTTCTTTCGAGTTTTTTTTCTATCTGTCCTCATGCTGACAATGTTCTTCAACGAAACCTCAAACCCGATTTTATCATAATGAAACTGATTGTTGGTTCAAAAATACAAGTAATGATAGATTAACTGTAAAATGAATACTGTAATATAGCAGATTAATATAGCTTCGAATAACATGTTAAACTAAGTGTATTCATGAATTTTTTTATTGAAATGACCAGTTTATTTACAGGTAATATTGATTAAGAAATATTCATATGTAATCAGTATAGATTTATAGATTCGTATCAAAATAATTTGTGAAAAAAACACACGATTTTACAAAAGAAAAACTGCTGAGCAAAGCTCCATCTTCCAGATATTTTTTACTATAATTTGAGAAATTCCATAATTTTGTAAAATTAGTTGAATTCTATCAAAAATGGAATCGGTTCTATATGGCGAGGATATAATTATACGGAAAACTTCATTACCATTTTTTTTCCGGATCATATATTATTTTTAAACTGACAAATATAACGTGTATGATACAGTGCAGTGCTCTAATAAAGCAATTTGAGAGTTATTCTTGAAAATCACATACTGTAAAATATTTGATTAAAGTATTTTTTATAACACTGAAAGATATTTCTCTCGGGTGTTTCAAACTTGATACGGTTATCAATTTGTGAAGTGATAAACAGCTGGTTAAATCGATGGGTTTCAGTCGAATGATTTATTGCTAGCATCCTGTATCCTGACAAACTTGAAATCTTTATCAGTCCTATGAGAGCTCTCATGCATGATCACACTCAAGATACATTAAACGTAATCTACTTGAAACAGTCGTTAACATATCAGTTTACGAGATAATTGTTTCATTTGGAATTATCTCTAAAATACTTTGCTAGGGAGAAATTCATCTCTCTAATGAATAACGGTAGCGTGAAAGCTGAGAATATAGATTTTGTACTTCTTCGTCAGGTCCATCAAATATGTATGTAATTGCGTTGAATAAGTGAAATATTAGGGATACCTTGAGTCGAAACGCATTTATTCTTATTCATTTATTTATAAGCTGGTAGATTATATATATATATATATATATATATATATATATATATATATATATGTATAATGATAGAAGACATTCTTAGAACGAGGTTTGTCTAAAATGTGACAGACCTTTACTTTTCAATGTATTCCCCTTGTGCCTTCACACACTTATCTCATCGATTCTTCCACTGCCGAAAACTTTTTTGGAAAACTTCTTTTCAAGATGCCGCTGAAAAGATTCCATTTTTAGAGGATAGGGGAGATAATCCAGAACGCAAATCTCTTCTTTACTCTCAAAACTGGATCTTTTCAGCGGCATCTTTAATTTCAGAAACAGCCGGAAGTCGTAAGGAGCCATATCTGGAAAGTAGGAAGATTGTGGTGCAACTGGAATTCTATGTTTCGCCAAGAAAGTCTGGATCGGGTGCGACGAATGAATCAGAGCATTGTCATGATCCAACTTCCAGTGTTTCGTCATCCAGTGATCTCGGCTTTTGCCCCGAACAGCATTTCTGAATCGGAGCAGAATTTGTTGATATTATACGTTTTTCACTGTTGTCCTTCCTGTGCGTATTCGTGATGCTTTCGTGATCGTCTCCACCGATGTGCGACCATTTGTGAATCTGTTAAACCACTCCTTCACTTCCATAGCATTGTCTTCAAACACTTGCTGAATCTTATGAATTGTCTCGCTTTGAAAATCACCAAGTTTTGACAAAATTTGATGCAATATCTTTGATCAACTCGTTCAGTTATTTTGAGAGAAATCAAAAACACGACGAACACTTATAACAACACCTGATTCAGCGGCCAGCACAAAGCGGCTGACACACATCCGGAGAAAAAAAATTCCAGCATGCGAATTAAACGGTCTTCTTACACTGTGTACAGTGGCGCTGCTCAAGAATCGTTATAATACGCAGGAAAATTCAAGATCGGATACTTTTTAGATAGCTCTCGTAAATATCCTAAATTCGAGTCTTCCACAATTATCGTATCACTGTCATAATTTTTTATTTCTTCTAATGGATTATTTTTCTTACGATCGACAATAACAGATGCTATGTATTATATTTGTAAATAGTAATGGTGTCCCCATTAATCTATTTATCCAGATTTAAGCTTTTTATTTCCTATCATCGTTAATTATCTACAATATAATTTTAGAGGAATTAGATAGTCAAAGTCAAATTCTCGCTAAAGAACCTAGCTCCCAAAAAAAATCCTAAAAACCATTGGTTGATTCAAAAAAAAAAAATGTGGATATTGATTTTCTTTATCCACGTATATCCGCGATTGTAACCAAGTCTTTTAACTGGAGACGTATGAGAGTTGGAGATGCATCGCGGGCATATATACATTTTTATAATTAATAAATGCTTCATCGAAGATTGATGATAGCTTGATATTAGTTCTACTTTTTTTAGTAATTGTATTTTGGTAAATATACTTTATCAACTAAATGTTATCTGTTAAAAATCATCATACTGCAAGGGTTTCAGAACTCGGTATGGACTTCTAAGATAGTCGTTTTATTTCTCTAAGATAGTCGTTTTAAATTCATTCTGATAAATGAATCACAATAAAGCATACACTATTTCTCTTACGCCTTAATATAAATAGAATAAATCTCTTTTCAATACCGTCAAAAATTTTGCACAATAACAAAAAGGAATCTCAATTATTTTAAAGTTATTTTTCAGGGAACATTCCATATTACTGAATGAATGCCTTTAAAAATGTTTTTATAGTCCTTGGTCAAAAAAGTTCAATTTTACTGCGCTACTCGAAAGATTTATTTTAAGGATCAAGAAAAGTTTAATATCCAGATGGATTGTATATATATCCAGGAATGTTACACTCAAGTGGAATGCAGTAATTCAATGGGAAAAAATAACTGAAATAAATAAAATTCATGATTTCTTTTCCTTGCTTTCTGTGCATTATACGCAGCTTTTACCTGACTTTTAGCTCCGATGAATAATGCAGCATTTCCACCACTGCTTTTAGAACGGCCTTTTCTACCAGAACAGTGCTTATTCATTCATATATGAAAAATTTCTTTTTAGCTTTTTTTTCGCTAAGAATCATTATTCTCCCAGAATTATAAAGAATGTAAAGTAAAAGGAGAAAGATTCAAGAATTTTTATTAAAGTCTAAGGTTGCAATAAAAATTGATTTACTTATGATATTAATGTTACTAAATTTCGTAAACAAGAATAATGATTAAAATAATAACTCACCAGAGAAAAAAAATTATATACAATAAATGTTCTTTGAAAATTGTTGCTTAACTTTATGGCTGAGTAATTCTTTAAAATCAATATTTAGATGCGATATTTGCAAATAAATGCAAATATTTTCCAAAGAAAATGAACTGATACTATATGTTGCAAGATAATATAATAATATATTAAAAATTTGTAATCGTAAAATTAAACATTTTAAACTGCGAAAAATGCGGGATGCAACAGAAAATGGACTAATTGCCAAGCCGCGTAAATCATGGAATACGCAGCTGGAGGGTTAATTTCTAGGCAAAATTTTGACCACTTACGTTGTCATATATTTATTTTATTAATTGCAAAATGGGAAATTTAAGTTATCACTAAATTGTTAATACATTCTTTGAGACAAACTTTCATTTATAACATTTTTTTTTAATCTTTCGGTTTTATCTCATGATTACAGACCGTAATGTAATATAGTTTTTAATTTCTTAATTTTATTTATCTTTTATAATATTTAATTAAATCAATATGAAATTTAACTTTTTATTAAATAAAATAATAAATTTAAATGTTTATGTCATGTATAAATTTAAATGTTTAAATGTTAAAATAATAAATTTAAATGCTTTTGATTTAGTTTAAAAAGTAAATCTAAGTTTGGTTTCTATTCTTTTATGAAAAGAATGTTTTAACGCTTTAGTAAGTGAAGAAAATAATCATAAATCATTATATATGTCTCTTGTTCAATAACTACAAAACTAATTGAGTGTCTCTTTATGACTTTTTAAAAATATCGCTATATTTATCCACTTCCTTAGAAAAAACACTATCTACAAAATTACAAAGAATTTGCGTCTCGGTTTTACATTGAATTTGTTTCTATTTTGTGTCGTTTATTTGTATTTTACGATCATGAATCTGAAGTCTTCTCTAACTTTTCATTTCATTCGAAATAAATTAATTTCTATATGATACCCTACTGTTGTTTCAATCTCTACCATTCACCTACAATATAAATCCCTTAAATATGCAAAAATACTTTTTGAAATAAATGCGTTAAAAATAGAAAAATGAAAGAAATAATTAATTATTTTTTTACACTCACGCTTATTTATTTATTTTTGTACTACGCGAGGTTTCCTTTTTACCGCTCTTCATAATTTATTTAAGAATGCGTTAGTATCCAATAGTATAATAAGCTCTGCTTTTACACTAATTCTGGTGTATTGCCCTTCAGTGCAAGGGTTATAATAATTTAAAAATATTGAACATTTTATGTAGTAATGAAGAAAAAAGTAACGCCAAAGATAATTGTTTATATATTTTAAAAATCTTCCCAGAAGCTATGAAAAATATTTTTATAAAAATAAGACGTCAATAAGCATGAAAGGCAGCCATGATAAGCTTTTATAAAGCTTAGAAACTCTTCTAGGCGTAAATATTTCCATATGCAGGCAAGAGTACCGGTTGGTTCAAAATAACATTCTTTTGAGAATGCAGGATCATTTATTGATCTCTGGGCTTTTGTTAAGGCAATATCGTATATGCAGAAATGAAGATGCTTTTCTTTCTCAGTTGTTGCCGCCCGGAGGAATATCCTGCATGATTGATGTTGCGAACAAACATTAACTGGCGCTTGATACAATGGCTTTTAGAATTGCTTTGGCATGAAGAATGAAGTCTTGTCGAAATTCGACCGTTATTCCATTTGACAAAAGTTATGGAAGCTGTCTTCAATTGAGGGGAATCGTTATATGTTTTGATATTTGGTTGAAACTCTCTGTCAGTTTTCATTGTGATCCCTATATTATTGCATTAGTTATTCACGGAATTATATGTTATAGCTACAGCGATAAACATTTTAAGTGTAAATATAAATCAAAGAATAATTTCACACTTTAATTTAGTATTTCTCAGTTGTATATATTTTTTGATGGAAGCTGGGATCATAAAAATGTGAACCTATGGTACTAAAGGTGCTATTTCACTTAGAAAAATTTCTAGATTTCTTTGTTAAATTACTGTATATGTCTGGCGAAATATAAAATGTACAATAGCAATGTGAAATTGAGTGAAATACATACGCAAAACAATCAGATAGTGAAATGATTTTTTCGAAACATGAATCAATACTCAATAATCTTTTTCCGGTCTCGATTCACTTAGAGAAGCATTTCTATTTCACTTAGGGAAATTCCAATTTCCTTTATTATAGGTATAGGTCTGGCAAAATATAATATAAAATGTACAGTAAAAATGTGCCATTGAGTGAATAGATATATCAAAACAATCAGATAGTGCAGCGAATTTTTCTAAACATGGATCATCAATCAGCGATCCTTTTTCGAATTCTATTCATTTGCAGCAATCCTTTTATGATTTCGATTTCACTTTGATGGCTTTCTAGATTTCTTTGTTAAATAATTGTATAGGTCTATCGAAATATATTATGAAATGTACAATATTGTGCCATTGAGGAAATAGATACGTCAAAACAATCAGATAGTGAAATGAATTTTTTCAAATATGGATCATCACGCAGCAATATTTCTTCAATCAAATGGGATTTATTTCTTATAGTCATACAGCATTGTTTAATTTTAAAATAGTGCTGTGATATTTTAAATCATGGCCATTGTGAGTATAGCTATCATAGCGTAAAAATATCAATTAACGTTTAGTCATCACTGTAGCAGAGCTGCATCATGGAAAATTGCATTTCATTTTTTTACACTTGAATTTCCATATACAATCGATTTCGCTAACTCCTTCTGTTGATAAAATAAATGAGTTAATGCGCATCGTATTGTTGAGAAGAATTTGTAATATGATGTTACATGTTTTGTCATTTTTCTCTAAACAGCACGCCGCCATGATGTAATTAATACAATTTCTCCAGGCATGCACAATCAATTACAACAAAAATATCAAAGTTATATCACAATTAATAATATCACTAAAACCACAGTCTACTTTCAATTAGATGCACCTAGTTGAAAGCATCATTTCACAGATGGGAAAAAATTAATTATTAGTGAAAGATGAATGCATATATTAATTTAGTTCTTTATTTAAAATTTTAAGCAATGAATTATTTACAAAATGAGTGTTAATATAATAACTAAAGTTAAAAAACATTTAAATGAATGCATAATGAAATAAATTCAGGCAATGTCATTATCATTGACATATGTAATTACATATCTCATTTAACACCTAACTATAATTATATCAGCGTAATAGTAAAATTTCGATTTTGATATCAGAGAGTGTCTGGTTTTTTGAAATGGATTATAATGGAGATTCGCTGTAAATTAAGAACTAACGCAAATTAAATCAATTGAGTGTGAGACGTTATTTGCTAAACATAAAGTTAGTATACCTAAATTAAAATAAAGTTTTTATCCTTTTCTCTTTTATTCTTTTTTTAATCATTTTCTTGTGCTTTTAATCCTATAGAAAGTTGACGGATTTCTCACAGTACAATATTAAAGCAACTCTTTTGATGTGCATCACGTACAAATGATATTAACTTATCACGCATTAACCGATTTAATTTTACAGAAATTTAATAATTTTTTTACCTCTACTTAACAATTTTTGGTAATGAATTAAAATATTCAATGGATCTAAGCATCAAAAAAATCACAGTCAACAAAGCTTAGAAGAATTTAAATTCAAAGTCATCAACTAGCCCATAAGGACTTAACCTGCAATACAATACATTCTCGAATAACAATAAGTAAATTAATTGTTATACAGGAAGGTATTGTTGTGTATCAAAAACCCAGTCAAAAATTTATAAATGAATGAATTAAATAACAATCGACAATGCGCCTTTGTAATTCATTCAAATGTTTGGGAAGAACAAAGTATTGCTGATATTACAATGGCTCTTTTAAAATGTAAATTTCAAAATTGCAATTTATAAAATAAAAAAATTATTTGGGAATATTACAAAAAATTCTGCAAGCAGTCGTAAATGCTAAACAAGTTTTCCACATAAATTAAATTCTTGAGCAAACATCGCAAAACCTCCAAAACCCAAGCGATTCTGCTGAACGAAAGAATTAATTAATATTTCAGATTTTGTAATCATTCTAGAAGTAAAATCAAATTAACAGATAATTACTGTCCGTATCAACAAACTTCAAACTGTGAATATAGCTTGCTTAAAATAAATTTTGCTGCACATTTTATTATAAACGTTAATTATTTTATAACACCGAGTGGTAACAATTTTAATCAAACCCCTAATTGATATCTTTTCTTGCAACATGAAAAAGTAAAACTATTTCAATGTTAGTTTTTAATAATCATCATGTTATTGTGTTTTAATTATACTAAATAACTTTTTATTTCCCCTACTCTCTCCGATATTGAGCAACCTAAAATTTAATAAATGTCGGTGATACATTCGTTTCCTCTTGTGGGATTAAATGGACTTAAAATCTTATATTTTCTGTACATATGTTCTTTCTTCTAATTTCTTCAGTTTTTATTGTTTGAGGGAAATATTGATTCGACACATATTAAGGGTAGAGTTGTAAAATGCTATTACTAAAATCGAATGAAATATCTTAAGAATGTTCCTACTTAATATTAGCTCGTGTTTTATTAATGCGTTATTTTAATTTGGTTCCGACACATACTAGATATTAATCGTCATAGTATTGCAGGTGTTTGTTAATAAATATATAATTATGGATTTTTTTTCCAAAAAGGGATTATAAACAGGATTAAATTCCGAACTGATCTTGGAAAATTATTCTTAGATTAACTATCAATTTTTACAAATAATATTTTAATATTCTTTGCATTTTACTCATAATATAATCTTAAGCCTCCTCTAATACCCAATCTTTATAGTCGCTTTATTTTTCTCTCATACTCTGAATTATTATGGTCCTTCATCGACCATTATTACCCATATATTTTTCATTCTAATGTATATTATTTTTTGTTATGTTTAATGTATTCGTATTTTATCACCTGCATGTTTTTTTTTCCAATTGAGTTTCAATTTTTTTCTTACTTATTTTTATAAAGTCCACCTACATCTATACCAAACAACGAGCCTTGGAAACCGAGGCGTGGTGTGTTGTGGTGTTAACTCTTAAATTACGGATTTTAAATCGTTTTCTTTCAAGCTCATATTGTGTAATTTGTCGCAATTTGTCTCAAATTGTGTAATTGTCTCAAGCTTTTTGTGCTGGAAAAAGAATGCAAATAAAATGTTGCATTCTTTTTCCATTACAACAGAGTTAGCCAAGACAGTTTCTCACATTAGGAGACTTGAAATAATTATATTCTTGCAAAAATTAATTAAAAGGCGATTGTCGGTTAGAGTGGGGAAAAGTTTTAGTAGGAAGCTTATGCCGGTTTTTTTCCTTTCTTCTTTCTCGGACAATCTGCGGGAGAAATACGTTATTGCGCTCTGCCCATTTTATAGAATATTAGTTCTATGATTTCTATTACCAACGTTGTAGGGTTGGTTCGATGGCTTCTTTAAAGTCAAAGAACTATAATTCAAAATAAACAATAAGCATTGAATATTTATCTTGGCAGTCAAGATCCACCGAAAATAATTAAGCTCCACATTGGAGGAAAACTTTTATGGAAATCATCTCAAAACCGAGAAAATTATTTCTAGATAAAGATAAAATTTTATCATTTCCTTTGCAAATTCTTTAATAAAAGGAAGAAAAATTGTCAGTAACAAAGATAATCATTTTGATTTCACTATATGGAAAAAATAAGACTTGAGATGCGTCTACCAATCTAATAGTTTGAATTGCATTTCATTATTATTATAGGTGAGAAACTGATTAAAAGGAAGAATGAATTTGTATATCTAGTTAATTCAAAGTATGTTATTTAAATAAATTGTTCTACCATCAAAAACTCTCCAATTAATTAAAAATCAGCGATTTTTGATTTTAAAATTTAAATTTATTATTATTCTCTGACATAATAAATATACAGGGTGTCTCAAAAACTTTGACCGTTGCTTTAATTCCTTAAAAATTGATCATAGACATATACTATAAGTTATAAAGTTGCGTAAAAAAAAGGTGAAAAATGTTATGAAATCGATTAAAATTGTCAGGGGATTAAATTTCAAAATTTAACTTTTTATACGGATCCGTATAACCCCCCCATGTGTAAAATACGTTTCATCCTCTAATAAAGTCATGTACAAAATTTCAGAATTTTATCATGAAAACTCTCAAAGATATGTTAAAACAAAGTTGGTGAAGGGTCAATCACAAATTAAAATGTTTACAGCTTCAGTGCAGATGATGTGACGCGGAAATAAAATATGCTTCATATCTTTAGCTTTAAATACATATTTTAAAACCTATGCTTCCTGAAAAATACTTTAAAATTTTCTTTCATGAATTACAGAATATAATTTAAAAACGGTACAGTCAAAAAACTTAGAAATGTTTGCATATGCAAATATATGCCTCAGATTGGTACGTCCCATAATCTCAACAGACGCGTCATTATATTATATTATTTGTGCTCATTGATCAATAGCATAGCTTACAAAAGAATAACTTGTACAAATATCTCACACTTCTGCTACATTTTGAGAGTGCAATTCGCCTGTACAAACAGTATGTCACAATACAGAAATGAAGAACTTTTTGAAATCCTAATGCTTTACAGTTTATGCAATCGCAATGCTAGAAAAACTGCACGGGAATTTCGGCGTATATGTCCCAATTCCCGACATCCTTCTGGGAGATTTTCCCGATTAGGGCAACGCATGTGTGAAAGAGGAAGCGTATATCCTATAGGTGGACTAGGTTGGCCCATACTCAACTAATGAAGAAAATGATATTCTGTTTTACTTTTGCAGTCATCCACATAGTAGTATTCGTACTGCTGCTTCAGAAATGAACTTATCATGCGCAGCAGTGTGGAAAATACTGAGATGGCACCCTTTTAGCATTCCTAACCTTAGGTGTGCAGGGACAGAAGCCGACAGATTATCAACGTTGCCTATATTTTTGTAATTGGGCTCTTAATCAGGAAGATACCAATCCCTCTTTCCTTAAAAACATAATTTGAACAGACAAATGCTGTTTCAAACAAGATGGATGCATAAATCCTCAAAATGAGCACTATTGGTTTGACGCAAATAAATTCATGGTACGTGCTATTCATGAACAGAGGCAATTTTCTGTGAATGCATGGTGTGGTATTTTCAAAAACCGCTTGCTTGGACCCATACTGTATGATGGTACGTTGACGGGAGACAGATATGTTAATGAGATTCTGAATGTGATTATTCTTGATTTTATGGAACTTCCTCTAAAGTACTTCCACATGTTTGGTTCCAACATGATGGATCTCCAACTCACCATACTGCAGTTGTGAAACGCTGGTTAAGTAACGAGTTTCCAGATAAGTAGATTGGCTTGCATGGTCCAGTCGTATTTCCCCCTAGATCACCTGATTTAACCGCTATGGATTTTTTTGGGGGGTCGTTTACGCACAGCGGTTTATTTGTCACCTCCCTTAAATAAAGCAGAATGGCAACAACGCAGTTTAGAGGGTTATCGTGACATTCATCGAACAAGAACTTGATAGAGTATACAGGGATATCATCAGACGAATACAGCTCTGTATTGGTATGGATGGAAAACATTTTGAACAAGTTACATAATCTTCCATTTAAGTTATCATTTCTACAAATTTTGAATGCTTTTGAGCCAGTAAATAGCAAAATTATTATTTATTTATTCAATCATTACTTTCTTTGTTAATTTAGGTACGAATCCTGAAACAAGAACATCCGACATGATTTTTCCTCTTTGCGAACTCATATCCATCGAAAGTGGTTTAAGTCAGCATTTATGTAGTTTCATATCTTTGCGATTTATTGTGAAAAAATGCTCAAATTTTGTACATGACCTTATTAGTCTATGAGGCACATTTTACACATTGTGTTTTTTGTGTAGGGGGCTGTATAAAAAATTAATTTTTTATATTTTTTTTAAGTTTAATCCCATGAAAATTTTAATTGATTTCATAACATTTTGCACTTTTTTTACGCAACTTTGTAATTTACAGTATATGTCTATGATCAATATATAACGAATAAAAGCCGTGGTCAAGTGTCTTGAAACACCCTGTAAAATTATATTCAAATATTACAAATTTTAATTATAATTAAATCTGTTTCATTGCAGCAAATGAATATATTCAATAGATTATTGCAGTTTGAAATAATATAAAGTAATATTTCAAATATGTACTTTTCGTAGTATTCCATTTTAAGGCAGTCTCTTGACATTTTGCAGAAAATTCTTTGGCTAATTCAAATTACATTTTTTTTTAAAATTCTTTGTTATTTTTTATAATTTTTCATGCTTTCATAATCAATCCCGATGACAAGGTATATTATATATAGGAAAATACAGCTAGAAAAATAAAAGCTTATTATATTTTATTTTTCAAAAATATTGGAGACATTCAGTTTTCATTAAAATAGAATAGAGTGTGGACACTTTTAATCCATTATTCTAATTTTTAATGAAAATTCCAATTAAATTTCTACCTGAATATTCAATTTTTCAAGAAGCTAAAGAAACTAACAATTAAATACCATTATTATTAAGAATAAAAAACAACAACAAAAAAGAAATTATATTTATAAAATAAGCCTTTAAACCTTTAAAATGTGCATTTGAATTGTGTTTAATTTTGATGCAAAAGATTGTAACATTGTATAATTGTACAAATATTTTAATTTAAATAATAACAAAATCTTAAAAATATTCAGCAAAGTAATTGTAGCAATTCTTACTTTAATAATTGAGTTCTCACTTGTTCAAACGAATTAAATGTATTCAAAATTTTGAAATATTTAACCATTTCTTTTTGAAAAATCGAATTAACACCTACAATATAATGGACAGAAACTGAGACAACAAAAAAAAATTTTTTTTGGTTTCAAAAGGTTTAATCATCCGAATGTGAAAAACTTAAAGAATTCTTCTATATTTGTAAAGAATTCGTCAATAAGTGCAGAAGCAATTCTTATGAATGAAAATAATGTGTATATGTAATAAATTCAAATTATTCACGTGTCTAAATATTTAATCTATTTAATAACTCGAATTTCCTTTTTATTTCTACATTGTGCCCGGTTTTTACAGGTCTCTCCGGTATCCATCTATCACTAAATTAAAATGCTTTGGTATATAAATTCAGAATATATGTAGGTATTGTAGGGCTTTTGGCATAAGGTCCAACGTTGAACCTGCTTTAACTGGCAGGCTGACTGAGCTATAAAAAAACTATTTCAAAAGTCGTCAAAGCAAAAAGATAAAAGATTATTTCTGTGTTGTAATAAAAAGCACGTTCAAATAGAAAGAAATCATGACGAAATGTAAAATTTCAAATGTAGTGAAGGACACCAATGACCTAGAGAAAGAAAAAGTTTAGCGAGAGGATTTTTACTAACTAATTAGTAGTTCTAAATTCAGGAAAATTCACTTTTAATGCTCAATAAGCTCTGAGAGTGCTGTCACGTCTTTTTTCATCTTTGTCCTTTCTAAAATTTCTGTGGCATCACTTTGATACTAATCTTCATCAGATTTATGTTTTCAATTACCCGCTTTTAACCTTTTCAAGGGGTTAAAATTATAATTGTGTAAATCTATTGCGAAGTACAATGTTGTAAAATATATACATTAATTACCTTTTTACTGATGGAAACCTATAAAAAGTGGGGAAAATGACAGGCAATCTAACATAAAAGCGGAACAGTCCATTTATGAAGATGACAGTAGATAATCGGATTAGTTAATGTGTCGAATGCATTTTGATAATCTGTCACTGGAAAGGTAATATTGGGCGCTTTTAAGATTATTTTTAAAAATTCTGTTAGAGATGAGCAGTTTGGTACATAATACATCGTTATGGCCATTACTGAATACTTGCTGCAAGTAATATTCTTTTGCAAGATTATGTCAAAAAATTGAAAGAACAGCTTGTTTATGATCGGTCCTTTTTTATATATATCTAAGTATTTATAGAGAAAGGATTATGAAAAAAAAATTCTAAATCTTTTTCGTAGTTATGTATAAAACAGTTTCTTTCTGCTTACATACGTAAACAAAATAACTCATAAAGGCCAAAAGCTCAGCTAATGCTACTTTTTACATTTCAGTCTCAATTATCATTATCGTTATAAGCAATATTGTATGTGTAATTATTTTTAACATTCGTACCTCAATTCGCTTTGAAAAGATTTTCTTTAAAATGATACATTTATATTTGCTTATACTTTACATCTCATGTCCAAAAGAAAATAATGGACTATGTAAATCATAATCTTTTTTTTTATTTAAAAGCCAATCCTCATGGCAGATCTGAAAATAAAAAAATTATAAACAGTTATTTCCAAGAATGTGAATTTCATAATGAATATATCTTGCCTTCATAAAAAAAAAAAAAACAGAATAAAAAAATGCTCTTTTCTTGAACTGAAAACATTAGATATTATTAAAAAAAATTACCTGGAAGTCTAGACGCTGTGGGAACTTAAAAAGGATTAAAAATTACTACGAATACAAGAATGATGAATTATGCAAAATTTCATTGGTATTTAGATGATTAGAAATCCGTATACTAAATTGACGAATTTTACGAAACTCATTAAAAATAATCTTTCATAAATCTCCCGGGTCATATGTAACATTTCCATTGTGATGACTTTCCCCGTGTTCATAGTATTGCGTCGGAGAAATTGTAGTCCTTTATGCATAGGATTCCTCTAACCATGGCTACAAAGGTTTAAGAAATTTAATTTTATTCTGCAAGTACATTTGGAATGCAGATACATCCAAACAGAAAATGTTAATTTAAAGTATCTTATATCCACACATGTTGAAAGGGGGGGAAGAGATTTAATAAGGCGGGAAATTCGTTTCTATCATATTATTTCCGAAATTACTGCCAGAAGGTATGAAAGACAATTGATTGAAAAATAACATTGCATGATCTTTAATTCAAATGATTTAAAACTTTTAGGATAATTTTCTTGGTGCCATTTGAGAGTGACAGTTTGTATAACACAATGAATTTCTATTATATGAACATTGATATACGAAGTAATCGAAGGGAAATCTTTCGATTATTTGAAATCATTAAACGTAATGTTGTTCCGTAAGATATACTTATGGAATATGTGTAATTTGGGTCTTTTTTGATAATTTGATGTATTTCCTTTTAAATATTTATTATCTCTACTTTTCTTTGAGATAAATTGTTTACATCAGCTTAGAAATGTACTCTTCATTTTAGGTTGTTAATAATAAATAATATAAATTTTAAGAATTTCAATATGTCTAACAAATACATGAAATTATATTAAATAATTTCCTTATTTAAAATAATTATTCATAATTCTGTATAATGAAATTTTAACCTTTATATTAATGTTTGCACCGCACATACTAAAAGAATATTTCATTAATTTTATATTGTCTAGAATATTATTTTGTATTATTGATTAAAAAACTCCATAATGAATCTTATAATCTGATCTTCAACATTCGATAAATAAATAAATTTTACAATATAAAATTATATGTTTATATTTCTTTGTTTTCCAGAGCTTCCTCCAATAAAGGCACCAGTAGGATTAGCCCCAAATCCAAATCTTAAGAATATTCGATCAAAAATTGGATCTTTTGATAATATACGTTATAAGCCAGGTGGCGGTGACAAAAAGGTAAATAGCAGAATTTTAGTTTATATTTATTTATTTTTTTAGAAAAATCCTAAATTTGCTTAATTTTCCGCATTTCTAACTTTTAAAATATTTTAATTCTAAAACAATGTCTCATTTTATTCTGTAATAAAAAAAATAATTAAGCATTATTTGAATTTACATATCTTTTCTACGGGATAATAGATTTTTAAAATAAAACAATCTGCACAAAAATATGCAAAAATTATACTCAAAATAATCAAATAAAAATCGTTTTCAAAATGTCTTTTTAAACTGTAATACAAGTGAAAAAGAATGAACGTAAATCTATTGAGAAGGATATATTAAAGATAACGTTTTATTCAATGATTTACAGAACACTCGAAAATTATTATCAAATTCAACAGACTCATTTTTTTTATTTTAATCATGTTCAATGGTAAAATTTTCAGAAAATAGAACTAAAAAGTAAATGAAATTGAAAAAAAAATCACATTAATAAAACTAAAATTCTTTTCAAATAATATTTGTAAATACTTTTCAGAGTTGAGAAAAAAAATTCTCTTTTTCAGCTTAATAATGTTCCATTCTTTTCCAATTATTTATAATCTTGTCTCTTTAATGCCGCGTGCTCAAATAATTTTTTTGTTGTTGTTTGCCATTAAAATATATTTTCATTCTTTTTTGATCATTTTGTTTACTTCATTACACAGTTGCATATTTTTCTTTTCTACTATTTGAAAACCAATGTAATTAGTTCCATTTTATCGATTTGAAGAAAATATTTCCAGTTAAAGAGCTCCTTCACAAAATAGATTTTTTTTTTACTGCTTGCAGCTGAAAATTTTTAAAAAAAATGGAGAATAAAGCATATGATAAAATTAAAAGGGTAATAATCTATAAATTTGTCGAAAACTAAAATTCTTTAGCCAGGCTTTTATAAACGGAGATGTAATGAAATAAAATAAATAAATAAATAAATTTAATAAATCACTATCCAATGTTAATCAGATAGGGAAAATTAACAAAATATTAAGTAAAATTTTAGTTTTGATTCTTGAATACTTGTCTAACATAAATATTAGTGCGTTTTATTTGTTCAGCATATACTGAATATTTTAAAAGTAATCATTTTTGCAAGCGGCAATATGACTAAAAGCAAGAAAGAAAAATTTAAGTTGGTAGCTAAAACAATTGAAGCATTTTCATTAGATAACATTATTTACTACGCCCTCGGATATAGAATTTTTTTTCTTGGTTAAATGATCACAATGTTTAAAAATTAACAGTGATAGAAAGGTCATATAAATCTGCCTTCATTTGAATGATTTTTCTTAAAACATGATTTATAAAAGAATTTTTGGATTTTATGTAACTGTGGTTTTTTCTCAACGTTTATTTTCAACTAGATTTCTAACGATATAAAATATTAAAAATTAAATAAACTCAAAAGGATCGTCTTCGTAATAATCATCGATATTAAATACCAAATAATGAATCTGTTTAAAAAATTTAAACTATGCATTGGACTTGAATTTTTTTATAATACATTTTTATACTACATAATATTTTCATGATATTTATGTAGTAAGAAACATACATTTCATTATTTTAAATATCTTTATAATCTGCAAGAATAAATTTTACATAATAATTAAAAATATCAATTTCTTATTAATTTTAAAAGGTTCTCTAACAAATATCGATTATCTTAATTATTCCATTCATTGTGAACTTCATTATTTTTTCAGGATATAATATAAAGATAAAATATCTATATTGCTACAAATATTTATTAATTTAACTTCTTTAAAAAACACATCAATAATTTTCAAAAAATATCAAATACTTCAATTAATTAATCATAGAAAAAATATATTACTTCAAGCTAAGTATACATATTTAATTCACTTTTTATATTACTTCCTTTAATTAAGGTGTTCGTGTCTTTTTTAAAAATGGAAATTGCTTCTTAACTTCTAACAGAGGTGTTTAAATTAAAGTACCCTTTCTTTCAATCAAAATATCTTTGGGGTAATCTCGCTCTCCGTGATTAAATGATTTCGTTTAAATAAAGGTTCCTTTTATAAATTTATCACATGTAATTAAATAAACGAAACTTCTTTCATTAACGGATATTACATTTCTTTAAATTGGAATCTTTTTTTGTTCGGAATGCAGGTAATTAGCACAAAGAAACTGGAATGGAAGGCCGCACCTAAAATTGGATCTCTTGACCATTCCTTTAAGAGTGGAGAGAAGAAACAAGGGAAAGGTCATTCCAAAGGAGAAGCAAAAGAAGGAAAACTAGTTGATGGCCAGGTACCATTTGCTTTCATGATTTTTTTTAGTTCTTTTTGTTTAAATGAATTATTCTGTTCTTAGAAATGCACGTCTGAAATAGTTTACAATAAATGGATATACTTTAACCCTTTAAAGGATCATATTTTTCTAGTCATATTATGTTAAAATATTTTTAGGCTTGAAATTAGAATAAGAAAAGGGATTCATTTAGCTTATTAGATAAATTTAATTTGATTAATTAATTAATTTGGTTAATTAATAATGAAGTAACAAATCAAGACACATCATTTTGTCTGAGATAAAGAACTGAAGCATCTAAGTTTCTGACTTACTAAAAAAATTTGTCAGAACTTATGCCAACCTGCATAATTTCATACAAATATTGATAAATTTGGTGGGAAGCATACTTCCCACGGCCCTAGAAAGGGTTAATTAGAACAATGAAACATATTCTGGAACTCAAGTTAGCGAATTAAGTTCACATATGTTAACAAATTAAAATCCTTTTTATTGTAATTTGCCTTTTTATAAGTTATTTAAATCCTCATAGCAAGAATGAAATTAATGCAATGAATGGAATAAATATCCCAGGTCGATACAATTTAAGATGAAAAGGAAATTAACGTTTTCATAGATTTAGCAGTGTTCAAATTTAGGTAGGTAACTTTTCACGTTATTTAAGTTGAATGTTTAAATTAGGTTAAAATGAATGTCCACAGAGAAGGACAATTTTTCAATTTTTAATTCATGTTTTAAAAAATTCAATTTTTACCTTTACGAGACAACATATATAAAAATATATGTTATAATATATATATGTATCCATTGATTGTTCCAACAAATGAAAAATGTTTCCAATTACATTTTTCAAGAAATTTCTCAATCTATCTGAAGAAGAGCATTCATTTACAATCATTACAAAAGATTATTTAACGTGACGTATATCTAGTAATAAGAATTGGAGTTCAGGATCAGAGGCATAGCAAACAGGTGTAACAGGTATAGTGTAATTCCTAAATACAGGTAATAATTTTCTGATTATTTAATTTGCTATTGATTATATATATCTTATTTTTTTCTACATGTAATCTTTAACTATTTTTATTCCCTATTTAATGCTCTCGGGTAAGTTTTAATGCTTTTATAATAAACTAAATTGCCATTTTTATGCTAAGCTCTAGTAACATTACTCTAAAATGCATATAAGTTGATTATTATTCAATTTCTATATTTCGTAAAGTGTGGTTAGTAATGATTTCGCAGACAGTAGAAAAAAAGAGGCAAATCAAAAAGAAAGTACTCAATGAATCAATTAGTCTTTACTCTTAAGTACATAATAGTTTCAAAAGTTTAAATTTATATAAAATGCAATTTATGATAATGTGACATGTAAATTTGAACGTTGTACATTTATATCGTATTACGGCTGAATTCTGGAATATTTTAAAGCAGTAATGTTGCATAAGTCATTGCAAGGAAAAAGTTCTATTAGTAACTGAGTTAGTGAAAAATGAGGCCTTGGCAGATTCAGCGATGTAAAAACTGGTAATAATTCTTTTTGTTAAGTTTAACAATAAAATGTTTATAAGAAAAGTTATGGATTCTTATTTTAATTTATTTTTCGGTAAGTAATAATCAATAATTCAGAATTTTTAGAATTTACAAACAATAGAACAAATTCTTAAGTAATAAAAAAAATGTAAGAAGTGAAAATAGGAAATAAGAAAAAAAAATGCGACAAAATAGAATGGAATAACAAGTAAATAAGCTTACGTGAGTCACTCGGACGCATGAGCCGATCTCGCTTGAAATCATTTCTTTTTTATAATTGAAAGTTACGAATTTTCAATTTTATGATTGGAAAGCCGCAACAGCTAGGTGGGAACTATGGGTGAGTCATAGTGGCCAATTCCCCATAAGAGGCAAGTTCCTTCATCTATAGAAAATGACTCTATCCCACACCAAAATTATACCCTCCAGGATGGCGAAATTATCTACCATATCGAAAGCTTCTTTCTCAGTTTTGAGGTGCATTATAAATGGATACCAAATTTTAGTCGGAATATGAAGTTTTCATCTAAGAAAGAAAATTTAACTTTTTGTTCGTCTATGTGTATATGAAGAAATATGTGCATATGTACATAAAAATTGCACTTATGAAATTATTGCTATTTAATTGAAATTCGCCATACTGTTTTTTGCTTAAAGTTTTATTTAATATTGATTATGTATGATGTGTTTAGGAATAAAGCATGCATCGAATATGTTCAAAGTAAAATTGATTGAATATTTTTATTTTTAAATACAAAATTTTACAATGGTAATGGAAACTGAATAAAAGAATTATAAAATTCACTTCCTTCCTTCAAAATTCTATGTCATTCTTTATCACAACGAATCATGTGTTTCAGCAAGAAGATTTTTCTTTCAGAAGTTTTATTATATTTCTGAACTAGTTGGAATCTTTATTCATCATACTTGGAATCATTTAATAATTATATCATTAAAGTAAATGCGACTTTCATCTGGTTCTAAGGAATTCTATGTTTTGACCGTTAATGATGCTTATTTCTATATCGTCACGCAAAATTTTTGTTCTCCATTTCGGCCACACCCTTAAGCTCATTTCATTACAATAGGTCTGTCATTTGTAGCCTAAATTCAATCTGTGACTTTCTTTCTGGGCGGGAATTTTGTATCGAAGGAAGTGCTGCCGAAAATACAACTTTTATCGAATAGATTTCTGAAATTTTCTACATATTATGAATCAGAGTGTTACTGATGGAAACAAATGAGGGTGTGGAATTTTATAAGTCTAGGGAAAATAACTGTGATAAAAATAACACTAGTTTTGCTGTCACTTTGTTATGTTTTAAAATCAATGAATAACACTTTCTTAAATTTTCCTAAGAAATGTAAATCAGTATTAAATAACATTAAGAGATTAATGTTATTTAATATTATTAGATTATCATTAATGTTATTAGAAAGATTGAAGAAGCTTATTGGATTTTAAAGAAATTTATTTTAGTTGCATTTGATTTACTTGACATCAATAACGTTGATAAACACAATTTACATGCATGATGTTTCATTATTAATGCAAGAATAATATTTTCTTTTAGCTGAGCAATGATCTGACGTTATTTAAGTTCAAGTGTTTATCTTTACATTAAAAATAAGACAGGTCAATGCATATGAATCAACTCTCTTAAATATAAGATAATTGAAAATGCATTCTTTATCGAAATACTTTAAAATTAATTGGATGGAAAAATTTTCGAAAATTATCTGGCTTGACGTTTACCAATCATGTAAACTAAATGGATTGAGAATTTAACTTGGGACCTTTCATTTACAATCAATTAAATTCGTCAGCAAAGCTTTTAATTAAAGATTTTCAAACAGTTCAGGAACACTTAAGGATTTTATATTTATCATTCATTTCAGTATCATTTGATGACCCAAAATTCTTCACATTCAAATGAGCTATAAACCATAGTTTAAGCTACACATTCAGCATATCTTCAACACAAGCACATCCGTAATCCCACAGCTACCTAGGATCTGATGGAACTGATAGAACCTTAGTCGTGATATCGCTTAATCTCTGTGAAGCATTAACTGGCGTATGATAACCCTAAACAGATGGATAATAAACCTTGTAATCCAATATCATGGAGTGTCAGGTTTAGAACCGAATGCTGTTCAATTACAATACGTATGCTCCATAGCAATCCATTTGGTTAAGGTAATAAAATTTATTTTGAAAGTAGTTACTGATCTTCTCTGTAAGGGTATTATGTAAACAATGTAAAAAATTGCTGTCAGATTTATGGTCTTGTTAGGGGACTGAAAAAATATGAAATTATTTGTGTCAAATATATATTTGTGTCAAATATATAGATTTCAAAGCAAGATCTTAAAACCCTAATTGGATTACAATAAACAAAAGTTTTCAAACTGTAATACTAATAAGAGCTCAATGAGCAAAGCCTGAATTCAGTTTATTTAATTTATAAAAAAACAACCTATTCTGATAGATTTTTTTTCAATATTTCGTCCATTCAATATTCAATGCTATTAATGAAAAAGAATGAATCTGTTAAGGTGACTAGAAATCTTTGATGAATGCCGTGGTTTATTATGTACTAGCCGCCTTTGGCGACCAGCCGGTTCGCCAATCTTAATGCTCGTTAAAATTTTAATTATTAAATATCTTATGTAATTCCTACTTTAATAGTTTCTTCATTAAAATATTTTAAACTTCAAATTTCAATTCACTCATAATATTATAAAGGTCTTCAGTCATAACGTAATCTGTATCTCTCTAATTTTCTGTTAGCTCCTGTAGAATTTATGCTTTAAATTAAAGTGGAAATGATTAATCTGCAATTAATATAATAATATTTTTTACTGAAACAAAGCATTTTTTTTTTTTTTTTGTAATATGATTCTTGAAAACAGAGTCAGTGAGCATTTAAGTCTTATGGGCACTAAAGAATATCGTTCTTAATTTATGTAATATCTCAAGAATTTGTCAACAGAATTTTTTCAGATTCATCATGAGCAGATCTATTAATTAACAATGTTTAATTTTAAATGCATCAAACACTAAGAAAATAAACAGAATCGTTTAAAATAATCGATCGAAAACAGATAAAAAAATTACTTAAAAAAAGGATGAACTTAAACTAATATAAATACAATTTAATTACAAAAGCATACAATTAAGCTAAAAATAATTTAAATCAAATCCGCTTCACAGAGAAAGAAATATCCTCTCTGTGGTCCGCTTCCGTTAAAAATAGATGTACACAATGCACATGCGTGAATTTTTCTACGCTAGTTGGGGTAACGCTATGCAGATTAGAAATTTTTAATTTCCTTTATTCTGTTTTATTTTAATTCAAAAGTGCTTCAGAATGAATCTGAGAGATCGATTAATTAACAAAGTTTAATTTTAAATGCATCAAACATTAAGAAAATAAACAGAATCATTTGAAATAATCGACCGAAAAATGTTAAGCCTAAGCCTTATTACTGTTGGGGAAAAAAATGATGAAGCTTTACTCATTTGGCGGTGGAGAAAAATGATTTTTTTGGCGGGAAAGTTAGTTTTAATTAATAATTAACATTCTAATTAAAATTTCAAAAAAAGGAACTTCAGGTGCACATTCCCGATCTCCAAAGTATACACGTACCAAATTTGGTAGCTGTAAGTCAAATGGTCTTTTCTGTAGAGCGCCAATACACACACACACACACACACACACACACACACACATTGAGATTTATATAAGTATAGATAAAATTCCTGTTATATAACATTAGGAATTTTAAAAATTAAGCAGCGGAATTTTAATTTAAAAACTGCTACTAACTGCATACTGTAACAAAAATACTTTTTTTGTGTAATCAACTTTATATCCTTGCTCTTCACATATTAAAATTTGAATAATACTTAAAATTGTGGTATGGTTTGAATCGATTTTTTTTCTCAAAATTCGAATGAGATGGCACTTGTCATATGAATTAAAAGGCAATTAAAATTGATCTAATATATTTTAAAATACAAAAATATTGCATTTTCTTCGGGAATATATAATTGTTAAAATTTCAGGACTATATTACATCAGGAATTGAGAGAAAAATTACAATATTCCATCATTTCAAATATGTAAAAATTGAAATTAAATAGAAACAAGTAAAAGATGAAGAATTTACGCAAACAGAAATATCAGATGAATAATTCTATTCAGAAATAAAAAGGGTCAAATATCAGTATTTTTTCTTTGTTATTTTCGAAGATTAGTGATGAACCTATTTTTGGAGTGAGAATTCTTATAGAAAACAACATACTGAATTTAAATATCAAATTTTCGAACAAAGAGCACGCCCACGCACACACACAAAACAATAATTCGCTGAAAATTACCTTTTACTTGAAGAAGCAAAATTTAATATTTTCCCTGTTGTTTTTAAAAGCCAATTTGCAGCTGTCTACCTTTCTTATATGATTCAGGTAATAAATAACTTCGTAAAGAATTTTTGGAATAGGAATATGAATTATGGATATAAATCTGTTCAACTTGTAATAGCTTAATCTAATCGTAATGAGTAATCTTATTGGAATTTTATAAGAATAGTAAAATAATAAAATGCTGATTAAGATTAGCAAAATATTAATATTGTTTTCCGTTTTTCACATTCTAAATCAGCGCATTGTAGTCAAGTTGGTAATAGTTGTATTTCATTAAATAGCAGCAATACATATCAGGTATGATTGTGCTAAAATACAATAACTTGCATCGGAGTTGATCTGAAATTTTGGCTAAAATTCAGCTTTTCCAAAAAAAATATAAAAAAATTAGTAATTAGAAATCATTATCATTATAATGATATTGCAGTTTGCCTTTTTATTTCTTTATAATTGAGTAAAGTCAGACTTTTATTTATAAATTCCTAATAAATATATATTTTAGATATATTTTAAAATACCTTTATACAATTTATAAATTACAGAATTTTTAATTTGTAAATAATTCTAAAAATTTGACTTTTTTTTGTTGTGCTCTATCAGATTGATTCTCTTTTATTTGATATAGTTTCCCTCAAATCAGTCATAAATAAGTTTTGAAATTTTCAATAAAACAAAATTTGAAATTTATGTTTATAGAACCAAATATTCAGACTTATCTTTCCAGATTAAAGAATAGCGATTCTGACAGTTTTATTTCTTTCTACAGAAATTTGACTTAAAGTTATTTAAAATTGCAAGTCGAATTCAACATTTATAGTATAAAATTGTTTGAAAAATTTAATTTTATTTGAATAGATCTATTGTCTGAGCTATTTCAGAGAATTACTTATTTAATTATATTTCTGCTATTTTTAGCGTCATTTACGTTAAGTGTTTTTTTTTAAATCATTGTTGAATATATTTTAGGCAAATCCCCTTTTATGATAAGAACCAAGAAAATATTTTATCGATCGTTGTTTAACTTAATTTTGGGAAGTTCTTTAAAAACTTTGATCATGAGCTGTTGTCCCCTTTTTAAGAATTTAAAAAAAAATCAAATATAAATCAAACAATTTTCAATTTTTTTTTAAATTTGATATTTCCCAACTTTAAAAGTTTTGGGGGCGTTCAAAATCAAATGATACATATTCATCAGTAAACCAATTCACTTTATATAGATATAAATAAATATATTTCTTTGTATAATAGAAATAAAAAGATTAAATCCCAAATGCTCATTAATGTACGAGCTTGAATAAAAGTGAAAACAAGTAAAGGAGACTCATGTTCAAGATTCCATTCTGAATGCCATGAGGACAAAGACCACAGGTTAAGAGTAGGGTTCAAGTAAAAAGAATTTGCTTAAACTAATTTCGTCATTATCGTATCATCAAAGCTCGGCCAATCATCCATCGTACAGACTGCTGACGTCAGGAGAACGGCTGCAACGGTCTTGGCTGCTTTATAACATTACATGGAAGTTCACCGATTCTCCTCATATCATTCAATTGAATGCGTTCCATTTCTGCACCGGATGTGCACTCTTTCTGCTCAAGGTACCTTCCGGATTTTGAATCGAATTCGAAAGCGCAATTGAGTTTTGTTTTTGTTTCATTCCGCATCGATGACAAAAGAGTTTCAAAGGTTACTTCACAAATTCAGTTTCGAATGTGCTGCTGTTAACTCTTACACAGAAAAAGATCACGTAATAAGAATTCTCAGATGACAATTTTATTCGAATTTCGTATACCTCAAAATACGTGAGAGCTTTTTTATTTTCAATCGAAAGGAAGGAAAAAATATTCTATGGATTTCTTTTGAATTTAAAAAATGAATAAAGATGATTTTAAGATTATTTTATTTGTACACAAATAAAGATTTCGCTAACTTAATTTTATTTTCATTTGACCACTTTCTGAAGCTAAATAATTTTTTGATTGCATATTAGTTTAGTTTTTATGCAAAGTAATTACAAAAATATCTAGCCTTTTTCATCAAAATTATCGAATAAAAATGCTAATATATACCTTTCCTCAAATGTATATAATCCATTCTTTTTTACAAATTCTTCCAACAAGCAAATATTTTTATCCAGTTAAAAATATTTTGTTAGTAAAGTATGAAATTTTTCAAATATGATCCTTTCAAACATGATCTAACAATAGATCTTATTCAGAAGAAACATATTTAAAAGAAAATTGCATTATATCAAATATTCACTCAAATTCTTCCCTAACAGTCAATTTCTATGCGATTAGAGATAGATACCGTGAAAACTCTTCGAAAAGCTATCCTTGCATATCGGTTACTTCTCTTAAAGGATACTCTTTCGTGGCACGGATTTTTCGGCTAACAGATCTAATGTTAAAATAACCCCAAGGACCGCCGCCGGGTGGGTTCGACCATCCCATTTTTCAGGAAAATCCTTTCCGTTCCTGTTTGAAACATTGAGTCGAAAGGTTCAAGGTTAGGTTAAGAAAAGTCCATTATACGTTTTGCTTCCTATCAAATTTAAGGATTCTAATAATTCTGGAAGAAAAAATGTCATTTAAGTCTCTTTCATTCGTTAGTCAGCGATCTAAGTTGCAGCAATATCGAAGTGTGTTTATTAAAACCTCGCGCAGCTCATTCAAATTCTTCAAAAATATGAGAACAGCAAATCAGCGAAAAATTTAGCTGAATTATTTAGATGCGGAGTAACGCAAATCAATAAAGTCATTAAAGAACAGGATTTGATTTTGATAGAATACTATGGCTTCAATTTCCGTGATGTCAAATGAACGAGACATGAACAATATGTCGATATATATTTCAGGCTGTTTTGGAATAGACGTAAACAATTCGCTGGAATACCCCCCCCCCCCATTGGACCTTTGATTCATCACAAGACAAATGAACTTTAGGATGCGCTGGTAACTGAAAATTTCTCTACCAACAGTGAGTCGTTGGTCGGATTCTTCATACTGAATAACACCATCTCTCAGTCAAAATGTGGCAGATGTCAACCTTAGCTCATATACAGCTTGAAGGAGTATTTTCAACTATTTATGGTTGGATATGATGCAAAGGACATATTCAGCATGGATGAAACGGTACTCTTTTTGCGGACTTTGCAGAAAAAAAGCACGATTTAAAAACCCGAAGAAGCAGGAAGTGGAAAAATTTCGAAGAAGCGTCTGTCAGATTTTATGTGGGCGCATCTGGAAAGAAAGATATGTCCCTGAGCATATAACAACGTCAAAGGCCGATGTGTTTCAAAGGATTAGATTTAAGCTGTATTAGTGCGGTCGTGATGCCTAAAAACATAGATGTCATCATACAGCTTTGAAGAATGGATAGTAAACTTCGACAAAAAAAAAATGAAGAATCAAGCCAGGAAATTTTTTCTTGCATTGGGCAATGCGATATGTCATGCGCATGGAGTTCAGCTCTCACAAACGTCAAAAATATATTTGCTAGCAAATACAACATCAAAATATCGGCAATTGGATCATGGTAATATGAAATATTTTAAAATTGAATATATGCAGTGCGCTCTGTGACATGTCATTGCATGTATCAATAAATGCAAAAGTGCTAGTGAACTTTCTAAGAAAATTCCTTCCAAGATGCCCTTAATTAGATTAAATCCTCCTGGTATATCCTGAAGTCATCAGAATGCAATGACAAAGGAATCGGCTAGAAATTTACTTTTTAAATTAAAAACCGTACCTGAAAAAATCGCTGTTTCCAAGAAACATGAAAACTTAGTCTCAAATTGTATCGTTTAAAAAAAGTTAAAAAACTTTATATAAAGTGCATTTTTCTCTTTAGATAAATACCAAATTTCATTTTTAATAATATATGGGTGATAGAACTTGTTTATGTCATGTATTATAACAATTATCTTGCAATTATAATGAAACCCTTTCAAAGCGGCCACAATCTATGAGCTGCCAAATTTTCTCGGGACGGGAAAATGGCGGCTCAGGGCATTTCACTGTGCATGCTGCCAGTGGAAAAGATACTTTAAATGATGTAACAAGTTATACTTTGTGCAGTTTTGTTTACGTCAATGAATGTACATCTGAAAAAGTTACGGAAATTGCATTTTTGTACAATCATCTTTTATTTAGTCATACTTAATGAAATATACATTGACATTTGGAAGGGGGAAAAACATCAATTTTTTGGGATCAAAGGTGAGAAAGAAATGAATTTGGTTCTATTATACTAATCGATGCCTCGATGAAATAACATGCGTTAATTGATAGATATCTCTATCAAGGCTGACATTGACATTATAGATTTCTTGTAAAATAGTGGTTCTCAAATCATTTTAACTTAGCTTTATTAAGGAGGAAAGCTTTTTTTTTTAAATTTAAAATGCTGTGTCAAAAATAATTCATTGAGTAAGCTTTGAACAACTGTGTAAAAATTGAACTTAAAAAAATTTCTAGGGATATATTAACATGTACAAACCACATAACATTTAATTGCTTAATTATTTAAAAAATATATCAACTGAAAATATATGTATCTTTTATATGTTAAAAATTAGCGTTTTGACCTCGATGACTTTGGTGAATTTATATATATATAGTAAGATTATACACACAAATTTTATATATGATTTCAATTCATCGTATTCTTCAAATTATTTTATAATCATTCGAACTCAAGCTTTATTTAATTTTAATTTTTGATCTTGAGGGGGAAGAGAGTTCTAACTTAAAACAAAATGGCTTTATCAGAAATATTCCGTTCTAAAATTCTACAGGTGGGGTTAGTTTCGACAACTTTCACTCTCTTTTTTCTTTACTTTCTGTTTCTTTTCGGACTTCGAACCTAGTCACGGTTTTAACAAAGATTTTTTTTTAAATGCATGTTAAAATTAAAGTCTTCAGTGGTAGTTTAAGTCTTAAATGTAATTATGAATTGAGCATTTAAGTGGTCTCGGGTCTCTTAAACTTCAAATTTTTCTATTTTTTGAAATATATATATATTTGTTGGAGTGCCATCTGTTCTGAACATTTTTGTACTAAAATTTTAATGATACTATCAAAACTTTCCAAGTTATCGAGAAAAAAACTAAAATATCACAGATTATATGTAAAACAAAAACTTCTCTGCCAGAATTCAAATTCCTCTGTCAGAATGTCGAAAGAAATACAACCGCAGTATTCTTTAATGTACATAAGAAGAAAAAAAACTTAAAATTTAAAAAAAAAATGGAAAAATTTAAGCTAATTTAGGGTAAACCCTATACTTCTGATGGTTTTTAATTTGCATTACTTTGTTGAAATTCATTTCATTTTACTATTTTTCAACTTTAATGTAATTTTTCTCAAAAAAAAAATGAAACGTGTACTCAGGATATCTCAAAAACTACTTATTTTATAAATATGAGGTTTCAGCTCAAAATAAGTTATTATAGGACTTAATAATCAATATTTAGACAAATTATTCACATAAAAAATTACATAACATTTAATTAGAATTTTTTTCCTTAAAATTTTATTTTTTTTAAAACAATAATTGCATTTTAAAAATATTTTTAAAAAGAATTTGGAAAAAGTACCTATGACGTCAAAACTGAACATTCTTCTTTAAATTAATATTAATTTAGTAAATGCTGACCAATTTATAACTTCAGAATCCAGCGAGCGGTATAATATTGATTTTTAAGTTTTTGAAAAATATTCAAAGTTTAAAACTTTATAACATTTTAATTTTTTTTCATGAAATTATATGGAAATATGGAAAGTAATGTAATTGCATATGAATATTCTATGTTTAAATTTGTAAATTTTACAATTGTTTAATTTGTAAATTAGATGGGTTGGAAAGAGAAAGGCTTCTTACTCCCTTGTTCTTAATTGTTAAGATTTCCGAGACTAATTAAACATATTTGTTTGTTTTTTCTAAAAAATACCATACATATATATCATAAAGAAATACATTCGTATAATTCATTCTTCTTATAATCCGAAAAGCACTTGTATTTCTTCGAATATAAATTTTAGTAAAATCACTTTTATAAATTCATCTATATATAGCAACACACAGCAATACTTTTCACCAAATTATGTGCAACAGTCAGAAAGTGAAATTTATACTTTTCTTTCTGAAATAGGGAAAGAAATCATTCCAAAATCATTTTCCCAAATCAATATCCACATGCAGAACTCACGAGACCCCAGAATTTTGCAGCTTTCCGGCTTCCTCAATGCATCAATGTCTTGTGAAGTTAGTGAGGCCATCCTTCGAGAGTTGGCAGCTAGCAGATTTTCTCGTCCCTTAGGTATTTGCGCGAGACATAAAACCATAAATATCTTTCTGAGTTTGTCTCCAATTTTAGATCAAACTTTCTTGCCAGACTTTTATAAATGTTACAAACGGTCCTTTCAGAACTCACTTCTAGTCTCTGATTGAATTTATTGCTTAGTAAAGTAAAACAACATTGCAGCTTCAAATTCATAAAACCTTTTTATTTTTACATGAAAAATAGAAATGGCTCACATTTCGAAACATGAATCCTTGGATTCGGAAATATCCGTCTCTGTTTATTAATCATATTCGAACAGACTCTTCAAACGATTTATAATATATTCTAACAAAAAGAGTGCGGAGTAAATTTGAACGGATCCAAATAAAAAAAAAGACTTTTAAATCAAGAAAAAGAAACATTGTAAGAAAGTCCACATAATATATTTTACAGTTCTAATAAAATGTGTCAGACCTGATTTTCATATATTATGAACTCTTTTATGACTCGAAACTGTTTTTACATTTTATAAGACTTAGAGTTTAGAAATGAGTATATAGCATTAAATAACAAAGGGAAACAATCATTGCTTCGCATTCACAATTTCATTTCTCGTTTTAATTACAATTTCATTCATTTATCTATTGTTATACTCAAGAATTTTTGTAATTATTTGATCCTACCGCTTTCAGACTGAATTTAATACATTTCCAAACAATGAGAAATATGAAGATAAAATCATAATTTTTAGAAATTGTCTGGATTTAGTATTGATTTCTAGCACATTCGCTTCTATGCATTGCCTGTAATTAAAATGTAAGGAAATATGTTGTCCGGAAAGGAAAATTATTATATTTTATTATAAATGCACTGCATTATCAATACATATATAATTTCTTGAATTACTGTATATTCGACGCTTTTATGTTTATATGAGCTAATAGTGTAAAGATAATTTTATTTACTCGATTTAAAAATATCCTATTTTTATATATATTTCTGGATTATAAATGTATTAGGAATTATATATATATTTCCTGAGAATGAAATTCTTTGTAAAATTTAAATGAGCTTTATTGCTTACAAAATGTGACCTGAAGATAAATTTCATTTTTCATATAAATTTGATAAAATATCTAAGTATTAAAATACAAGACTTAATAAATTTAATTAAAATTTCAAGTTGCAATAATACAAAAAAATATGGAATTGAAGTGAAACTTTATATATATATTCAACCTGATAAAAATACTTATCTATTATATACAAAGTCAAAATTAATGTTTTGCTATGTTGAATAATTAATTACTTCCTATATTTAGGAATGTATATGTGAAAATTTAAAAAAAAATCAGCAAAGAGTTTAGAGTATATTGTCTGCATGTTTGGTGATATAACCAGGATTATCTGGGGATAGATTCCGGAATTTTGAATAGTGTGAAGATGAAGAGATAATTGGAAGCCCCATCAATCTTTCTAGCCTTCCATATCCATCCAAAGATACATTTACCACATTTAATTCTTGAAAGATTTGACATGCACTCAGATCGGATAAACAGTTTTTTTCCCAATTGGGGTGTGAAACCCATGACTACTATTTTGTCTCAAAACAACAACTATCCTAAAAATTTTGAAAGAAATTGCCAATTTGAGGGTGGATTTTGGAATTTTGAAGGGTGTGAAAATGAAGAGATAATTGGAAGTCCCATCAATCTTTCCAGCCTTCAATATCCACCCAAAAATATATTTCATTTACCACATTTTACTAAATTAAATTCTCGACAGGATAAGCATTCACCAAGATCGGATATACAATCTTTTTACAGACTGGGGTCTGAAATCCGTGATTCTACTAGTCTGTTTCAAAATCATAGCTACCTCTAAAATTCTGAAAGAAAATCACACATAAACATCTATTTTTTATAGTGGTATGTTGAGATGTGTATGTTCCTAAAGTAATTTTAGACTTTTAGAGTTCATTATCAAACGAATAAAAACTTGTCAGTTTTGTGCCTAATTAGAACTCTCTATATTGCCATAGGACTCTTCTATCCTCAACATTTTAATCAGAATTTTTTTTAAATCATAACAAATTATAAAAAATCATGCGATTTCATTATAGTACTGACAAAAATAATTCCATACACAACATGGATATGTTTTAATATGTAAAGGATACTATTCAGAATAGCTTTATTCAAAACTGGATTCCCCTTTTTAGAATTCATACGTAAGAAAAACTGAGGCTTTAAGATAAACATCATCAAACTCATTTGAAGTTTGGTTTTCTATGCTTTCAGAGTCCTTTGCCATCCGGTGATGAAGGAGAACCAGAGCACGCCAGCGGGGAAATTGCTACTGAAACACTTATCAAGCAAGAAGGATCCTCAACCACCGAAGCACCCGTTGCTATAGCGACGGAATCTTAAAAACGTGTCTTGCATAAGCGCAATTAAATATTAAAATAATTGAAATTGTTGTTCTATCTTGGTATAAAACATCCTAGGTCTTATAAATGAAGAAAATCAATCTCCATACTTAATATTGTCATGTGCTTCTATTTTAGTTTTGCCATATTCTGAACAGCAGTTATGTACTTTGTGTAAAGTCACTGTTTCTGATTTTTTGGAAATATTCTAGAGATTTCGAGAACAGATTCGATTTGGATTAACACTACACTAAAAATAATGAATTATAAATGAAATTCAATAACTTTAAATAGAAAAATACAAAAAAAAAATGTCATTCACTATTAATTTCAACTTGTTTTATTGAAGAAATTTTAATTTAAAGTAACTTATTTTAATGTATTTCTATTGTTAATAGTTTGATGATGTTGTTCCAATTTTGCATAAGTATTGCTTAGAATCTGTTATAAGAAATCCATTTAAAATTTGCAACTTATCTAGTATAATTATTCATATATTTTATGTCAATTATCTTATTATAATAAAGTTTCTCTATACTGAAAAGCATATTTCACAGAGTATGTTTCAACCAATCAGAAACAATGACATGGAAACTGCTTAGCGTGTATGTATAGACGTTGATAATGCGTATTTTTTTTAATTATAATCCCTTCGATATAAATCTCTTCCTCGCTTTCTTAACAACTCCTTTGTCCGCACTCTCTAGTATTAACAATGGGATTTGGACTGAACTACGAAATGAGCTACGAAGAGATTTTTATTCAAATATAAATGCTTACGAATGAAGAGTGATAATTTTAAGGAATTCCGTAGGATAATGTTTAAATAAATTTTAAAAATAATCGTCACTAAGGATATTTACGTTGAGATACACTTTTGTATGTATGTAGCACAGCTTAATTTGATTACTACTTGCAAAAGTGCACTAAGAATGTACATTTACTAGAATGTTTTATATTCATATATATTATATTCTTTTCTTATCATGAACTAATTTAAGTTATATCTTTATAATTTAATTATCATGTTAACTGGATTTTATCAATTGAATTGTATGTTTATACCTTTTTACATATTGACGAAAAGCCCATAAATTTCTTCCGTCTACGAAAAATTAGTAATATGTAAATAATTTGATTGCCAAGAAAAATTGTACGAATAAATTAATTTAGTATTTTATCAATGGAAGCTAATAATCAATATATTTTGTAGATTTTCTGACCTAGAATGTTACTATCAAAGTATTTTAATTAAATATTTATTATTTTCTTTTAGATATTTCATGCATTTAAAGTTGAAATTAATTAATTAGCTCAAATAATTATAATTTTCAAGATATTGCACTTTAAGTAGCAGTTTAAACTTACTTCAGGTAAAACGAAATTGTGATTGAAATGTCATGATGAAAATTAGAACATAATTTGCAATCGCGAATTTATAATAATAATTTTTTTTAAATAATAGAAATCAATAACCAAATAAGCAGATTTTTTTTTGAAATAGATAAATATCGTCCTTATATCGAATTAATTTCAATTAATTCTGAATGAAATATATTAAATATAATTTTATTTTTATAGATGTATTGAAAAGAACTCCTAATATTTCCGTTAACAAATTAAGAGATATATTCTCCTTTTTTAAACCCCTATACATTTATGCATTTAAAGCCAAAACAATCACTTACATATAAGGTTTGAATAGTTAAATTGATTTCAGAATAGATATTTTCTTAAATTTTCAATCAATTTTGATATTTTTAATATTTATAAAATTCAAAAAAAATATTTTAATTATTAGAAAATCATTGTGTTGATTAGTCTATCATGATTTAAGTAAATAAAATGATCTGAATTAAAAAAAAATTAGCACAACTTTATTCAGTTTGAATAATTTACAAACTTATAATTTATTGCAACTTGAAATATAACAGACTTTGTTTATTGAATAAAAAATTATAATATATTCAATAATAATAATACTTTTAAACTATCTAATAAATTCTGTGTTCTACATTATTTCACATGAGGCTTAAAACATTATCTGTCATATCAAATGCCTAAAGTGAAATTAATAGTTACGTTTCACTGTTACAGTTAATTCCTTCTAAAATTATTAGAACAACGAGCTTAATTTCTTAAACGCATTATTTTATCATACTTATAAATGTTATAGCAAAGTTGAGATAGTTTAAATAACCATTAATGAGAATCAAATTTAAAATTTTATTTATTTAAATATGAAAATTATAAACTTCAATAACAAATATAGTGCTTATTATTGAAAAAAAATATCTCGCTTTGATTTGCCATTTGTTATACTTAAAAGTTAAACAATGCATCAGTTTTTAAGTATGTTATTTCAATCATTGATGTTTAAAATATCTCTTGAATTCGAAACCTTCCTTAAAATAAATACCATTCCTATAAAATAAATCACTTGCACGTTAGACATACGTATGGACTATCAATTCATGCAAAGTTTCACGAGAAGCAAATGATTTCAATTTAAAATTAATTTCAGTCCTTTTCTTCAATTGCCTTGATAAATTTACAGCTTATTTACGTACTTAATAAAAAAAATGTAAAAAGAGTGCTAAATACTGTGGTATATTTTATTCGGTTTCAAGTGTGCATTATGAGGTTTCACATCCACGTGAACATGGGAGCTATGCTAACATATGTGTATTATCCTAGTCGCTTTATTATATTTTGGGAAACTAGTCATAGAAGGGGGCGAAGTCCTTCTTGAAGTGTAAAGGATTATAGGAAGTTTGAACTTCGTCTCTTAGTTATTGATGGCCTGTGATATATACATATTATCTATATTACAACATATATATGCATTGCAGTACCCTTTGATTGGTGCATTGAGTTTCGGCTATACCTTTTCTTTAACTATTTAATGCACAGTATAGTTAATTCCAGCTTTTGCAGCCATTTACTGTATTGCATTGTCGTCTTCGTCTGTGTTAGGTCAGGTCAGAAGAAATGCAATCGTGTTTCGCTAATGAAATAATAATGCTTTAATTATGTTTCCACAAATAATTTTGCTTCTAAATTATGGTTCTGTGACCAATAATTATCTACATTAAATAATTTCTTTTTTAACTTTTCCACTTTTTGACCTGATCACGTTTTCGTAATATTTACTTGCCCATTTGTCACTATTCATTTGTCTTTGGATTCAGTTAATGTCAGTAGGTTCATACTCACATATGAATACTGAGATTTTATTTCAAAAAGCATTTCATATAAGTAATTTTGCGATGACATTTATGCATTTGTTTTATGGAATCAGAGAATTATAAAACACTTAATTGCATGAGCATTTTTAAATTTCGATTTTTGTTTAACAAGAAGAGAAGTTAACTAATTAGCAAAATACACCTTTCAAATTATATTAAAAAACTCCCGATTAGTTAAAATATATAATTAGGTATTTTTCATTAATAGTTTTACATAAAAATTAAACATATCCCAGAAACATATCTCATCAGTGATTTTTTTGAATAAAAATAATTTGCTATGCTTGCAAAAAATTTGACCAAATGAAAAACAAAAATTTATTCATTCTATTTATTGCTTGTAGGTTTTACGAGAATCAGGCAATCATTATTTCTGTTATACAGAAATGAATTATATGTACGCCATCTTAAAAAGATTTTTTTCTTACAAAATAGCGATGAGTTGTACTGAAATTATATAGGAACGTTTCATGCATAATATGATATTGTTATTACTTTTTACAATTTCTATCCATTTATTTTTATTGATGCAATGCAAATCTATAAAAAGAAGCCAATAAAGAAAATTGCGATTTTTCTAATGAAAAAAAATAACATTTTCTCATTTTAACATATAACTATCAATGTTTATTCTTCATTTTTGCAAATGACTGTGTTTTCGATTGATACGAAAGTTACTGCTATGCTTGTTATTTATTCATAAGTTTATGTTTTCACTTTTAGATTTGTTCATTAATTCTGTAGTAAAACTGCTGTTAAGCTGGAAAAGGCGAACGTTTTGTAGAACTATTAATAAAATTTAGAAAAATGGAGTTTATTTTTCTTCAATTACATTCACTCAAATACATTAATTTTTAAATATATTACGACATAGATAATTGCCTTAAAAGAAATTACGGGATATACTTTTGCAGACGAAAAAAAATCTTGTGCACAATGCAATTTTAAATATTTTGCCGTCACCATTAGAGTGATTTTAGGTTTAACATTGCACATGTCAAATTTTGCTTGTATTCAAATGGTGTGCGAGGTGATATTACAGAAATTGCCCCAATTTTTTTCAGTTACCAAGGCAAACAATAGATTTTCTATATTCCAAGTAAAAGTTTAGCTCCATAAATGTAACATATTAACATAAAAAAACTTTTATTTTCATTATGAATTTAAGAAGTTTTCTTTAAAAAATATAGAATTTGAATATTTTAAAATACGCAATTCTTAAATTAATTGAATAGAAACATTAACACATCCAAAACAATCGATTCCTTTCCCTTCCATTTTATGATGTCTAGAACTTACAAATGATTTTTCGATAAGCTGAGAAACTTTAATTTTAACTAATAACATGTTGAAAAATCTTTAAGCTTACATATTTTATATCAAAAAAAGAATGTCGTTATCAGAAATGAAAACCTATTTTAATATTACAAAAAAATTGTATTAAAATTTTTATTTAATATACAATCGTATATTAAGAATTAACTGTGCAATAATGAATTTCATAATCTAAAGTCTCATTTCATATCTAAAGAATAAAATCAATTAAAGGACTATTTTGTGTTTTCTGTCTTTTTATAAATTCATCAATGAAAAAATAAAATATACTGTACATAAAATATTAAAGAGCATTACCCTTTAAAATACGAGTGCTTAACTGTCATTATAGTCCTTACAGAATATTTATCTGAAGTTTCGAATTGTTCGTTAATGAATACGAGCATTCAAAGCTTTAAGCTTTTGTTTAATGAATTGAAAATTGTTAAATTGTATAATTTGCTAGGCAGACCAAATTAAAAGTTTATTGCCAATTCTTTAAAATGTGGCTCATTTTACCACACATGAAACGCAATATATCTGGTTCTAAGTAAATTATATATGATGTTCTTTATTAACTACTGCTACTTTGAATTTGGAAAAAATTGTGAGGCTGCAAGCGGGTGCAATCCATTCTTAATCACATTTAAATAAACAACTTCCAGAGTATAAATATTGAGAAAACGAAGAAATACAACTTTATCTAAATATTATTCAATTTTATTTACAATTTTCTAAGAAAAATATTTTCAGGAAAACATTGGAATTTTTTCAGACGTGATTATAAAAAATGCATATTATATTTAAAACCCATAAATAAACATCTTTAAAATGCATTACATTGATAAAAAGAAAATATTTTTGCTTCTAATATCAAAATTAACCAATAGAAAAAATGTGTATTCGTTTGAAAAAAAAAGGGGGGGGGAAATACTTTGACCAAGATTTATAATCTTGGCCTTAAAGGTGTTTTCTCTGAAAATTACATATTTGCAGTTTTATAATGAGTAATGAGTTTTCTCTCACTCTTGATATTTGATTAATGATCAGCGATTTCACATTAACTACATATTTGACAAAATACTAAAATATTAGTCAAATAAATTTTAAATAAATAAATTAATTTTTATTTCATAGAGAAATTGGTGTTTAAATTTTGTTTCTCTTTTAATCTACAAACATGACAAGAGATATATTTTCTAATATCTACTAAGATTATTTTACTAGCTGTCGATTCCTATATGAAACAACCATTTAAGTATTCAAAATTGCGTTTTTCAAAGCATATTTGTTTACAGTTTTTGACTTATTTCATACAATTTTATTTCATTTATTACTTTTTATTTTAATATATATTGCCTATAATAATTAAAAAAACCCAAAGTAATGAATAGTTGGTTTATATATCTATATTTATAAAATTTGAGAAATTTCAATGTAAAAGAATTTTTTTTTCTGCATAATTTCTGTTTTCATTCTTTTATTCATCAGCGCAGAACAATTTCAAGAAATACAGGACAATAAATAACACTGAAGGAGGGTAAAAATAACTTCCTAGATACACGAATGGATAAACGATAAAGTATTATATCAAAAATTGCTTTAGAAGTCATTTTGGTAGAAACACTGAAAAAAACACACACTCAAAGCGGTTTTGGCAACTGTATTTATTATTATAAAACAAATCATCAAAACTGAATCACGTTTGTTGGAGCTTTGATAGAGAAGAAAAATTCTTTACTAGTATAAAAGTGAAAAGATGTGATGACTTTTTTTTCCATACACATGCCGCTATGGAATAGAATTGAGTTGTCTGTTATTTTTACTTCGTGTTAAAATGGAATTTAGATCGAGTTTGAGAAACATCAAGTACCACAATGTGATGGTACGTCCTTGAAAAACTAGCTGCACACTACTTTTTACTCGAAACGCATCAAAATCAAATAAAATATAGCAATTGATTGGACAGTTTGTTGATGTGAAAACAACCTCTTATGTAAATTTTATTTAAGTAAGAGGTTTTCTCAAAATCAAATTGTGCAATCACCTACTTTTTTTTAGAAAAATTAAGCAGATACAACCCTTTTTACATAGAATTTTATGTAACTTAATGCAAATAAACTGAAAAGCTACAGAAGAAAAGGCAAATAAATGTAGAAAATAACTTGTTTTTTATAAATTTTTTACATTTTTTTAATGTGACCAACATTTTTTTTTTCTGAAAATTGCAGTTATTTTTATAAAGTATGTGTATCAAAGATGCAAAATGAAGCCTTTATCAAAATATGAATCAATAATTACATAATTTTATTTTCCTTCTTATTTAAGGAATAAATTAAAATTCCTTATTAACAGAAGCTTTTTATATATTTAGTTTTTTTCCTTAATTCAAAAATGCATATATGAATTTGACGGTCTCACCCATATAAAACTAGATCATTTTACATTTCTTAAAATCTCGTTTTTTTATACGTTAAACTTGCTGTTCTTTTAAAACTTTTCAAAAACCAAAACATAATCAAATAAATACCTTGAAAAAATTTGGAAGTTAATATTAAATAAAAATAATTCATTAAATTTATGTTTAAAATAGCTGAAAAATGATAATCAGGAGATTGTTTAAAAAAAAATTTAAAAATATATTCATGATAATATTTTTATCAAACAAAAATCAATACAAGTTTCAAAAAGTTTTGTTTAAGCATTTACATAGAATAAAACATTTTAGTAAAAAAAAGATAAGAGATAAAAACTAACATATCTTAAAATTTTTGCTCCGTTTTTATAAAATTATGCCTTTAAATATCAAAATCTGAAGGCAAAATTTAATCCATTCTTAGATTTATTATCCGTATTTCATTGAAACATTATTTCAAATAATAATTTTATTTTCATTATTTTATAAATCAAATATTTCTTAAAGTTTTCTGCAATCTTAACCAGCTTCCCTTCGTTTTTGTGCTATGCATAAAAACAATTTCACTCTAGTGATAAATTAATCATATTCCCTTATGGAATCAATTGTTTGCTTTTCTGCTTTTTGCTTATAATTGCTTAAAAATGAAATATTATATTAATACTTTAGATTAATAACTAGCATTAAGAATTATTATATATTTTTTTAATCCATTGATTTAATTTCCTTAACATTTTTCCAAATTAATCCCTATGTTACTGTAACTTCTCGAAAAGAATAAAAATGGCGATAATCTGAGAGCTTTAAAATTTCTCTGTATATCTTCGAAGCAACTGAAATTAACGACTAAAATCCGCTCATTGATGTTTGAGCTGTTGTTTCTTCAATGGCATACAAATTTTCATATGTAACCAATTTTTCAGATACAATTGAACTAATTGATTAAAATGATAAAATATCACTTTTAAATAATACAATTTTGGAAAAGTTGAAATTTTTTTGTATGTTGTGTGATAGTTTGATGTAAAGAAAGAATGATTGTATTCCATATATATGTCGGAAAAAATTAATTTCATGAAACGTCAAGAAACCAAATCTTTTACCCTCAAAAACCATTATCTGCTTTTATGAAATGATAAAGATTAAAATGTATTCTAATGAACTTTGAGGTACTCCGCAATTACATTCCTAAGAGATAACTATCATTGAAAAAATTAAGTTAGTGCCAATTGCAAAGTAAAATTATCCTTTTCCTTAATATTAACATATTAATTATATATAAATTTAAATGTAGTTTGTTTTTTGTTTTTTTTAGTGAAAGAAAATATTGGATTTAAGCCAGGTAGCTCACGAGTAACAATCAATGTTTAGGTATTATTTTGATGGATTATTGTATTTTGTTGTATGAATTCGGTAGTCTTTGGAGCTGTGAAGTAAAACACAAATTTATAAATAAAATATTAAACAAATTTAATAAAATGATAAATTAAAATTAAATAATTAACTAGTTCGGTTTTTAGAAGGATTTGTAGAACATTTAAAGAAAGACTAAAAACAGGAATGTAGATGATTTGAATTAATGAGATAGAGGCAAGATAATACTAAACAAGCTAAATAATAAAGAAGCTTCAGTTTTGTAGTAGTCACGAACTTAATTTCTCATTAATAGAATTTTATCAAATATATATTGCATTTCGAATCATGTTACATTCATTTCATTATTTTTGTTCCCTATTTAATATTATATATATTTCTACACGCTACGATGTACTTCTACACGTTTCTTTTTTTCAAACTATTCAAAAGTCTCCTCACGTAAATCTTCAAATATTTTTAAATTAGAAATATATTCCCTTATCTTGAAACTAATAAAAAATTATAAAGTAGATAATTAATGAGAAATACATTACGGCATTTCTACCGTTTTATTATTCCATAAGACAGCAGAGTTACAAATCATTTATGACAAAAAGCATCATTATTCTACAAATTTGAAGCAGAAGAAAAGTACTCTTTTTTTTATAAAAAAATATCCAAATACTATAAAAGTCACTCTAAATATCTTGTTACGTTAAATTAAATATTTCATAGAACTGAAGAACATATCAGTTCCATTTATATCTTTTGCATTAGACTTTATGTCTGTAGATCTAAAATGTAAGGTATGGAAAATTTTTTAAAAATTCTTATTTTGCCTTCAACTACCTGCATGATGTAAATGTCTATACCATTTGAAAAAGTTTTACCATTTTTTTTACACACCCTTTGAAAATTTAAAGTTTTAGAAGAAAAAATAATAAAATATGAAATCCTATTAAATAATCCCCATTATCTCAAGGTATTGTACGATATTCCCTTGATGTTGTTCAATATTATGAAAGCCCGGCATATCATCAGAATATCATAGAATTGATGTTGGGTGTTTTGTGCTCACAGGTTTATGAAAGAGTTGCGATTACGGAAGTTTCAATAAATTTTAATATTTATTTATTCTTTTTAATATACTTGGGCATTGGAAACATTTAAATGAAAATTAGGGATACAGAGATAGTAATGGCTCTAATTCCACTTGATCTAGCCATGATTATGAATCATTCCTTCTTGGTAAATGGTTGAAGAAATTTGCAGAGGAGGAAACAGAAATATGATTTAACCCCACAGTGAGGAATAAGGGACAAAGAGACTTCTCGGAGATATGCTAATAAAGTCTTTAGCAACCACCTGACACCAACAATAGTTTGTTTCTAAAATAAACAGTGACTTATTAGATTTTGAATAGAGCTGATTTAGAAAGATGCCAGAACTTCGAATCTACGATATTCTTCCCTCAATTCATATTTGACAGTCTCACCATTCCAATAGGATAGGTGTAAGCATGAATTCTGTAGATTGAATTCCTATTTATAAGAGCTTTAACTAAAATTCTTTCTCATTTTTGTAAATTTATTTTTTTTTGAAATCATGTTTATTTGAAGAAGGAAAAATAAACATTGACGGTTAAAATATTAGAATATAGATCTCCTACCCACTATATTAAATCCTACATATCATTTTAAACTCCTTTACAGCATTTATTAATTTTTACTGCTACCACTGAACATACAAGATATCATACAATATAAAACAATATATAAATTCTTATATTCTATTGTTCGAAATAAGAATTTACATATGCTATGGTGTGCAGTGCCTCAAGATTCGATATTAACTCACTAAAATTAGAAATTTCTTCATCCTTTGTTTCAATTCAATCCTAATGTTTGACATTTATACATGCTTTTGTAACTACATAATTTTAAGCCTATATTTATAAATAATTTTAAATATTTTTTTTCATTTCCAACAGGAATTATAAGTAATAATCGATAGTCACAATTTATATTCATAAATTGATTATTACAATTTATGCATTTGATTACTCAATTTGCCATAATGAGTACAGTTTATCATTGCATTTTATTCTTAAGTTTAAAATATTTACCAAGAACTCAAAAATTGTAATTAATTTAATGTAGAGATAAAAGCCTATTGGTATACGATATGATTTTTGCTTTAATTCCTCCCAAATTCTTTAACTTATAACACAGTATATTTCCATAATTCTATTTCGTGTTCACGCTTCAATGAATGTCTGTATTTGGATCAAGAATACCAACTATGATAAAAAGAATGTAAGAATGCAAAAACATATGAATAATATCTGTTTTTCAATTCAGGTTAGATCTTTTAGTGACATGATTACGGATTATGAATGTTTCATTTTATTCGATAAAATACACCCGACAGATATCTTCGACTGATATTCTGTAAAATACACAGATTCCTGTTTACAGATAAACTACTTCCTATAGTCAATAAGTCAATGGAAGACAAAAAGTTTCATTTTATTTCTTTACCTATCAGGAAAATCTGGCTATTATGCATTAATAATATAAAAGTTCGATATAAACCACATTTCCTTGAATCCATTTGCTGTTATTTCTTATCCGCACCATACATTAATCGTTCATCCTGTGGCTTATATATGCACTTTAAATATTTATATTGCTTTCTATAGACAGAAAAATAGTTTATTTCCTACCTATAAGATAAAAATGCATTGACTCATATTATATATTCTAATAATTATAGATGTGTAACAACCACAAAATTACAAAATTGTATGTTGGGAATATATCAGAGAAAGTAAAAATGTCAAAGTTCTAATTTATTTGAAATCATGGGAATTACTTCCATATTAAGAAATGTAATTACTTTTTAAATGCAAAAGTGGAAAATTGCTTTCTTTTAAAACCTGACAATGAAAAGTATTTTACTATATTCTTCATAAACAAATTTTATGACGAAATAATTCTTACTTCAACCACTTAAGAGCCTCATTTCCTTTGTAGAATCAGTCGTTTAATCAGATAATAATCTGGTTAAATTCAACTAAGAATACATAGACTGAGGCAGATGTGGTTAAATGCAATATTTTTATCGAATTACAGTATTTGTGTAGGATTTAATTTTATATGCCTAAAAAATAATAATTCTATGTATATATGATGTAGAAATATTTGCCAAGAAACAAATTTTGAGTTATAAAAGATTAAACATCTGTGAATATTCTATATAGGTATGTTGTCTTTCTACTCAAAAACTTAATTAGCTTTAATAATTATATTACGGGTATCTTTATGAAAGTATACTCGTCTTCCAGAGAAATTATTACAATTAATAAATCTTTGTGATGTACATAAAACCGCCGTTCGAAAGCGGTGTTTACAGACAATTATGAATGAGACGGAATTGTGTCAGAATGAATAGTTTCTCACTGGTGCGGTGAATAGACATTCGTGATCGGTCTATCAGTGATATGTTAGCTATTCATATATGCCATTGAGAATGATTGAATTCTACATTGGATTGCAAATATTAGTTATTCTGGCATCTTCTTTTACAAAAATTGGATTATTGCTGCTTATGTCTGCTTGGATAAAATCCATATTTATTATTATTTGTTCAATCGATTTCAACGGAACCGCTATTAACCATTTTGTAATATATTTTTCCTAACACACAATGCTGTAGCCGTTTATCAGTATTTACACATTTACCACAGATATTCCAGAGTTCAAAGAGGGGTGATCCAAAAAAAAGTTTACAAGGCAAAGCAAAACTGCTTTATTAACAACAGACTCAGTATACAAATGGTAATTAAGTGACATATGTGGCGATCACTTCTCTATATAATCACCAAACCTTTTGAGGCATTTATCACACCTCTGGACAAATTGGTTTAACCCGTTTCGGTAATAATCAGGTCCTTGGCAGTTGAGACAGTTCTCGGCACCTTTTTGAACATCACTGTCTGATATGAACCTTGTTTCGGATAAGTGTTTCTTCAATGCCGGGAAAAGGATATATTCAATAATCACCGAGAGCCAAATCGGGCTTATATGGGAGGGGTGATTCCAGACCTCCCACCTATACTTTTCCAGGAATCGCTCTGTCCGCTTCAAAAGAACGACACCATTTCGCCACCTGTTTTCTGCTCATTTCTCATTTCAATGATTTGTCTGTGGATGCCCAATGGGGACACATTCTTGGCCCATAGAAATTATAGCTTGCACTTCTGTGCGAGGCCACTTCTCTAGACGTCTTGCCATTACTGTCGCTGTTTCAGGTCTCAGTACTCACACTATCTGCTTGAACGACCGGTCTAAGACAATTAGTGTCATCTGTCTCGACTCGGGGTATCAATATTCCCATCCACAATTTCTATTTTCCAAATACTGCTGCTTGTAAACTTTTTTTGGATCATCCCACGTACCTTGTAGAAAACAACTGCTGGAACCTACTTTACTTTTCTTCGGACAACCGTATTTTAGTGCTATTTTATTACTAAAATTATTTATTTACAATGCAATTCTATGTTCGAACTTTCATATTAATTCTTTTTAGCTAGTATTCTGCAATTTTATATCTACAAAACCACGCATACATGTCAAACTTACTTAATACTGTCTCCGCCAAAAATATTTTTCCAACAGATGTTTTTTATAGTGTTCAAAATTCAATACACATTTTTATAGGCTTTGTTTCATTTATAATGAAGCATATGAAATTCTTTAACCTATGACCAGTCTAGTCAACAGTTAGCAATCTATTCAATATTTGTTTATTTTGTAATATATGCAATTGTGTGAATTTTTGCAATTCATAAGTAATTCATATTCTTGCGGAATTGAGCTAACAAGTACTCGAACAATACTTGCAAGTCAATGATCAGTGCCGATGGAAGGGTGAATATTTGTCGCAAATGAAAACGGCTTCTATAACAGTGCATAGCTTTACTTATGCAAGTGTAAGCAATCAGATTTTTAATTACTCTAATTTCATATTTTTAAACAGCGAAAAACAATTTTGAATATAAGCTAAATTAAACTGAAAGTTGAACTATTTTAATATATATGAATGTGCATTTTTCAATTTATGCAACGATGAATTCTTTTAGAAAAAAAATTCTCTGAAACAAGAAATCATGCCTTTTGATGTTATTTTAGAGTAATATTTTTTCACATTTTTTTTAAAGTCTTAATAAAACAAACATAAATTAGTATGTTTAACATACTTGATTTCGTTTTTTTTTAATGAAAGTATAAAACGGAAATTGGGATAAGATTCCAGAAGCCAAAAACTTATGCAAACATTTTAATTTGCCTAGAAAATCTTATATTATTGTTTGCATCCTTATTCCTAATGCAAATATTAATAAGAGAAATAAAATTCAGAAAAAATTGTATTAATAAAGAAAAAAATCAATAAATATAATTTTTATCAAATTTTGAACATACATATTGTATACATAAGGAAAGTCTGAAGGGGAAGGTTCCTCGGTTATTAATTATTTTTACTAATTATTTTAACTAATCTTATTCATTATTTTTGTTCATTATTATTTCTATTACCAATCATTTTTTTATTAACTGTGCTTCTTCTATATATAGGGAGAATATTTGTACTAAATATTATCATTACTACCAATTCAGAATATTATATTTTGAATCTTTCAGTATATTCCCCCCCCCCTCATTGACACTCCCAATTTTTAGCTAAAAGCTTCACATTATTTAAGAATCATCAATAGCCAATAGAAAAATAATTTTTAGAGTTTAAAATATCTTTTGATACAGGCTATTATTTTCTAAATAACTATAAGATTTGACTTTGCTCGACATAATTGATGTTCTCATTAATATTAAAAATTTGAAATGATATGAAGATTTTGTGATTGCAATGTTTTAAATAATTGCGTTTTTACATTAAAATTATTGTTTATGTTTTTTTAAAAAAGTGTTTATTTCCGAGTTCCTTAATATTGTTAAGGAAGATGTGTTTTTTTTTTTCGCTTCTGTGATAGTAATCCTATATTGATGTCAGTTGTTGATTTTACATATTATTCGCATCCTTATACTTTCACATTATGTATTGTATTGATTATGCCGTATAGCTATCAACGGTTAATTTGGTAACCAGTTATCTGTGCCCTTTTTTACATGATAAAATATTAAAGGATACATAAGGAATAGCTTGGTAAAAGTTTTGCATCAGTAAATTTAAAATATATTTTTTGATGTAAAAAATCCTGAAATTTCCGTTTTGATCAACAGCGGATATATAAATTAGCACATAATTAAGTCAATTTCAAAAACAATTTCTATCCGAGTCCGAGTGTCTTGGTATTATTTTCATCACAACTTATCTTTAATATTCAAATTTCCCGATTAAAGTTGCTTTTTTCCTTCTGTGATAGGAATTTTAATATTGATGTAAATCGTTGATTTTGCATATTTTATTAATTGTATTGAAATTTTGCTAAAAAGTTGAAAACATAACATTATAATTTCTTAAAAAATCATTGAGTATATGATTATTCCTATTAGAAAAGAAGAAAATTATTGACGAATGGTTGTATCTGAATTAAACACAAGCACGCGTGGAGATCCAACCTATAGAACCCAAGACCAACTAATCACCCTATTTTTCTTATGAACTGTATTAAGAATTTCGTTTACACGATAACTGAACAATCCGTGAAGGATCGGTAAGCTGCTGCTACACATACAACTCTCGGTATTTAAGTGCATACGTCTCTCTGCTATTTCAACTTTTGTAATGCTTATATGACGATCCAGGAATGTTCGTTTCTGTGGTTTTCATAATATATTTAACAAAAATTACTCTGTGACCATGCCTCATTACTATCTGCTGTCTCGCTCCTTTTGCGATCCAATATTTTCTGTTAAATTTTGTAGTGTTATATGATTTGACCCCCAACCTAAAATGTGGATCACGGATTATAGAATATTTGGTGTAATACTAAACTAAAGTATTCATTTAATTATTTTTGTACAATGAAAAGGGATGTGGTGAATAGCATATAAGCCAGTTAACAACTCTTCTACCCGAACGATCGTTTTGGTATAATGGATATAGTTACTTGACTGCAAACCACAAGGTCCCAGGTTCTATCCTCGCGCACCCCAATACCGCTTCAGGTGTTAACAACCATCTAATGACTATTATTTCATTTGTTAATATTTTTACCCTTTTGCAATGATTTTGATATATTATTCGAATTATAGCGGGAACTTTTTTGAAATATTATATACAGAATTTTTATAAAACAAGATTAATTAGGTTAAAATTAAAAAAAATATGCATTAAAAAGTTTATTCTCCACGTAAAGTACTTCGTGATTTTATTAAAATTGCTTTATTTCTGCCTTTTCCTGATTATATTTAATATAAACTGAAATGCTTTGCATTTTCGAAAGAAGTTTCATGAGATCGATAACATTATGTTAGAATATTAAACAAAGCATTTATTTTAATTATGTCCGAAAATTTCAAAAGGAAATTTCATTCTAAATATTTTTTTCCTTTATAGCGATCTTTTATAAGTATACATTATTAATTGCTTATATGTGGAAAACATTTTAACATTTACATAATTTCATTCAGTAGAATTTTAATGCTTTTAAAAATATACTTGTTTATTGAATTTGTCCCTGCAGAATTTCGGTTGCAACTGTAAAATAATATTCTGCATTTCTTATTTTTAAATTTGACAAAGAAATATTAATGATTACTGAGGATAAGCGAATCAAAAGTAAGAAAACTTTCCCAAAATCATTTATTAATGACTAAACATCTTTTTCGTCAAATTTCATGTGCTCTAAATTTAAAATATATAGAGGCAGCATTCCATATGCTACACCATGTTTTCTAGTTCAGGGCATATTTTTATTGAGTTACGGTACAAACGACAGAAAATTCGCTACTTCGCTGAATTCAATTTATCCACGATTCAAAATGAAAAACTAAAATCGCTGAAAGCAGGAAAGTCTCTCGAAGTTCCTTTACTTTTACATTATAAGAAAATTTATTTCTTGCTTAAAACTAAGTATATGTCTACGTATAGATAGAATGTGTAGTATTTTAGTAAATAATTTAAACTTCAGAAAGATACATTTAGTTTAAGCAATAATATTTCTGAGTTGAATATTTATTTGTGAAAATTCATTTTGAAAACACTAAATTAATATTCAAATAACCACAGAAAATGTGACATGTAAGTTTTCGTGATTACATAATCAAAACTGAGTCCAAAAATAAATTAAAAATGGATGACAAAAGTGAAACTTTCGACCTGAACGATGCAATATCATCATCCAGATTAGGTTCTACGCAAATGGATAAAACTAGAATATAAATAATAACTTTAAGGTCATGTTAAAACCCCTTTGATATTCAAGACAAAGAACAGATCCATGAAAAATGTAGTTTGTCATATTATTTTGCCATATCATAATTTTTTCCTCTGTTATATGCATTAGTTGTCAGAATGAAATTGGCAAGGGAAAGCGAATTTATTCCATTACCAAGAAATTACAATCTTATAAAATTGAGATCGATTCCAAATCTATCTGAGTGAATCGTTGCAATAAATTATTACACATTTCAGAATCCGGAAGTAGACTTTTCAGGAAAAAAAAATCTTAGAATTTACATTTAATGGAAGATTTAATTTCCAATTTGAATATAAAATCTTTAATTATATTATTATTCAGATATTTTAGGGTTATGCATTGAAATTCTGGCATTTAAAATGATTTGGTTAAAATATTTTTCTTTTATCAATATATCCTAAAACAGCTTTATTAAAATTTCTCAAATACGTTCACGCATATTCGTGAAAAAAATTTTTGTCAGAGTACAATCCTTATACATTATGTGATTAAAACACATTAGTCGTTCTGAAAATGACCACATGCCCATATTAAGTAGGTTCAAAACGAAATTCCAATTTTGAAATACGTTTTAAATACTTCCGAATTTTGGATGATATATGCTCAGCTCATTTAATTTGAACATTCCTCCGATCTTTCTTCTGAAACTGGAAAGCAAACTTTTAATTGGAAATCCAGAATCTAGAAAAGCATAATAAATTAATTTTGCTGAAATATGTCGTGCATTTCATACCAATTTTATATAATATCAAATCACATTTTTCATTTGATTAAGTTATTTATTAATAAGAGATGCAATTATCTGAAACCTGGAGGGTTCAATAAAAAAAGATATATTGCTCTATAATAACATGCAGACACTTTGTAGGACTATTGGCGTGAGGAAACTTTAAATTGTAGAAGAAATTGGATTTCAAAAGTTCTGCCGATCAACAATGTATTTCAGGTATTTCATCATTGAACTCCGATCTTTGTAAATCTACATTTTACGTTTAAAAGTCTGAAAGTATTAGTTTTCTTTTACCTAAAATTTCCATACTAACAAGTAATTGTATTTCAAACTATGATTTATGATTATTCATCAAACATCCCTATCACATGAATAACATAACATCGGACTTATTTAAATCTACCATATTCAAGAGATAGGCACAAAAAAGAATATTGGCCGTGGGGTTGCCTACTCTAACGATACATCCAGCAATCATGCATTTGTTGACAGTCAATAAGAGGACGAATTATGTATAGTATTAACAAAACTTCTCACATATTTACTTAGCTTATATAATTCGGCGTTTCACTCGTATCAGCTCATATATTTAAGGAAAACAATTCTTCTGAAGCAGAAGCTTTCTTTCGATAATTAATGCCTCATTTCTCTTTGTACAAATAATGTGGATTTTGATGATGAAAATATCTCTTTTTTAATCTGAATTTACCAAATAATCGAATATGCAAATTCTAAAATCAAACTTTATGTTTTGATGATTGATGAATATCTCAGTTCAACATGTCCTTCACAAATACGCCAACTCTAGCACATTAGGAACAATATAACTTAAAAATTATTTCCCATTGAACAGGAATAGTAAAATTGCTGGAATTTCCAAGGAATAAAATATAATTAAAGAAGAAAACGAATATTTTTGTGGTTTCACGGATTGTTCTTATTTTTTAGTGCAAATTTAAAAAGAATGACAGTGATATTCTTTTTAATGAAAAACCATGAAAAAATATTATTTTCAAATACTAAGTCATTAATATATAAAAATTTAAAAAAATTGAAAAATTCTTGCACATAATTCGTCTTTTTTTTAAAATTTATTCAGAATTCGATTTAAAATGTTTTAACTTTAACATTTAAAAACCTTTAATAATTAATATTTTTTTTATTTATTTCATTAGAATATAAGCATCTGTTTTCGTAACAATTGATACTTCATTCTGATTTAAACAGACTTTATTCAAAAACACTGAATTACTCACCAGTAATGTAAAAAATTTCAATGGGATTTTTTTAAATATTAAACCTTTTAACATAAATAACGAGAAATTTTTCAGATGTTTAAACTTAATAGAAAAAGAGGCAGTATACACTGGTGTGCAAAACTTAAGCAACATGTATGTTTTTTGCCATAACTTCACAAGAAATCATCTGAGAGACGTGAAATTCAGAAATGAGATACAGCATTTTGTTCTGAGAGAATGACGAAAGCATAGTTGCGCAGAAATGAATACAATGCATACAGTATGGAATCAAACAAAAAAGGCTTTATTGAACTCATAGTATCGTTATACAAGATTGTCTGTCCAAGAGGAAGAACAGCAAGTAGATGTTCCTTAGTATGGGATATGCCATCCCCTTACTGCAATGGTTGCTTCGCACCGTCTCCCCATACTCAGCACCAGATTGTCCAACAGTTCTTGAGGTAAGAGTGCTCATTCTTCAATCAGCATCTGTTTAAGTTGTCGGGTGTTCCCAGGAGGATTCAAGCGATTCCCAACGCCAGTTGATTTGGAGAGAGGTCGGACACGGTTGCAACCCAGTAACATCACGGAAAGAGACCGTTTCGGTGGTCCTGGAGTTGTCGTCTGGGGAGGCATTATGATGAACGGGCGGACTGAGCTCCATGTTATCGACAGAGGTTCTGTAACTGGAGATCGCTATTGTCAGGAGGTGATCCTTCCCCATGTGCGTCTGTTCCGAGGTGCCATTGGATCAGACTTCGTTTTTATGGATGACAATGCACGACCACACAGGACTCATGCTGTTGAGGAGCTCCTGGAAAGTGAAGATATCACTCGAATGGATTGGCCGACGTGTTCCCCTGATTTAAATCCGATAGAACATGTAAGGGATGCTTTGGGGGGACTCCTTGCTACACGATTACATCCTCCTGGGAACACCCGACAACTTAAACAGATGCTGATTGAGAATGGGCACTCTTACCTCAAGAACTGTTGGACAATCTGATGCTGAGTATGGGGAGACGGTGCGAAGCAACCATTGCAGTAAGGGGATGGCATATCCCATACTAAGGAACATCTACTTGCTGTTCTTCCTCTTGGACAGACAATCATGTGTAACGATACTATGAGTTCAATAAAGCCCTTTTTTGTTTGATTCCATACTGTATGCATTGTATTCATTTCTGAGCAACTATGCTTTCGTCATTCTTTCAGAACAAAATGCTGTATCTCATTTCTGAATTTCATGTCTCTCAGATGATTTCTCGTGAAGTTATGGCAAAAAACATACCTCTTGTTTAAGTTTTGCACACCAGTGTGTATATATATATATATATATATATATATATATATATATATATATATATAGGGATTTCTTTATAATGCTTTGTCTTAGTCAATTGAATCTTAGGTATCTTTTAAAATGATGTGCAAGTCTTAAAGATTTTTATCCTTTAGTTTTTAGCGTAGAAACTTCTGAATCGACAATTTTTTTAAGCGCGTGCTGGAAATAATTAAATAAAAATGAAGGAATTTGATCAGGAAATAACAAGAATTTTTAGAATGATGTTATCATAGGCTAATACTAGATGAAACTTCGAAAACTGGGTGATAAAAATTATAAAATTAATTCAACGGCTATAGAACAATAGCCTTCTCAACAGCCGATTTCATCCCAATTAGATGAAAGCAAATATTGGCTAAACCACATATTAATAATATTTATGTCTACAGGATAGCCAAAGTGTAAAGAAGATTTAATGTATACTTTAAATTATAATTTAAATCGTGTTACATTGTGTTAGAAATCTAATGTTTGTTCAAATTATATTTATTAAAATAAAGATGAAAGATTATGTGTGTGCTTGTTGTCTTTCCACAGGCCAAATCATTTGATCTAGATCTATGACATTTGGTACAAACCTATTTTGGAGGGTTGGAATGTGTACTTGAGGGTTCTTTTTTAAAATTTTATTTTTTAACTAATGAGAATTTTCATTAATTAAAAATTAAGAGGAAATATGGCATCTTTCCACTCTAACATCCGAAAATTTTGCAGCACATATATTGTTCATCTTAAAATTGAAATATATATATCTTTTCAATGATACCAATGTTTTAACCTATAAACTAAGTTCCAATTTCTAATGAATTTCTTAAAAAATATTTTTAGTAATATTTTCCAAAAATTTATTTCACACAAGCTGAAAATAAAATTTAATCTGCAAAAGCATGCTGATACGTCGTGGAAAAAATTAGTTTTTATCAGAGCGTTGCCATTAGGCTGACTAAAGATAAAATTTTAAAAAATTATTAAATCTTACTGCAAACTAAGCACAGAAAAATGTAATATTCATGGCGTGTTTGCATGAAATTTAATAAATATGAAATGCGACATTTTCTCCAAAAAAAATGTTCTGTATGATTTATAGAATCAGAGGACAGTTTAAAATTTAGACCTCATAAGAGTTTTCAGAAAAACATGAATGAAATAAGATAAAATATTATTTGCCCAAATTATAAACGTTTTGGAAAGTAAAATTAATTTTATGATGAATCAGAGAAATTGATATTGATTAATTCTTTGAAATATTGCATAATTAATAATTATAAAACTATTTTGTGTGCACATAAGATTAGAGTGTTAAAAGATCCGAAAGATTTGCGCAGCATAAACAAAAGTGGCTTTTGTGCCGAAAAAAGAAAAACGAACAAATTCAAACTATAATTCTGAAGGATTTGTTTTTTGAAGTCATATTTTTAAAAATATATGTGTATTTTTATAAAAAAAAATCGTTTTTATTGAAATATTTCTTTCATTTCAAATTCAAATCTGAATCTTACGGCAGATGACAACAAAGTAGAGAGATATATAGTACATTGAATAAAATATTTCAAAACTTCCTTAATAATATAAGTAGAGTGCCGATTGAAATTTGGAGCTTAGAAATATTTTGCTGAAGAAACTGTTAAGGAACCAAGGTACACAAATATTTAATTTCAATATTACGGAGTCAGCTGGTCTTCAAAGATGGTAAGATCGTCAAAGATCGGAGATGGTCGTAACAAATAAAATAAAAATGTTTTTTATGATGTTTAATTTATTGCAAATTATATTTTGTACATAATTTATGAATATGAGGCAGTATTTGTTATATTCCCACTCTTTTATTGAATTCGGTATGACTGTTCGAAGTTTCAGATTTAAAGAATATCAATTTGTAAAACATCACTTGTCCTTTTTTTTCTAAAAGAACAACTGAAATTTAAAGTTCACCAATGTCACTTTCTGAATTTTAATTTTATTCTACTGAGAATTTGATATATACCCTATGTATTTGGCACTGAAATCACGAAAATTAAAATATACTATTTTTCTTGCATTTGCAGTTTAAATTCGTTTATCAAAAAAAAAAATCCCATACTTCTTTGAATCAGTTTTTAGTATTATTCTTTAATATTATCTTGTAATATCTTTCTCGAAGTGAATATAAGACATATTTATCGTAATAAAAACGTATTCTCTTTCATATAATTTGGATGAAAATGAATCTTATAAATAGAATCCTATTAAATATTTGACTTTTTTTATACACTGGTGAGCAAAACTTATACAACAGATGTGTTTTTTTCCATAACTCCACGAGAAATCATCTGAGAGACATAAAATTCAGAAATGAGAGAAAGCATTTTGTATTTTTGACGGTGATGAGAGCATAGTTGTGTAAAATTGAATACGATGCATATAGTATGGAAACAACAACAAAAATATGCTTTATTGAACCCATAGTTAAACATGATTGTCTGTCCAAGAGGAAGAACAAGGAACCAAGATGAAGTAGATGTTCCTTAGTATGAAATATGCCCTTCCCTTATTGCAATGGTTGCTTCGCACCTTCTCTCCATTCACAGCACTAGATTTTCCATCAGTGCTTGAGGTAAGAGTGTCCATTCCTCAATCAGCATCTGTTTCAGTTGTTGGGTGTTCCCCGGAGGATGTAATCGTGCCGCAAGGCGTCTTCCCAAAGCATTCCAGACATGTTCCATGGGATTTAATTCAGGAGAGGATGCTGGAAAGTCCATTAGAGTAATATCTTCAATTACCGATAGCTGCTGAACATCAGCAGTCCGGTGTGGCCAAGCATTGTCATCCATAAAAACGACATCTGGTCCAATAGCACCTCGGAACAGACGCACATGGCGAAGGATCATCTCCTTACAATTGCGATCTCCGGTTACAGAACCTCTGTCGAAAACTTGGAGCTCAGTCCAACTTTTCAGCATAATGCATCCTCTGACGACCACTCCAGGACCACCGTAACGGTCTCTTTCCGTGATGTTACTGAGATGAAACCATGTCCCGACCTCGCTCCAAATCAAGTGACGTTGTGAATTTCTTGTAGCACTGAAACGACTCTCGTCCGTAAAGAGGGCACGACTCCATTGATAAGAAGTCCAGTTTTTGTACTCTTTACACCATTTTAAACTGTGCCACCTACGGCCATCTTTCAAAGGAATGCAGCTTTCAGGACGGCTGGCGAACAGACCACCTTTGTAAAGGCGTCTGGCCACAGTAAACCGCGACACTTGCCGTCCTGTTGCTGTACACAGTTGTCGAACAATGGTACCTTTTGCCTGGTATCGGGCTCTTTTCGCCTGCGGGACGATATGTCGGTCATCCACTGCCGTTTTTTTTTTCTGGGCCGGCCACCACCAACCTTTCTCACAGCTATATTGTGGTTTGGAAGGCTTTCCAAGCGCGCAAAACGACACTTTTGTTGATTCCGAACTCTTCAGCTACACTGGTGACACTACGCTTTTCCTCCAGCTTTCCGATCATTCTTCCACGTGTGAAATCGTCCAGGTGATTTCTGCTAGCCATATTTCACGAATTAACTCACGGGCTCTTGCAACGAATGTCTTTAATTGCATCTGCGTCTTTCCTTTTATTGCAGTGTTTAGCTGCGCGCGCCTTCCGCGCGTGTTTTGCGTACGCTCACGTCGCCTGTGACGTTTTGTTCCTGATATTTGCATACGCATGATACTCATGATACGCATGATTTGCAATACTCTTGAATTACGTGTTCATTGTACTGATCGCAAGAACTCCTTTTCTGCAATTTCATGGCTATTTGCTTAAAATTTGCATTGTTGCTTAAGTTTTGCACACCAGTGTAGAAAGATTAAAGAGGAATAGAGAATTTTACTTGCTATATTTTCAGGAGTCGCGGGAAAAAAAATGACCTGGAAAAACAGAAATATTTAAAACTTTTCTCAATTCTCAGTATAATTCCAGATTTCTTATTCCTAGTTATGTTTTTGTCAAATATGTAACTATAAGCAATAAATATAATTACAAATATCTACGTAAAGATTCTCTACATTATCTTGCTATCTTAATCATTACATTCCAAATTCATCGTTTATTTTTGACTTGATTCTTAAAGTCATGACATTTTTTTCATTGGTGTGATTTAATATAATTATAGCGTCTCAGGAAATTGCCATCTGTATTCTTAAAATTGAGTTTCGGGAAATTTTGAAATTATTTTAATGGTTTAGAAATAGTGTTTATTTAATTGATACTAGATATCTAAAAATGATTTTTAAATAATTAAATAGGCTTCCGGCGTTCATATTTTTCAAATTTAATGAATGCATTCCTAAAATAAATGTACTTGTAAATTTCAGAAAAAAGGAATTTAAGTTATTTGTTTATAACCCATTTTATCATTTTACCGTTAAATACTTTTTCTTTTATTTGAGCTACAGAAATTTTCAAAATATATTCAAATAAACTAAGATCAAATTGCGCAAAACAAGTTTTAAATCATAAAGGTTAATCAAGTTTTAAATCATGTTTTAATCTCTCAGAAAATGTGTATAAGTCATTAAACGAAAAGGATGATAGGAACCACCTCTGTTCCCTTATTTTAAAAGTAGAAATGAATGAGTTAATCGATGAACTTTAATTCTCATTTTTTTCATAACGAGGAAAAAAATTTAAATATTCGATTTCATCACCAATTCCTTAATTTTTTAAAATAAAAAGAAATTAAATTCAATTTTATATGGAAAGAAAAATATACAGAACGTTTAAAAACGTTTTCTGGTAGTAAATTTGATACTAGCTAAATAATAAAATGATTTTTGTAATTTAAAATAATTCATTGTTATTTCAGAAAGGATAGTGAAATAAAACAAAGCTGTTGTTAATTACTTTAATCAAAGGGGAAAAAACAAAAACTAAAAATTCTATCTTGATAATGATATTAAAATCTTAAAAACTGAAAATAGTACTACTAAAAGCTGAAAACCTTGAAGGAAGAAACTTATAAGTTATGATAATACAATTAATATATCGATTTATTAAAGATAATACATTTAAATGCTTGCTAATATAATAGTTACTGCAAATCTTTAGAAATTTTTTTTTGAGTTTAAAGTACTTGAGTACTTGAATAAAATATAAAAGCAACCATATTTTTGTTACTTTAATAAATTCAATATACTATTAAACATTTCGAAAATATTTTATTACTGTTTAATAAATTGTTGTGAAGGAAAGAAATCTATGATTGCAATAAAAACGATATACAAATTAAGATATTTGCACTTTTAAATCACAATCGCTGATAAGAAACAAAAGTTTAAAACAACCCTAAAAAAATACAATTACATCTAACTGCAAGATTAATTCCTTCCTGAGGGCAACCAAAATTTCACAAACAAAAAATTATTTTTCCGACAGAAATTAATTCAACCTTCAGATTATTGCTTAAAAAATTACAACTGTACTTTCGAATAATCATTAACAAATCTCCAGAACTATAAAAAAAGGAAAACAAATTAAAGTAAATAAATTACTTATAGATGCAATTTTAGATAATTTTTACAATAACTGTTAAAAAGAGAAATGATGCATTACGAGAAAAGAGATACAGTGTTAAAACAGTATTATTTTAAAGATGATTGTTAAACTTTCTCGATCTCTTAACAACTCTTCATGTGAGATTATACACCATTAAAAAGTAGCGAGAAGCTCTTTTCTCACATTTTAAATTTAACATATTAAGCATTACATTTACAAAAATTTATTCTAATGAATGGTAATAGTTTCTGGGAGAAATATAATTCCACCGTCTAACAATTCGATTACAAAATTAATCAAAGATTCAATATTTAAATTATGTTTAGATTGAAATTACTTTAAATTTTATGTAAAGGCGGTTTTAAAAAACTATGGGCATCCGAATATATCCTTTCATATGAAATAAAGGTTTCAATCAAATTTGGAATTAAATGCTCAAAATAATAACAAATACTTATTTTATTAAATTAATTTTTAATTGTTATTTACCATTTCATAATACGGAAGTGATATAGACAAATAATATTTTCATTTAATAAAAGCATTTGAAACCTCTCAAACTCTACAGATAATGAAGGTGGTATGCGATTTACTTAAATGAAGACGGTGAGTCCTAATAATTCCTTATAAGGATAAAATAGTTAAAATGTTAAAAATTTTAGTAAAATAACGCTTGTTTCCGTTTAATTAAAATTATTTGTTTCAATATGCTCATATTAACGTAGGTCACGTTTTAAGAATAACTTCTTGGGTTATAAATGCAATTTCAGTTAAGGATTGGAGAATTTTCTGAATTCAAAAATACTTTTAAAAGAAATAATTATTGCTATTATCAGAAAAATATAGTTTTTCTGAATTATTTTTTTAAATTAATATTTTCCAGTATCTATTATAAACATGCCAACAAGAATACATTTCAAACAGGAAAATGGTAGTTTAGCTTCCTTTTTTTTAATAAAGAAATAAAATTGTTGAGGACTAAACATTTAAAAATAATAAGAAATTCTTGAAAGTGTCATTTTATATTTCAAAAAATCTAGTGAAAATTTTTCTGTTTCAAAGAACTAAAAGCGTGTTTCCTTTCATATGCTACACCATATTTTCGAGTTCAGGACGTATCTTTATTGAGTTATGATACAAACGGCGGGAAATATACTGCTTTTCTGTATTCAGTTTCCTTCCGACGCAAAGAAAAACAAATTGATTTTGTTAAAGCAGCATAAGTCTACCAAAGTTTGTTTACTACTATATTCTTGAAACATTTCTAACTAGTTTGATGCTAATTCTCCTAATTTCCTGCCATGTTAATTATTTGAATATTCTGAAACTAGCTTTTATTTGAAAGAAAAATCAAAATATTTTAAAATAGATATCGTTGTATCTTCAGTAATATTTTATTAAAATTATTATAATAAGCAATTGCTAAGCTATAAATAAATGCATTGCTATAAAAGCTATAAATAAATACATTGATATTATTTACTTCTGTATTTATTAGACTGGAATATGATATATCATTTCTTGTATTTGATCGATTTTTTAAATGGCAGATGATTATAAAATCTAAAATAACAATAAAAATAAGTAAAAAATATTGATGAATGCTTATTTTTTTGTTTATAGTGCTGATTTGTTTGTTTATATTCGAATTATATATATTTTTAAAAATTTATACGTTAATATTGTGTTTGTTACTATTTGGAAAACATAGTTTGGACTATATTATCTTTTCAAACCTTCTGTTGCCTGTTAGTTGAACTAAAATGATAAAACATCGAAATATAATGTCAGTTTGGATATTATGTCATTTTTTTATCTAATCTGAAATTAGAAGGAGTCTAATATTTAAATGCTAAAATGTCATTTTGATGTCCAAAAAACTTCACCTGATCGAATGTTCTAAAAGGTGACATATACAGTTGAAATGACTGAGTGATATTTTAATTGAAAAAATAATTCAGAAAAGCAAAATTCTCGAAACAACTAATGTATGATATTGAAATGCTGATCATAAGCTTTCTAGTGCTATCTTGATGCTTAACATATTGTAATGATTAATTTAATTTTAAATTTAGAATAGAATATGATTCATAAACTAAAAAAAAAAGTTCGTTTTTTTAGTTCCCTAATGCTATTATAATTCGTACTAATTTTCTACAATATATTAAATGAAACAGAGCTGAAATTTAACTAAGATAAAATTTATAGCAGCCTTATTACAGAAATAATATATACGAATTTTAATTTGAATTTCACTTTATTTCAGCCTTTATGCGCTTCACATTACTTCAAAATTATGCACAAATTTAATCTGAAATATTTATAAAGGTTTTGAAATTAAAAACATGATTAAATTTATCCATTTTCCTTTCATTTAATGAAATAAAATATATTTTTCATCTTTCACTCTTAGAATATTTTAAGAAAAGTTCTACAAATGTCCTATTAAAAACTTATATAACATCCATACTAATATTCTATAAGTTAAAAAACTTATTAAAGAATATTGGCTGAAAATTATAAAAAGCGCTTTTATATTAATCTTAATATATTACATATGAAAGTTATAAAGATAAGTGAAATTATAATCTGCTTTGAAAATGCTATACAAATTTTCTGAAAATGTTTAAGTACTAAACCAACTCTTTATAACAAAAATATTCTACATATAATCTAGAAATAATAATGAATAGGCATGTAAACTTCTGCTGTATTTTTCACAATCCCTTCATTAAAATCCTTGAAAATCTGCCATGCTAATGACAAAAACTAATTGTGAATGAATTGTTTAAAATAAATGTGAATCTATATTAGATTTTGTATTCATATATTGCGAATGCAAAATAATTATTAAATAATTATGAAATGTCATTATCTTTGAAAGCATTTGCATCCCTCTCCCTTCTGCAAGAGGTTAAGAAATATTGTAAAGGCTCTTCAAAAGACAAAGGGGCAAAATAATTAAAAGATTAATTAAAAGATTTAAGAACAATTGATAAACAAGTCATAAAAAATCAGAAAAGGCAAAAATGTTGGAGATCTCAAGCGTTGTATTTCTTTATTATTAAAATTCATCATTAAAATTCCGATAGCATAAAAGAAATAAATTATTCTCATCTAATAGAATTATTTCAAATTTAAATACGTTTTGATTCTACTACGTAGTCTTACTACTATGGATATCTAACATACCATAAATTATGAAAGATTTTTACAAAATCTTCTGATGCAGTTTATTTTATGATTTAATTTTCATCTTTATTTAAATTGGATTTGGGAATACATTTTTTTTTATTATGTCATTGCAAATTCTCTAAACGATATCGCATCACAGTTTCAATCATTTGGGCAATGTGACCAAGACAAAAAAAAAATTCTTTTTTTTTGTATTAGGAAATACTGATAGCAAAAGGAGAAAAGATAAAATGAAAATGTTCTTTTCTATTATTTTTTTCCAAAATTGTTCTATTATTAAAGAAAGAAAGAAAGAAAGATTGTATTGGGAATTTTTTTTCACATACAGCAATTTCTTTTCAAATCATCAATGAAAGTAATCAGGCAATTTACAATTTTTGCATGTCTGCTTCATCAAGTATAAAGAAAACTCTTTGTCGGCTAGACAGTCAAAACTGAATAAATTTTCTAAAAATAACAGTTTAAAGTTTCAGCACAGTATTCCTTTTAACTTTTCTTGTCTCTAAAACTGGAGAAAAATGAGAACAACATTACTTCCATATGCTACACCATGTTTGAGTTCAGGACGTATCTTTATTGAGTTATGATACAAACGACGGAAAATATGTTGCGACGCTGAATTCAATTTCTTCCTAAGCACTCCCCCCCCCCCACACACAAAAAATCTAAAACCGCTGAAAGCATCAGTAGTCTACCAAATTATTTTTCTTTTACATTGTTCGATGATATCTCGCTTTCTTTCTTTTTTGCATTAAAGTAACAGTTTCCCACTGGAATTTATCTTTTATTGTGAAATATCTAAATTGTTTTTAGTTTAAAAAATATATAACGAAGTTTTTTTTTTGTTTGTTTAAGTTCAATTCGTTGCCACTTGCAAATGTTATTTAGGACGACTTATCTATTATAACCTAGAATATGACCGAGAAAAGTAAAAAGCATGAAAAACACTTGCAATTACAAAAACTACAGAGCGGACGAGGGTGTCGCTTCTCTTTTTAATAAGATCACAAAGTAAATCAGACACAGGTATTGCATGAATGCCAAAATCATATCTGGAAATCGCAACTGGATTCTTAAAAGACGGCGCCTTGCGAAATGTGCTTTACCAACCAGTATAGATCTTATTTCCGAATAATATTGAGTATGCTGATTAATTGTTAGGAACAGTAACATACAAAATATTTAAAACCTCTGTTCTTCTCTTTCTTTAATGATTTCGATTAAGAAGTTATGATTCATTATTCTATTTTTATAATCAATCAGTAATGAATTTTGATAAATAATCGATGAAAATACCCATCAAGAACTAATAAAAATGTACTTTCATAAATTGATTTAACTTCAGAGCCTTTTTCATTTATTTTTTTAAAAACTTTTTTAATATTTTATTATTTATTACCGTATTTAATATTTCATTATTTATTTCCGTACTACTATGGAATCTTTGATTCTATCAATTAAACTAAATTCATTTCAAAGTGGCGTCATTCCTGTATAAAAAACATAATTTCAGTCACTCAAATAATTCATACATAATTTTGGAAAAATTTAAACAACGTATCGTTAGTAACATCATAAAAGTGCACAAGGTTTAAAAATTCTAGCGCAACAAAAAATTGACAATCATTTTTAGAGTGAATCTTTAAAAATTAAATTAACCTGGTTTAATAGAAGTTTCTAAGTAATAATACACAGAGTTGCCAAAAATGATTTTATATGTTTGGAGACATCTACACCTACATTTAACCAACGGAATAAAATCAATTTTCATATATAGGATATGGAAGACATGGAGAGATGAACTCGGATGTTTGCCGTTGCTGTGACATCATATACCTATTGCACAATCGAGTAAAGAATTAATATTCATCTTCACATTTACTTTTTGACTTTTAATTTTGACTTCAAAATAAGTGTTCTATTTTACCCGAGTCTTCAAATTAATTCAAAGCTGTTTTACAATATAAAGTGCAATGTTGTTGGGTGATATTATGGGATTCAGTAGGCTGCATTGATATAAGAAGGTAATATTCAGTGTACATTTTATCATTCATTTATGATTAAAAAAATAGTGGGAATTGAATTAATAAGATTTAGATTCGACAGAAAAATAAAAACAGTATCAGACAATCCAAGAACCATAGTTGACAATCATCTAAAGTTACAATTTACGATTAACAATAGAAAATCATTTCTTAAATGCAACGTTTTGTTCAAAAGGAGCCCCGTTGAAACTCAAGAACTTAATACCCGATTAATAAGCGAATTTTCCGTTAATTGTTTATAGTAAACCTTTCTAGGATTCCGACAACGCCAACATCTGTCCTTTTGGAGAATTTTGGTCTTTTCTACAAAATTCATCCCTACTTCTTGTCTTTCACATCCTGCATGCGAAATTTGGTTTCAATCTTTTCATTACACTTAGTTGCATACGTCTCCAAAAAGGGAAAGTATTTTTAAAAACCTATGTTAGCAACATTTCTTTTAATTTTCCTGTTCTTCATTTTCTTGATATAAATATAATCAGTCTAATGCGGTCTCTTTTACCAATTTTAATCAAGATTTAGAACACATAAAATGGATAGTGAGATTTGCGAATTTTCTTCTTTTAATATACCTTTAATGTTAATGATTAATCTCAAATTCAGAGAAAGTTAACAGAAAATGTCTGCAAATAACCATTATTTGCACACAAAAAAATAATGAATTAATGGTGCATAGAATATTTTCCCTCTGTCTGAAATTTAAGCCATGAATATGCTATGATGATAAATATGGTTTTGATTTTCTCCTCCAAGGCAAATACTGCTTACAGAGCAATCAATTGGGAAGAATCATTTTCTCGGTTGATTGCTCTGTAAGTAGTACTAGTTACAGCTAAGACCAAAATTCATTTTAATGACAAAAAGTATAAGAATCAAGGTTTTGCTAAATAGTAAATATTTAAAACAGAGCTGCAGTCAGAAGATAATTTTAATTATATTTATAGATTATATTTCTATGAAGATAATTAATCACAAAACTATAACATAATTTTAGAAAAACGACTACGAATTCTTTGTTTTGTTATAAGAGAATCATTAAAAACAAAATCGAAAATATAATGGAAAAAAATTATAAATTGCTTTTATAGGAATTTCGAGCTCTCACTGAAGTATTTTGTAGATGTCCCTTTAAAGATTTTATCAGCCATTTCATATTTTGTATTCCTCACGCAATTATTTAAAGCTATTTTAATTTTTCTACTTTAATTTATAAAAATAAAAAAATGTTTGATTTTTTAATCAAAAAAGTACAAAAATAAATTGTTGGAAAAAAATGAATTTCGAAATACATAATAATTACGATAAATACCTTCTCAATTGGCTGTTGTACATGACGCTCAACTATTTAAAACAACATAATTTATATAAAAATAAGGCAAAAGTTTTATTTCACTAAGGCCTTATAATATAGGGATGGCTTATTTTTAAATTTCAAACTGATTGAGGTTGTATAAAGCATTTATATCAATAAGAAACAAATATATTCAAGAATAGTTTAGGAGATAAACCATCTTTACTATATTTTCAATATCTGACGCAAAAATGAATCTGAATATAGGAAATAAAATTCGAAGTTTCAGTATTTTCGTTTAAATCTCTGTCATAAGCAGAAATTCAATTTCAGAAGTAGAAACTTTTTACAACAGTCTAGTTTTATAGAAAGTCTTTATATCAGTATACTTCCATTGTTATTGTTACCTAGTATGTATTTCTTCAATTTTACGTTACATTTTTATTATCTGCGTTATTTTACAATAATATATCATAGAACTAAGTATTATTTAGAATTTGTCGTATAGTTCTAAATAAAAATTTTGCATTACATAGTATATACAGGTACTGCGATGATGTTACCTTGTCAAATTAAGTGGCAATTTTTTTTTTAAATTTAAGTGATTTTAAGGAATATTTAAAGGTTCAATATTATCAAATTTTAAAAGAACATTCAACACTTAAATATACTTAATTAACTTTTTGATTATTTGCTTTGATCGAGTTTACAAAATATTAAATATAAAATCATACACAATGAGAGGAACGATTATTAAAAGAACAATCTTCAGATAATTCTATTAAGTGAAATCTAATGATAGATAGCTGGTAGGTAATTCAAGGTCAACGATACCCATAGATTGCCAGCATTAACTGTCATTATACAGAAATATTTTGTTCATTCTTTCGACATGTGCAGAATGGAATGTGAATGGATGTTTCAAGTTATAACTTCTTAGACTTTACCAATAATTGAATAAAATGTTCATGTTGGAGAGGAAACATGTCACTGAAATGTCATTTGATGGAGTGTAAAGAATGATAAATATTTAGGATATTGGAAACAGGATTAAAAACTGACACTGGTCCGTAAATATTTAAAAATAACTAAATACATTTCAAAAATTTGGGAAATAGCAAAAGATGATGATGCAGGAAAGCAACCAGACTACAATCTACAATATTCTAATACAAATACTTTGCCGATTATTCGGGGTTATTTACCAAAAGATATAAGCAATAAATATTGGCTGAAATTGAAAGGGATTTCGTTGTAAATACGTAAAAATAATTAGCTAATAAATGACAGCTGCATAAAAGAAGACAGTTTATAAAAAAATCATCGATTTGTCTCTCTCCCATTGCAGTTTCAAAATTTGAAGGCTCAAGTACAGCTGAGATAATCTTGATTGGAATACACAGCATCATATAACCTAGCTTCTTTTACAAACGGAAACTATATTCTGTCCGGAGAATGACAAAACAGAGGGCAACAAGCATGCAATGCGCCTTTAAAATTTTAATACATTATCATACCTTCACTTTTAGATCACACCATCTTTTAGAACTCATGTGGCTGCCACCCCTTTTGGTATAGTTGCAGATAGATTTTATTAAAAAAGAAAAATATACTGAATTGATACGATAAAAAGGAAATCTTGGAGTTTTCAATAGAAGAATATTGAATAACTGAACATGGTGATGCGCCTATGAGTAAAAGAGTGCAATAGTGCATAATTTCTTTTACAAAGTAAAAATAGAAAATGTTGAGTTATATTATAAATTAAACGGTTAGATTGAAGACAATTATATAAAAAGGAAATATTGAAGAAAGATTAAGAATGTACTATAAATAATATGCGAGGAATACACAAGCGGTACGAAAAATGTAGATATAATTATTCTAATCAGAGTAATTTTTCATTATCCATTGTGAATTAAATTATGTTTATGATCCAATATTTTTATGAAGAATTGATAAGAACTGTTACCAAAAAATTTCTAGTGAGGATGAAGATATTGTTTTACGCTTAAAGAAAGGTAAAAATGAAAGATGTCGTAAAATATATGGAATCGACTTTTCCACAAATCCAGCAGTCATTATGTAACAAATTAGAAAGGTCAAAGAAAAAAAATAAATAGACGTGGCTTAGTGACAAAAAGAATTTCTTTAATAATCCAGAAAACTGGGTTTAGTAGAGGAATAAGCCTTAAAGTACTTTTAAAAAATAAAAGGATGGTGATATTTTTTGAGCATCATTGATCCTTTCTCTAGCAATGTTTTGAATGATCACAATAGCATATAATTTTTATCAGTGCAGTTATGAATACATCCAAAAACAAAGATGAGACTCTTGACCGTCAACTTATTTGGGGCATAAATTAGCAAGAGCTACCTACTAATAGGTTGAAAGCAAGAGTTCCCATTACAATACAACAATGATGGACTATCTTCGGAGTTAAGAAATGCGATTGATAAAATGACTGCAGATTTTAAAGATTTATAACCTAAATAGCATGCGTGAGAAGCACCAAGATATTGACTTACAATTCTATAAGATAAACCATATAACTTTCATTGTGACTAAGTAGAAATATTTTAGAATATATTTGAATAATTTCCTCTCACTAGAATTTTCTACAGAATTTTGATATAAATTCTTTACACAGCAATTCATGCTCTTATTTTTTTTTTCAAAAATATTCCTCATTTACAAAGTTAATTCAAGTTGTGCAAATAGTGTAATTAGCAGTTCAGGAAGTGAAGTACGATTGCTCTAGGCAAAAAAATCCGAAATGGAAATTTTATTTAAAAAAAATATGAAGAATTATTGTTAAAGAATCAGAAGAAAAATATTGAAAAATAGAATATTTCAGATAATTAATTTCATTTTTCATCTGTTCTAAACATGAAAAAATAAAAGAAACATTTCCATATGTTACATCATGTTTTTGACTTTGGACATAGCTTAACTGATTTATGATAGACACGATGAAAAATGCGCTTTGTTTACTTGAATTCCATCTTGAATAAAATACAAAGATAAATGCTGTTAAAAGTAATCAACTCAAATTCTTTTATCTTTAGTTAGTTTGCAATGGTTATTTTTTTTTTGACGCTAAAAATGAATTTGCCACTTTCCTATAAATATTAAATTCCACAAAACCCTTTAAAAAAAAGAAAAAAAGAAGATTGATATTTTTAAATAGGCATCATTGTTAAAGAGAAATTTCACCTTTGTTGATCCTTGTCATTAAAACCGTGCAAAATATTTTCACATTAAATATTTCTATCTCATGATAAAGTATTTTAAAGTAAGCTGAGTATTCTGTTAGAAATCAGTAAAAAAATAAGTAAATTTAGACGCTTTCTAAACAAGAATGCCGTTATAAATACACATTAATTACTTTGCTTGGTGAAATGGGCTATTACATGAATGATTTTTATATAAGTAAAAATAGTTGCATTCGATTGCCATTGCATATACTAAAATAAAACTTAATCCTTTCATCGGCGTTTTATCTAAATTCTGTCTTTTTATTATTGAGAATAAAATATAGTCATATGTTATCGATGCTATAAATGCTTATACCATATTAGTAAAATCGATGTTTTGAATAAGCCAGTAATTACATAAATATTTAGAACATTTGTATATTTAGGCATGCAGAAATTTATTAATTAAATGAATATAAGATGCGATAAAACATAATACTACATTTTTAACTTAGTAGCATGTCTTTTACAAGATTTAAAATATTGAGAATTAAGAAGGTGAAGACTGATGCTGGCAAAATATAATTTATTGTTAGATTGTATGACAATATTATCATACAATCCGATACAATTGGAACGTTGATGCAGACCTTCTCTGAATCAGGATTCCATATAATATTGTCTCTATATCCACTTTCAAAAAAAAAGTATTCAAGCAAAAAAAAAAAAAAAATCATAGACCAGACCCTCCCCCAAACCGATCCATTTATGTTATTTGAGATGTTAACGTGGCTACAAATAATATTCCTAAAGGATTTCTGTGCACAGTAAAATTGTTATGTTTTGACAGATAACATTAGGACTTCTCTTCTGGTTTTGAAATGAAGTTTTTCCGATAACTATCACTTCCCTTTAATACCACCTGTTGTAACTGCAAGAAATTTATTACCAACAATAGCATGCGATTCCAAGTCACCCGTTGACCTCTTATGTTTCATGAAATATTGCAAACTTGGTTTCTAGACGTTCTGAAATAATTCGAAAGAACTCATTTATTTCGAAAAAGATTAGTTCTTCCCGAGTAAATCTTCCCCCTCCCAATCTCAATCCAACCTTTCATCTTGACGTATGTATAAGGGGGATAAGTATATTATTCATGAAAATAGACAAGGAACAAAATAACCACACGGTTATGTGCAACAGAAAAGGAAATCAAATCTTAATTTTCTTCTATTCCTCTGTTTTGAATAGTAAGAGAGGTATGAATTATTTCCAGAAGTTTATCAATAAAATAATTAAAAGATTTGATATTTGATTCCACAATAGATTTCTAATTATTTAAATTGTATTCTATAAATTAAAATATAAATGGATATACATTAATATTCCATCTGCTGGAAAGATGAATTGATTTGTCTTATTCATTCTACACTGGTGTGCAAAAATTAAGCAACAGGTATGTTTTTTGCCATAACTTCACGAGAAATCATCTGAGAGACATGAAATTCAGAAATGAGATACAGCATTTTGTTCCGAAAGAATGACGAAAGCATAGTTGCACAGAAAGAAATACAATGCATACAATATGGAATCAAACAAAAAAAAAGGCTTTATTGAACTCATAGTATCGTTACACATGATTGCCTGTCCAAGAGGAAGAACAGCAAGCAGATGTTCCTTAGTATGGGATATGCCATCCCCTTACTGCAACGGTTGCTTCGCATCGTCTCCCCATACTCAGCACCAGACTGTCCAACAGTTCTTGAAGTAAGAGTGCCCATTCCTTAATCAGCATCTGTTTAGGTTGTCGGGTGATCCCAGGAGGATGTAATCATGCCGCAAGGCGTCTCCCCAAAGCATCCCAAGCATGTTCTATCGGATTTAAATCAGGGGAGCATGCCGGCCAATCCCAAGCATGTTACTGGGATGAAACCGTGTCCCGACCTCTCTCCAAATCAACTGGCATGGGAATCGCTCGTAACATCACGGAAAGAGACCGTTTTGGTGGTCCTGGAGTTGTCGTCTGGTAAGGCATTATGATGATCGAACGGACTGAGCTCCACGTTTTCGACAGAGGTTCTGTAACTGGAGATGGCTATTGTCAGTAGGTGATCCTTCCCCATGTGCGTCTGTTCCGAGGTGCCATTGAATCAGACTTCGTTTTTATGGATGACAATGCACGGCCACACCGGACTCACGCTTTTGAGGAGCTCCTGGAAAGTGAAGATATCATCCGAATGGATTGGCCAGCGTGCTCCACTGATTTAAATCTGATAGAACATGTGTGGGATGCTTTGGGGAGACGCCTTGCGACACGATTACATCCTCCTGGGAACACCCGACAACTTAAACAGATGCTGATTAAGGAATGGGCACTCTTACCTCAAGAACTGTTGGACAGTCTGGTGCTGAGTATGGGGAGACGATGCGAAGCAACCGTTGCAGTAAGGGGATGGCATATCCCATACTAAGGAACATCTGCTTGCTATTCTTCCTCTTGGACAGACAATCATGTGTAACGATACTATGAGTTCAATAAAGCCTTTTTTTGTTTGATTCCATACTGTATGCATTGTATTCATTTCTGCGCAACTATGCTTTCGTCATTCTTTCAGAACAAAATGCTGTATCTCATTTCTGAATTTCATGTCTCTCAGATGATTTCTCGAGAAGTTATGGCAAAAAACATACATGTTGCTTAAGTTCTGCACACCAGTGTATATTTTGAAATTATTTTTGAAGACCATTTCAAGGATTACCTTTTATTTTTTTTTATGTTCAATCTTCTCTAGCATAACTATTTCTACTTCAAAACTTTAAACTCTCCAAATATCCACACACAACATTTCTTCTGAGACACTCAAAAAGTAAAATAAATGGTTCAATTTCAATCTCATTGCGGCATGGCAGATGTGCCAAAGAAATTCTTGAGGGTTTTCTTTATGGCTGAATGTGGAAACAGACACAGTCTGGCCATCTCTTTCGATTTCTTTATTTTCTAAAGGTGCATTTTCATTTTGTTTTGTTAATTTAGAAGCTTCCATCAAATTTTGCGAATACATAAATATCATCATCAATGATTTTTTTTTTCTAAAATTGAAACCTTTCCTTAAAAAAAAATTCTTTAGAGTTTCGTTTCTGATACATTTTTCTTTAGAAGCAACCTTCAAAGGCCAAAAATAGACTAAATATTTAGAATATCAAACTGTTAAAATGTTAATTAACTGTTAGCATCTCCAATTTTCTTATATTTTCAATATTTTCCCACTCATCAGCTGAAACAAGAAATTACTCGAATATTAATATCTAATTTTTTTATAATTATATATACGTGTATATATATATATTATTCCAAAAATTAAATAAGCTCATATTTACCTAATGATATAAAGCTATTTTTAATGGAGTCACAATAAGTTTTCTTCAAGAAATTACATTTCTTAGGACGGAGGAAGTTATAATTTTCTGGCATAAAATCTGAGAAGTGTCAAAAATCTGAAAGTATTTACCAAAATCACGTACTCTATTAACGTATTAAATGTATCTCAAGAAAATAACCTTTAAAAGTATACATCCTTATAGGTTTTGCATCTTCGAAATTTAGCTAGGTTTCAGGTTATGAGAAACGAGAAATGTTAGAAAAGGTTTAAAAGATAATTATCTTTAATGTGTTGTAAAGACATGAAGAAATTTTAAGTTTGGCCACTGAATACTAAAATATTTATGTTATTTTCCTGCCATTAATTTTTATAAGCCATTACTTCAGCTTTATAATCTTTATTACACTTTATTATTCATTTTAATTTCTTTGCCTTAAATTCAGGTTGTTTGTAGTCGCTTTTACTTGTAAAATATCCTTGGCGCATTATTATTAATGATATTCATGATTTCATAATAATTTCATCTTCCTCGTAACACGTAACCATGTTACGATTGACGTGACACGTGTTAAATAACTTAAAAATACTTTTGCTTTTGATGTGATATTTTTATATCAACTTCCATAAAACCAAATATACTTTCTCAATTCCCACAAAATTCTAATACTCTGTTTATAGGAAAATGTGTTAAAAACGGATGGAATCTCATTTTAAGCAATATTGATCTGTTATCCTTTTTCTTACATAGGATTTAAGTATACAATACTTCACTCATGTTAAAAATGGCATAACATCCATTTTATTGCCCAACATGTTTCTTTCGTTATTTTATATATAATTTTATTGCACGAGTTTAACTCTTTAACATCCAAGCACTCTTCAAGCGGCACTCCCTTTAACATCCAGACTTTCTCAGCGTGTCTCTGGAAGGCATGAACTCTTCCAAGCTGAGGGGCAGTTATCCCCCGCACACCAAGGTAATAAATCTGTCGACGCTCTGCATTGAATAATTGCCTTGCGGTTTTCGACGACGAGAATCATTTTCTGAGTTTTATTCTAATGTATTTGCATTTTTTAGTGTGAAGCGTTTCACTCACGTATTTGTGGGGTATTTTTTTTTTTTTACAAAAAATTTGAAATTTATTCTATAATTGAGAAAATAGGTTTTTTTTTTTTTTTTTTTTTTTTTGTAAGTTAAGTTAGGCTTCCACACCATTTAAATAAAAACTGGCTTTACTAGCAATTTCAAAACATTTTTATGTTTCATCTAATTTTCATTAGGCTGTTACATTTTTTTTGTTGCCAAAATTAAATAATATGTCATATATTAGCATGTAATTTTTTTTACATAGTAATGAAGAACATATATTGTGCATATATCAATGCAATTAGTACATTTTTTTACATAGTATAGATGTCAATGCAATTCATTGATAGACAAGATCTTCATTTAATACCAAAATAAAAACATTCGTTGAATTAAAAAAAAATGTTACTGCACTTTTTGTAAGACGTTTCAAAAATAATACGCTCTTTCAACACTTAGCTAAGATTCTTTTTTTTTTTTTAATATAAACGATTATCTTCATTGAAATTTTAAATGTAAAATATTATTTTGCATTTTTAATAGTGATATTGAGAAAAAAGTTTTAGAACTTTAATTAAATTTTTAAAGAAGTTTTCCCATTTTTTTTTTCCAAAACCTTACGCATTCTTGCTTTTACATTAAATAACCAAAAAAGAATGTGGAGAAAATATATATTTCAAAAATATCTTTATTTTGCCACTCTTTTTTTACTAATCTTTTAAAATATAACTTTTTAAATTTTTGTCTAACCAAGGGAATATAATACGTCAAACTTTATATATCTCATCTATCAAAGCAATTCGATAGATGAGATAACAAATTTTTAAAACTTTATTTAATACTAAAATACAAAAATTTATGAAGAAAAAAATCGGGGAAAAAATTACTCAGCGAAATATATTTTGAAAATACATTCCTTCAGTTTTCAGCCTGAACATTTTACTAAAACATTCATCACTATTACATTCTTCATTAACTAAATATGAAGATTTAACACATTTATTATTACATTCATCATAAATATTACGTTTTAAGTATAAACTGTCATGAAAAAAATCTACTTTTAAAACGTTGTGTGAAGTTTTCTATATTATTAAGTCAAGATAAAATTTTGAAAGAAAGTTTCATATTAAATTTCCATATATTTTCGCATGAGGGAATCATTTGCAAATTTTTGTTAATAAGTAAATTATAATAAATTTTTTGACTCCTCATCTCCATCTATCTCGTTTATCTGATCCTTATTAGTTTCATCTCTTGCTTCTTTGCTAAGAATAAATGAGAGCTGAGCTAAAGTATCATTTTTTGGCCAATCATCATCTTCGCTGATAGATCACAGTCACTTTCGTCCGAAGCAAGTAAAATTGCTTTAATTTCTTCTTCAAAGTGCTCACGATTTCTTTCACTCATAATGAAAAAATAAGCGTTTCAATACAAAAATTACTTTGGTAATCCAAAAATCCGATTCACAGTACGTAAAATAAAGATTAGAAATTCACAACTGAAGAGAAATTTTCAGAATGTCATTTGAAAAAGGAACTCAATATTTATATAACTTATCTCATTCTGTGAAGGGGTCAATAAAGAATGCTCCCAATCCTTTTCTGGTCTTTTATTGCTATTTTGAAAGCTAAAGTTTGTACTTGGCCTCACAAATTCCACCATCCTTTGATGACAGAATAAGACGCTTGGAGTGTAAAACGACTTCCATCTACAGTAACAAGAGTCGCTACACATTTTGTGAGAAAACTGCGATGTGAATAGGTTGCAGTGACAAAGCAATAGTTTGTCTTTATATCATTACAATAGTCTTGATACTGAAAAGATCTTCTGATGCTTCTCCGAAAAATAAACAACTTGTCAGTATCCTTATATGTCATTCATCGTTAACAGAGCACTTCAGTGGATAATTTTTAATAAATGGCAATAAAAATCTTTCCAATTTTGAGCTAACACATGAAAATAGAAACTAAAATCCTTTCAAAATACAAAATATACGCCAACAACCTATTTACTGAATCCCTCCTCAACCCCTACAGCCCTAAGGCACAGGGGAAACTACTGTGAAAAAGCAACAATTGTCGAAGATAACGAGGACCACCTGGAGTGTTTAGTAGAGTAGCCGCTTTTAACACCCATCTCCCCTAAAACGGCTAGTAGCCGCCTCAAACCGACCCACTTGGATGTTATAAGGTAAATTCTCAAACCGCCCGGCTGGAATCGAGAGGGTTAAAGTTGCCACATCGTTATTATAAAAAGGATGGTAGCGTTACAGCAGATGTGCAATGGTCTCTAAGAATATTCATGAAAATAAGAACTTTAAAAGTCACCTTGTTTAGATTTTATTCAAAATCATAAGACGCTTCAAAATAAAATAACGCATTTTTTTCTGGCCTTGAAGCACTTTTGAAGGAAGCAATAATTTGATTCGCAGTTTCAAGATACGCAGTGTTATTTTTTATACAAAAGGAAATAAAAATGAATTGGATTTTACAAAAAAAGCCAAATTCAGATTTGCTTTTCAAATAATTTTGGTACTAATTTGAAAATCACCTGTTTTGAAAAATGATTTTATGCCATTTCTAATTTGAAATACTTAATTGCTCTTGGAGTCAAAACATATTCTAGTTAAAAATGCATCAAAGTAAATGTTATTTTATGTCTATAAAATACAATACTTGTGATCAGGGAAATATATAAATTAACAAATTGAGTTTTAAGATTTTCAGAAATAAAAATCTTAAATTCAAATACATCGTCACAATTTCCTTTTGATTATATTTATTTTTATTATTATTTAATTTGTTATAATTTGTATTATTATGAAAATATACCAATGATTATTTGAACTTGAAATGAATATTTGCTAATGTAATTATTGTAATTAAATTCAAAATATGCTCTGTTAATGCATGTCAAAATTATGTCCGATAACTTCTAGAAAAATAACGATCAAATATTGTTATGCATCTTATTAAATTTAATTTTTAGCTTTCTCCCTTCCAAATATAAAAAGTTATGTAGCTTCTAGAAATTATGAATTTATCAATGTATTTACATGACAAAGCTTAAAATTTTTCTTTGAATAAATGTTTATGTATATCGATCGCCCTTTTAAATAATTAACGTAGGCTTATAGAAAAAAAAATCTCAAAATTAATTAAATGATATTAGGAAAATAAATGACACATGGCAAGAAATGATTAAAGGGTTATACTTGATGAATCTGAAGTAAAGCAGTTGAAGACTGATTAAAACTCGGTTTTATTTTTAATTATTGAAACTTCTTTATGATATAAAGGAAAACAACCATGTATAAAGATCTAATATATAGCAAAAAGCGAAAGATTTTAAATTAATTCTTTCTTTATATTCAGAATCAATAATAAGAAATTTTGAAATAAACTAAGCAATATGTCAAAGAGCGACATTCATAAAAATTAAGCAATTTTTGCACAAATATATAATTAAAAGCGCCTTACAGATCTCGTCGCTAAGATTAATTATCAATTAATCTTTGTTTGCATCTCTAATTAGGGATGCATTTACATGTCAGTTTATGTTATCCTGAATAATTCATGTTTTACATCAATTATTGTATTTTATTAAACTATAAAACAAACGTCTCTTGTATTTCTCTCAAATACCAAGCATATTAATAAAGACAAACATGTGATTGATTTATATGCATTATATCAATTAAATATTTTATAAAGATACAGTAATTATTTTGGAAAAATTTTACACGATCATTGAACAGATTCTCCCCAAATGAAAAGTATCAAAAGAGCTAGAGAAAATGAATATCATCTGACGTTTTGAAATTTCTTAAAATGCAGTAAAACATCATAGAAATTTTTAAATGCTATTATAGTACAGTTCTATTTATTAATTCATTTTTTTTATTTCGACTGAAAGTAGCAAAGTATTTCCCTATTATTTCACCACTTAATCTCTAAAATAACAAATTTTTATGTTATTATAAATTTTGAAAAATGTTATTATGAGTTCTTCAAATATAATATTTCTACTACAAAATTAATATACGTCTCGAATATATAAGCCGTTTATTCAGTAAATAAATATTCTCAAGCATGTAATATTTTAAAAGCTTATATTTAAAATAATTATATAAATATTAATTATAATAATTCAATTCCTTTTAATAAAATGTTAAAAAATTTATTTTTCATTGTGATTTCAAATTTAAGAATAATTTTGTAAATTATTCTTAATTTGAAAACATATTTATATAATTCCGATCTCTAAGGGATTTTGCTTAAAATAGTAGCATATAATATTTTCTTGAAAATAAAGACAACACTCTGTTCCAAACTTTCTATCCCAACACCATTCCTTTATATCACTCTCCTGAGTAACATTTCTCAAGTTAGAAATGTGAAACATTTCTTTTTCCGATAGCGTTTCTGAATTACTAATTTGCATACTTTAAACTGTGTCACAATAAGTTCTAAATGTTACAATCCATTCGAAAAAGACAAATATTAAAGTAAGAAGCATTTGATTATTCTCTTATCGCATTTGTGCATAAACATAGAACATATTTCGATAATCACAATAGATTCCATCATCTTTGCCGATTCATATGAATTAAAGGAAATTGAACTACGTCTTGAAACTTACTTCATCTGTAAACTCTCATATTGCGTTTCATTTTGATAATTCATAAATTTCATAAAAAAATCATAAATTCAAAATAATATTCTAATATTACATAGAAATAAGATGATTTATTTACTTTGTGTTTTTAGAAGATATTAGAAAATTTTTTCAATAAAGAATATGAAAATGATTACATAATATTTTGTTATAATTGAAATGAAAGTTATCAAAGATTTCAAAGTGCTTAAAGATTTTGTAGAACTTATTCTTTTGCAATAAATAAGTTATATGCAAAATAGTTTGAATGATTTAAAAACTCTTTAATGAGACAGTTCTGGAAAAATTAGTCTCTTTATTTAAAGAAATGATATTTGTGTTCATTTTTTTGGTCAATAGTTTCCTTCATATTAGCTGATGACTATTTTATGAATTGAAACTTCATAAAAAAAATTTCGAATTCATTAAAAAGACTTTGATCGTTAATTAAAGTCATTAAAGGAATGAATTTTCATTTCAAAATTTTCCATTTACTTATAAATTTTTTTTGTTGTTTATTACATCGATCACTTAGCGCTTCGAGCTCAAATATATAGCTAGAATAAGCATCTGAACAGACAAATAAATATACTCTTTTCATATATTAAATTTTGTAAAGCAATATCAAAAGGTCCAAGAAGTCGAAACTCAAAAGAATTCCTAAGGGCATGAGTATATGGCGTTTAAATATTTCATTTGTTTCGACATTTTGTGCACTTTAAAACTTAAAAACAGCATTGGTTTCATACGCTGCCCCATATTTTTGAGTTGAAGATGTAATGTATCATTACTAAGTTATGTTCAAAGAGCGGAAATTACATAGCTTCAAAACAATGCAATTGCTTAGAGCTAAATAAAAGAAATTTTAAACCACGCTTTATGAAGAAGGCTGTATAAATATATCTCTGGCCTTTTATATATCAATTTCTTTGATGATTTACATTAGTATGTTTACGACTGTCATATACTGAAATTTAAATTTTATTTTTCATTTTAAAAAAGTGGTTTTACTATTTTTAGAAAAGAATTATTAATACTGATTAATATTTTTACGAGAGCAGTCAAATGAACTTTCGTACATCTACACGTTTACGGTCTAAGTGAACTTGTTAAGACAAAATATTTTTCCCCTTCATAAATTGATAATTGATTAATGAAAGTATATTTTATCTTTGTTTTTCATAAATCATTATCATTTTTATATACATAAAGTTTTGCTTATTTTTAGTTTTGTTTTCTTTTGAACATATGATATAGGTATATATACAGTATTTGAAGTATTGATTTCTTCGTATTTAATCTGCCAGTTCTAATGGCTTTTTGCTTTTACAAATAGAAGTATGTGTTCATAACAACTCGTTTAGTCTTAACATCGTTAAATTAAAATTATATATAAACAAATTCTATAAAAAGCTCAAAATATTTTATTTCAAAGGAAGACTTACATGAGGATTTTCAAAATTTTAGTTTACATCGTGAAATAGTAAATATAAAAGAATGATGGCAAATATCAAAATATTCTTTCTAAAATAATCAACGCTAGAAATTTCCTCTAATTTTGACATATCAATATGAAATCAACGTGCCTCTGAAAAGAACTCAACAGAAAACTGAAAATGAATTTACAGTATCTGATACCATGCCGGGTCTGTCTTCAAAACAATGATTTTATTTTTGCACAAACGAAGCAAAGCAAACTAATTTCTTTTTAAAATCAAGTGGTAGCATTTACTTTGTTTAGTAGGAAAATATTAAATCCCAGTCAGCTGTTTGACATAGTGGGTAATGGCAATCACTATAATCTAATTAGCATATTAGCTAGGTGTAAATCATCACTGTACTCACCCGCGAAATAAAAGATAGATTATGATTTGACTTTACCTTCTTGTTTGTTAGAAGTAAGACGAAATTTGATTACTCTTATCAAGTTTTGTACTTTAGATGAGTATAGAAACGGATGCCAACGGGTTCAGGATGGTAACTCATAGGCTTCCTTTTAAAATAAAGTTCTATTGAATGAACTTATTTATAGTTACAGTTCATTTTTGCCCAAGCATTCCACCGGTAAACACTTCGTCCGTTCTCGACAAGACTCTTAAAAGCCCATCTTAAAACTTTAGTTAACAGAATTCCTCATAGGACAAATATGTGAATTCTTATAATCAAATCTGTCTGGAAAGTGCCTTGTGGGTTTGCATAATATGAAATAGCAATAGACTGTGAATTCTGAATGGTATTTTTTTTAATTGCCAGATGTATTCGGAAATTGCTGGATTACATTCAAGTACAAAAATCCGCCTCAGGAATCCGCCAGGTTCATCACAGAGCAGTATAGTAGCAAAAAGGCTTAAATCCTCTTTCAGATTTGTTCGGATACCCATAGCATGGCCCTTTTCAAAATGTACATCCAACGTGGTATGGAAATTAAATGTCGATGAACATCATACTATTTGAAGCCAAATGATAACTTTCCGTTTCAATCTGCTGTGAACCTAAAACTTGAGAAAAAGGCTGAAATATAGATTTTATTGAAGCTGTGAGCCCCAGTCTGTAGTTATAATTTCAGATAATCTAAACATTGCACATTAGTCTCCAAACATTATCTCAACGCAAGTTCCCTCTTTCATGCTAGGGATCAAGATAGCTCCTGGCCAACTTGGAAAATTGTTGATACATTGGAGACAATAAGCATGCCCTCAGATGGTAATTGTCCTACTATGTCTAGCCTGAATATAACTGAATCATATTGAAGCGAGAGGAAACTGGATAGAGACTTGGAACACTTCGATAATTTTCAGATATTACATTTTCTAGAGAACTAGATGTTATCTTTCTGTAAGGAATAACTGGTAAATTTGGGCTTAATTTTGCAGGATGAGATAGGCAATGAATGCGATTGAAAATTGCTCCTCTAAAGGCTGTTTCAATAGGAACGCATGAAGGTAATGTACTAATTGGAATAACACACCAACTTTGATCCATATGCTAGTACAACGGTTTTAAGTTTCAATACTGAACCATTTTAATTAAAAAATATTTTCACATTTCATTTCCCTAGCCGTTGTTTCATAATTTTACCTGGCAAGAAGAGTTCAGCTGCAGGAGAAAAAGCATCATCTGCCGCTTAAGAATATTTGAAATGCATTGGATACTATTCGAAGCTGGTCCAGAAAATCTAATTGTCTAAATTGACGATTCTAAAATTTATTTTTTGGCAGAAAGTAAACTTAAGTGGTTTCTAATAGCAACAAAATACAAACTGTCCGACTTCCATAAAATGATGAATTGCACAATATATTGCTAATATTTCTCAGTCATACGTACTATGATTTTTTTTTCAATAAGAATTCATTCATGAGGAACAAATGCAAGTGTGAGTCTTGTTAAGAACTGGTTTAAAATGCTAAAAATAGAAAATTCGATGCAGTATTGAAAAGAAGCGAATTCGTATCGTCTTTTTTGGTATGCAAAAAAAGCGATATTACCCTTTTTAAATTAATCGAATTATCAGATATTCAATGCATTGTAATCTTATCTCACTTTTTATTATTTTTTACTAAATTATAGAGCAGAGTTCTACATGTATAGCTTGGATCCAGAAAACAGTGATAAAAATTAATCCGTTTTGGATAGAGACGCAAATCAAGCAGTCTCAGACAATGAGAATTCGAGACAAGATATTTTCTTTTCTAATTATATACCCAAGAAAAGAATTCTGTTTGACCGAAAATGCATTTTTGAATGTTTAAAACGATGCGATATTGATCATGTCATTGAAAACCTATAGCAAGTCATTCAAATACCTATAGCATTCTGTAAAATATTTAGATGAGGCAAGAATACCGTCTAGATAAGTATAACAATTTAAACCTCGAAAAACTTCATTCTTAAAACAGTGATACATGTGTCCAATATTTTTAAAACCGAATGAAATGCGATTAAACTAAAAATATTCCTCTAGTTGTTGTTACAGCAATATTTTCGATATCCGTTTGTTTAACAAGTATCTTATTATAAGTGTTTATTAAATATAATTTAGAAAAAAATGCTATTAAATTCCATAAAAAAATAAATGTAAAGGCAAATTGCTCACCATTCTTGTTATATCAATTGATAGGCAGTTGCAAATTGTGTAATTCACCTTGAAAAAGCCAATCTGTTACATAGTCAACGATTTTAAAAGTCGGTAAATAATTCAATTCTTTTTTAAAAATTCGGCACTCAAAACTGATCCATACAGACATCTGCAATCACAAAATCCAGGAAAATAATCGCCGTAGTTAAAATTCTAACGTTAAATGCCTGGTATTGTAAATTCTGATACAGGTGGAATCAGTAGCATACAAAATAAGATTCATTCTTCTAAAGTTTATTTAAATTTGTGTAAGAAACTGGAAAAACAGAACAAGCCGTCCCAGTATCTGTTAATTCAAGTATGAGATCGTAATGAAATAAACCGATCAATCGATTATAATCATCAATGGCCTCTCATTCATCAGAGGATTTTTTTAAGTAATGAAATGATGCCTAACCCTTTTCAATTTCATCAGCTTAACTTGTACGATATCAACACTCTTGGTATTATTATCCAAGACAAGATGTAATTGAAAAGGAGATTTTGATATATGTCTGTTACTACCATAAAATAAGTATACATTCACTGAATATCTTTTGATAACTCCTAAATTTTTGCCTCTTGTACTTTTAAAGCAAGATTCATTGAAAACTCTCTAACCACTATAGTATTAAATGTTTCTACAGTTATTACTGTGCAAATTGCAGATAAATTCATTAATTTTATCACAAATTTATGCTAATTTTTCCCAATTATAGTCACAAATAAGCAGGATTTGCTGCAGTTTTCACTGCAAAAAAAGGGGTTTTATAAAAATTGTCTTCAATCTTTTCTTTTCAATTCCTGCAGCTGTATTAAAAGTTGGAAGTTTTATCTTTTTGTTGCTAGTCTTGTAAAAGTTCTCCAACATTTTTGGTCTCAGTATATTGTTTAATTATTTTATCTCTCAATGCGTATAAATTCTTAGGAGCAAGTGAATTACTTAGCTATCTCGCGTTTATCAAAATACGGCAATGCCCTCCTCTCAAAATACACAATAAAATTTGGTGCCTCCAGAAATAATTCTTGCTATGACAAGCTGCGATTCTAATAATTAAAAACACAAGAATACTTTTCCAAAAAGGAGGATTTCTTTCTGCAATAAATCCTAACTGAACAGATGTATCTACTTTCATTTCAGTATCCATTTATGATAGTTGAGAGTAAAAGAAGCATAAAAAAGCAGAAGTCAAAAATGATACTGAAAAAAACATACTTGACATTTGCACTTTGCTGGTCTTCATGTCCTATGTAAATAGTATTATTATCCATGCCATCACTTGTGGGGAGGATATAAAGGTTTCACCTTTTAATTGTTAATAGCTTCGACACATTTTATGTCACTTACAAGAATAAAAAACTATGTTGTTTTTACACAAAAAGAGCAATGAAAGAAAAATTATAAAAGAAATAGTAGTAGTTTCTCTCTAGCTGAGAAAACATTAAATTGTGGCCGGCCATTTGACATAGTAGTTAGTGATAGTCGTTATAGTGACAAGTCGCTGCTAGATCATATCCTGTATCTAGATTCAAATCGGGAATTCGTTCTACAAAATCCTTATTTGAAAAGCAAGGATGACAGAATTCTACTTAATATTCCTTCCACTCAAATTAAGTCGTTCAATTTGCCTTTCTCTTAAAAATTAAGCGAATTACAAAGTCAAATATGAAAGGATTCTTTTTATATAGTTAACTATGTATCTTGTAATACATGCGTGAATCATGCCCATTTTCTCTGTTTTAAAAGGATTAATTATATCTATACATTCTAATTTATTTTCTTATTATGTTAGTTGATTTACAAAAAAATTTTTAACATAATACTTGGGCAGAGAATATGAAATACATGACTATGAGGCTATCTTATATGAAATATTCGAAAAAAAAACAGTAAACCAACTTCTACAATAATTTGTGATTTTTACTTCATGCCAAAGATGTATGATTGGTATATTTAAATGTTAAAGTTAATGTACGGTATGAAAATTTTCATTTCAATTTTGAAAGTTTTTAAATATTTTAAAATAAATAATGCATTTGATTTCATTTATACATTTATTTAGTTTCTTTTTATAGGGATTCCAAAAATTAAAGCTATTTAGAAAACATTAAAGTTATGAAATTTACAAATGGCAGGGATAGTTGTTAGTAAAAGAAGTTGTTTCGATAATTTTTAAATATTTTTTTTAGAAATGAGTCGAGAATATATTATTTATTTTTACAGAGATAAAATAGTTTTAGCTGATCACTAAAATTGAAACGGATTTCATTACAAATAAAATAGTACTTGCAAGTAAAAATATATTCGTCTATTTTTCTTTTGAACTTGAAAGTTACATTTTTAAATCATAAGATTAAATTTAAATTATTTTAGGTCATATGAAATATTCCTGGTAAACTACTTCAGGTTTAATTTTTTAAATTTTTTATTTTCAAGATTTTTAAATTGCGGTTGATTTCTGATTTTACCTAGTAATATATTAAGTACTTAATTACAAATTATTAAACAAAAATGTTAAATTTTTCGATTTTTAAGTTTTTTGTTTCATTTAAAAGAGATATTAGATGCACAACAATTTCATAATTTCCAAAAATTATATAATTTCTAAAATTTCAGTTAAAAGTAGAATAGTGAAAGTTTTATCAATTAAAAGAATTAGAAGTTAATGATCAAATTTTATTGACTCATAAGAGAATGCAGAAACTGATAAGAAAATGTCATCCATTTTCCTGTACATATTCTCACTTAATAATAAACAAATGCACAAAAAGGAGACTAAATATGGAAAAAGCCATAAAATTAAAATCCGAAATTGGTCAAGGCAGTCAATACATTTTTATGTATTCGACAGCAATAAAGAAATTTTGTACTCAATCCATTAAATAATGATATAAAATTTCCAGATAAATTAGGAATTATCAGCATAAAAGAACTGATAGTATATATTGTATGCATTTGCAAGCAAATAATCAATAAAATATTTCTAATCACTATATGTACAACGATACATTAAATATCTTTGTATTAATGCGTATGGAGAAAAGAAAAAAAAATGTGTCATTTAAATTCAAGAAATTCCACTAAGAAAAATATTACAGCAAACATCATAACCTTTAAGAATAATAAGAGAATATAGATATTAAGCAAAATTTTTATTAAAGCCCTACGAAATTGTTTGAACTAATATAAACAACAAAAAATAACATTTCTATGATATTTACATCCATATGAAATCCAAACACCTAAATATAAATCAAATAGAAATTAAAATTCAATACTTCTTTTTGTCTTAATTGCAAAATCGTTTACAGAGAATCTTCTCCATATATGAGAGGAAAAATTTACATACTCTGCAATATGCACATATCTAACAACAAACTAATTTTAAGAAAAAATAAATATAATTGAAATAGTGTTTAAAAATGTTAAAATACTAATGTAACATTTTAAAATACTTTTTGTTTAGTATTAAAAGAAACATTTTTGCTATAATTATTTTCAGCTTTTAAACTTAATTTATAATTCATCAAATTTTGCAAATAATTTTTCTGCCATTGTTACTCAGACATCAACAATCATTTGGATATCATATTAAATTAATGAGAAATACATGAAATTAATCGATTAATTAATAACAAATATCAACAAATATCAAATCTATATTGAATCTATTATCAATCTGAAATCTATATTGTTATCTATAATAATTGTATTGTCATCTATAACAAAAGTGTGCAAAATTACAGAGATCTGATTCATTGAGGAAACTGTTGAAAATTTCATCCATATAAGAAAATCCGTGTAATTGCAGGCCATTTGATAATATTGTTTTGTTAAAAATGTATACTTTCCTTGCATTTGAGACCTCCGGGGGGCACCTCGAAATGAGGATGAGATGTTTCCGGCATGGTGGTTGGATCTAGCCACCCTGGAGGGTACACAAATAGGTAGGGATCTGACTCCTCCCATCAATGACGGAACGTACTTCCTTCGGGGAGGGTTGTACCGTGGCCGGTGATGGCCCTTAAGACTCAACCACAGTTCCCGCCAGTGTTGCTGTCCGGTCGTTCAGCCTTATGGTTTAAATCCGTGTGCCTTTGTGGCGGGTCGGAGAGTCAGTTGGTTGACTTACCTTGCATTTGATCCTCTGGGTTCTACCTCGAAATGACGATGAGAAGCTTCCGGCATGGAGGTTAGTTCTAGCCACCCTATAGGTTATACGAAAAAGCAGGGATCTGGCTTCTTCCCTCGATGACGGGATGTACTTCCTTAAGGAAGGGTTGTAGCGTAGTCGTTAATGGCCCTTAGGACTCAACCACAGTTCCCGCCAGTTTTTCTGTAGCGGCGATCCTCTCATTCAGTTATTTTATCCGTGTGCCTTTGGATGGGTCGGAGAGTCAGTGATATGACTTACCTTTCCTTTATCATCTTTCAAACGAAGGATAAATAATCAGATCTCACCATTAAATGCCAAATTAATTCCCAATATCTATGAACGGAAGTGTCAAGTTCCATTTAACAGAGAGAACACTTATCAGAAAGTTTCTGTCAACCTACATTTTCCCCTTAATTAAATCGTTTATGCCAATTACGGCTTCCATTAGAACCATCGGAGTGCCTATCAGAATTTTCCCATTAATTTGAATCTAAAGTAATTATCACATCATTTCCTTCCTTTATCTGAAAGCCGTTTTAATTTACCCATTGCAATAAATGTTTTATAAACATGGTTTCGGAAAGAAAGTATTGCTTTGTATTTTAAGACACGAAAGAAATGTTGTCATCAGCATTTAAAAATTGCTTTCGATAGAAATGCTTCTTTAACACCTGCAACGAAAAGATAAAAAGAATTATTCCAGCTATTGGAAAAAGTGAGAAATTGAAATCTTCAATTTTCAATTAGGATTAATTACATGTTAAAATAATTCCAGATAAAGTGTTTAATAATTTAATATTCATTAAAATATCCTCCTTTTTCTTTTCAAAAATATTTAGAGCTATTCACAATACTCTCGACATAATGGAAATTAAAAATAACTCCTAATTCAATGACGGATTAATCATAACCGCTCTGCTTAGTTTCTTTTTTACAAAATAAATTTATTTCGATGTTACGAACTATATATATAAGGTTTTTTTTTCAAATTCAGAAAATTTACGCCAGAATAAATGTATCATTGAGTTCAAAATAATCTCCTATTCATAAAAAATCTCAAATTAAAAGAAACTACTTTAAGTTTAATATAGCAAAAGAAAAGAATTAAGAGAGGAATTAATTTGCAAATAATTAATTCAAATTCTAAGGCAAAATAATTAATTTACATGGATTAATAATTATTTATGAAAAATATTCTTAAATTTCTTTTGATTGTTAAAGGGTTTGACATTCATTCTATTTTATAAGAAAAGAATTAATCTCTATTTCATTTAAAAGATAAACGACGTATTTTAATCAAAATAATTTTATTTGCATTGCAATTTTATTTCAGAAAGACTGAAATACTCTTTTTATTCTATTTCTTTGAGAAAATAAAAGAAAATAATTTTTTTTTTACTCTTCTTCTCACATTGGAGAATTTAAGAGTAAGTTACAAATAATTAAATGCTTTCATTCAAAATGAATTATTTTTTTAAACCTGACTTCCAATTATGATGAAAAAAATATTTCTATTTCCCTACTGAAACTTTTATCTCACATAATGACATTCGAAGATATTCGCAGAAAAGAGAGATGTATGCATTTAGTTATCAAAAACAAAGAGAAACTTAGTCTCGCAATCGCATTCGAAAATGAAAAGCAAATTTTTCGTACATGACTGAGCTAAAATGAAAGGCTCATATTTCACGGACCGGGGGATTCCACATTCTGAACAACAGAAAAGGTCCTTAGGGGAGAAGAATAGGAGTTATATCCTTTGTTTTTCCTGTCGTTTTACACTTCCAGATCTCGCCAGGAGGAGGTAGAAAATGCATGCTTCTGTCTACCAAAATAATAAGATACAGGAGCTTTAAGGGATCTCTTGGTTCCCATGTGAGGTATCATTTTCCATATTTTATAGAAGACAACCGTAATCTAATGTTAGAGTAAATGTACGGAGGCAAATCAATTTTCTTTGACTTGCTGGTTTTAAGTTTCTTTGAATGGTCAAATTGTTATTTCATTAAAATAATTTGCATAATGATTCAAATTTAGGCAATGAAAATATTCTTTAGACTCGATATCAGTAATTTAGAATTAATAGTTTTAAATGCAGGTTTAATTTAATAACTAGTTCATTCAAGAAGAAGACCAAAAAAAAATTGAAATAATCAAAGTATTTCTATCCTACTTATTACATTGCTTAAAATTATTATGTTATATCTCTTAAAATATATCATTTATAGTTAAAATGAATGAAATGCCATAAATAGTTAAAGTTAAATTAATTGAGAGTTCATCTGTTTTGCAACTTAGAATAACTACAAAATAAATTTCCAATGACCTTTAATTAAGCCTTAATTAACAAAAAACAACTAATTAATAATTAAAACTTTCATCAAATTGTTTCATGTCAATTCATTACGTCTTGAATTCGAAAATTGTGAGATGTCGAAAATGTACATTGAAAGATAAAGCAAAAATATTCAAATTTCCATATCTATTAAAAAAAATCTGTATCTCGAATAGAAATCTTAATATACATTTCTTAACAAAAATGTGCTCAGATACCTAAAACGGCATGTCAAAATTTCAATAGGTATATATGCCAGTAAAGCAGAAATGTAATTATTTTTTATTTACCTACATTAATGTAAGGACTATGTCCTTTTATTAACACATGATAACTTAATGCTGTAACTTTTGATTACAACAAGCTGATCTCTTACCTTTTTTTTTCCCCTAACCGCGTTTTTTTTTATTGCTAGGAAACTGACAATCACGTACAAGATTTTTTATTATTTCATAAAATCAATGCAGAAGGAATTAGGTCAAGATTGTACCCAGGTAAAATTCAGCAACTTAAAATGCAAAAAAAAAAAAAAACGATGTATATATAATTATATTTTTTCGAATCGAATTACTATAGAAATCGAGATGTTTTAAATTATCTGATAATTTATAAACGAATGTTTTTCTTTTATGTTTTAATGTAGGTAAAAAAATAATTGTAAAAAATTCTCTTTACAAATTTCTATGAATCTATATTTTAAATCTTTCTAGGTCAAAGGAAGCACTTTTAGAAATTTATATATATATATATATTATTTTAATTAAGTTCGCCAAAAAATTATGTAATAAAATTACATATTAATACATTGGTGAAAACATTGTCAAACTTTACATAATCATTTTAAATTTTTGAGATGAATAATATACTAACCTTTAATTTTCTTAAAATAAGAAAAAAAAAATGTACTTGCACCACAATCAAAATAAACATTCGATACCTTAAGGTAAAAACACAAACTCGGAGAATGAAAAATACAGAAAAATTGGCTAGTTCATACATTACATTTTAAACAAAATAAACAGTGAGGAAGAATAACTTAGGCAAAATACATTCGCAAACAATAGAACATAAATTTATTCGCTATGTTGAAAATTAAACAAAGCATCGCCACAATTTAACAATATAATAATATTATTTCAAAGAAAAATTCAGTTGTAATTTGTTTTTTTTTTATTTTCTTGTATATTTCTGTTCCTATATGAGATAAACACTATAAACAGTTTTGTATTTTTATTTAGTCCGTTTATTCGCACTTAAGTTACCATATTTTCAGATTTAAAATTATAAATTTTATTTATTTTTTCTCACGCTATCTTGGCAAAAATAAAAACTATCATTATAAAAATATAAAAATCAGGGAAAAATACATTTACAGTTAAAATGAGAACATTAAATATAAAATGTCTTTGAATGTCAAAAGGTTTCCCCTTCTTTTAAACATTGTCCAAACTTCGGCTGAATAAATAAAGGAAACCTATAAAAAAGTTAATAGCGTCAAACCATTAGTTAAAAAGTTGGTTTGGATGTTTTTAGATATTATATACTAATTAAAAATTTTCGATTACATTACAAATTGACGAAACTCATTGTGTCCAATGTTACGTATGACATTTTTATGTTGAGACTTTCAAATAATTCAAAGGAGATTCTTTTTCGGTAATAAGACAATTGATTAAAGAAACTCATTTTCAATTTCTTCATTAAATTTAACTCTATTCCTTAATACATTTAAGGGCTTTTTAATATTTTTACAATGTTTCAGGAATTAATAAAGATTTAAGTCAAATGGGAAAGTTTTAAAAAAAGTAAATAATTGAATCTATACCATGTTTAATTCATTAACGCTTTTGAAGTATCAGAAGAAAAATTAAATAAAACATTGAAGAGATTAGGAAAAGATAAAATATTTTTATAAAATAACCACGAGTTATTTTTAATCTTTCTGTCGTGTGCATTTCTTTAGATTTATTTTTTTGCAGTATCAGTAAAAATGATAATCTTCTATTTTTCACTCTCATCACGTAACATCGATCACTTGAGATTATTTCTAACTTCAGAAGTCTGTACATGTCCAGATGTTTCATTTCAAGTACGGTATCACTAACTTCTCAGAGTACTTACCTCCTACTTTTTTTCCTTCCAATAAAAACATATTTGTGAGTAATTCAGATGTCCCTGGTTCGAAAAAAGTAGTGAATAAAAGGGCAATAATTAAAGCAGTTTAGTGCAATTATTTTATGAAAATCATTTTGAAAAGAAATATTGCTTTTATTGCTTTGTTTTATTTTTACTTTTTATAACTGACAAATAGTCAGACAAAACAACATTTGTTACTATCCACCAGAATGCCAATTCACCCAGGATTAAGAGACACTGCAATGTAAATAAATTATTTTAATAAACTGCACTGCTAACTCACGGCAATTGCGAGGTAGAGAAAAAAATACGGGAAGTTCCAATCTTTATAAAATATGTAAAACTCTGCAAGGCACTTAATTCACAAACTCTCTGCTCCTGATATAGCATAAAAGTTAAATTTTAAGAAAAGGCAGTACTAAAAGAAATTGCCTAGCAATTTAGCAATATTAGCTTTTGTAAAGTCCAAAAGGGAAAGATAATAAAACGTATTTAATTTATTGACTTTTGATTTAAAGAATGACAAAAAGTTTTTTTCTGCAGGGACTTAAAACCCTTTCTGTTCCTTTGTTAATTTTTTTTATTTTTTTATTTTTTTATTAAAGCAATAATTTCCTCAAAATTATAAAAATATTAAAATACCTTGTTCTCGTAAATAGATAAGGATGAAACCAATAACTGGTCAACACAGAAACCCTATATTCGGGTAATAGCTGCATTTCAGACTACTTTTTTCATTTTCAAGTGTCCTTGATGAGTATAATTGCTTGTGGAAGTATCATTTCTTGTTAAAGGCCTAAGGTAATTTTCATCTAACAATGAATTTAAATTTTATTTCCTCTTTCCATATTTCATTAAAAGAAAATTATTTTTTTTTTTCATATTGAGTTTGTTTTGAATTTTTTATTTTAAAATTTTACTTTTATGGCATCTAACACATTACTGGCGCAATGCTTTGTTTTATGACGTTGTTTCTAAATGTGTTAATGAACTAAAATTCTCCTCCGATTAATACTATGCATGATATAATAGACTCTCTTGATATTCAGCATCTGCAAAAAGGAATAAGTAAAGGATGATTGTAAATATTACCACTACAGAACTTCTTTCAGATATAAATAAAGGATGATTCATCAGGAGCTAAATGGAATAATAGGTATGAAGAAATAAAAAAAATGAAAGTTATTAGAACTGACCGAAATTCTGTCGCCTTTTCTATATACATATGAATTTCAAAATGAAAGCTTTTGCACATTTTAAATGATAAGTCGTAAACGGTTACAGTAAAATATTTCATGCAGTGTATCAGAGCAAAATCTATGGATTACATTTTTTTCTTATGTTTTGGAAAACATTCCTCATATCTGACAGCCACTGTAGTGATTAAATTAAATAACGGATATTTCATGAAGGATATCCTAACTTTGAAATTAAATAACTCGGAAACGGTGATAAAAAGTGGCATGAAACTAGTTGTGATATGTTTATTTAAAAAAAAACACATACACACACTAGAATCTATTACAGAAACCTCAAAATTTCACTGCAGTTGTAATTACGGATTTCTGTGAAGAGAGCTGAATATGAGCTGCTCAAAAGGCAAGAACACACTGCTGATGTATTAGTAGGAAATGACAAATCCATTCGTTACACCTGAAAAATTCAACGATACTTGCTGTAGTTATTAAATGTCAATTGACTTGCAGTTGGATCTGGAAAGAGGCCATTTAGAGTGTTCAGAAACCTGCTGAAGACATTGCTTATGTTTCTGAATAAGATTTAGAGATATACGGGAATATCTGAATAAGATATACGGGACGGATGCCAGTTCGAACTGAAGGACAACAAGATGATTTCGCAAAAAGTTGCTCGACACAATTAATGGCTCTGCTTTCGATGTAGGCCGAATATAGTTTACAAGCGAGATGCCTTTTTAGGTACATAATATCATTAACGGATATAAATGTCAATTTGGAGTACAGAAAAACCATTATTTGTCTAACGCACAAACTCTCTATCACCCATAATTGACCGATTGGGTTGCAATCTCTTACAAAGGAATCATTGGGCCTTTTTTTTTCTCGTGAGAAGAAGGGACTATTAACTAGTATTGCATTCCTATAACAATTTCTTAAAATGTAGCAGGCTTTGGAGATCGATCAGACACTGTGTGATTCTTGTACGATGAGATCCTCTCACAACGTATACAAGTTATTTTTGATTTTCTGGTCAAATGCTTCGATGATAGAGTTCTTGCGTTAAACTATTTGACACTTAAGTGAAAAGGCATGAACTCACTTGATCTCAACCCCGCGAATACTTTCTGTGGAGAACACTATACTTCAACAATCCTTTAACACTAGATGGGGTGAAGCAGGCTATTTGTCAAACTTGTGCGTCAATTTCCTATGACACACTATAGACAGCCACGAAAAATTTCATTCTTCGTTTAAGGCATGTGTATTTTATGAAAGGAGCACATTTTATATAGTTTTCGATGGAATGCAACTTGGGTTTGAATTCTTTATTATGTATTGCTTACTTATAGTAAAGGATCCTGCAAGACCTTCTATAGGTGCAAATTATAACTAAAATTGAGAAGTTTCTGAGTCAGATTCTTACGGCTTTTTTAATTATCACACCATTGGTTTCATTTTGTATCTATGACTATTTCCGATATAGATAGAACTAAATACTCACCAATTAGTTTCAAAATCATTGGTCCTTCGGGGAACAACCTTTATCCTTATGACGATTGATAGAATACTGTTTGAAATGCTCACTGATCCTTATCATCGTACAGGATCTTATCGAGCGGCTGCAAACGGATATAACCTGATCATCCATATAAATGAATGATGAGATTATAATCTGTTTAAAATTTTACAGAACATCACATTTTAAAGTAGCTTTAGGTAGCTTTAAAGTAGCTTTAGGTTTATTATTAATGAATACAATTCGATAACATCGATATCATTTTTAACATTGCCTGTTGAACGAAGTCTATCTACGAAGCGTGTTATTGCTTAGTAATAAACCAAAGAAAAATTCAAGTAGACAGAAATTACCGCTACCTATTTTAAATCAAACATTAGCACATTTCTTTGGCATAATGTATAGTAATAATCCGAGTCTTCTGAATAATCCTAAATGAATGAATTTTACCTTAAATTATATCATATCTTAAAATAAGCATTCTCAGTGAAGTACAAAGGAAAAGTTTTCTTTGAAAAAAGAAAAAAAAATGTAGTGGTCTTTTCTTAAAAATAAACATTTTGTTCTAATCATTAATGATAAAAATTGATTAATTTTTTCAAAACGTTTTATACAAATTTAATGAATATCTTATTTATATATTTACTATTTTATAATTTTTTTAGTTTTAAGTATAAATTTAATAAATACCTTTAAGAATAAATATGTTTTATGGTAAGAATCAGTCTTTAAATTAGTTTTGCACAGTAAAAATAAGGAACTAAATGAAAAAATATGTTCTGAGAAAAAGAACGTGACAGTGTTAAAGATTACACTAAAACCCCAACTTCCTGCGAAGTTCTTAAGTTTCTACAACTACAGGAGAGAAAAAAGAATCAGAGAGATTTATTTAAACCTAATGGAATTTTAAAGACTTCGATCTGATTTTCTTTTCATACGAATGGATTCCAATAACCTACTTCAAAACATTAATTAAGTTCTGTTGATATTATCATTTATCCGAAATAATGCAATCATTATTATCACTTTGTGACTGAAAATTAAATACATTTTCCTTAAAACCACACATAATGAAATAAGAATCATGCATTTGTCGAAAGCGATTGACTAATGTTCAGTTCTTTCACGAATTTAAATATTTTATTGATAATTTAAATTTAATTAATACATATTAAATGGATGAGAATGATTTTTAGAACTAAATACAAATGGAATTTTGAAAAGTTGAGAAAAAAACCGTTACTTTTATATGTGTATAATGAATCTCAAATAGTGAAACAGCATGGCAATCGCTGCTTTTTCAATCTGGTTTGAGTGTACAAATTCCGAGAGATGCCATATGGGTAAAATATTGAAAAGTCCTGCTTTATCAATGACTTGTTATTAAACAGCTGTGACATTGGTATAGGATGGCTTCAGCGGATTTTATTTAAGTTTACTTTTGATGTTGAGTATGCACAAGATGAATAATCACTTTGTGATTTATTTAGACCAGACATATTTCATTTTGATTTAGATTAATTATATGATGGTATTTAATTATCTTGCACCTTTTAAATCCAGTTTTCAAGGCCATATAACTGTTGTTCAATTTAAATAGGTGGGAATTATTTTTAAGTTATTTCAAAGGATAAGATAAATAATTAAATATTCAAACACGAAACAAATACAAACATAAAAGAGACATAGGAAGTGAAATAATAATTATATGATAAAATAGATAAATTTAAAAATAAGTCTGAAATGGGAAAGTTTTGAGTTGCTTAATTTGTACATCGTTTCGAAAGGATTGGTAATTAATGCAAACCCTCAACAAGTTCTCATCCCATATGATGAATATTAAAAGTCAAAAATAAGTTCTTGATAAATTATTTAAGATGTTTTTTGGCATTGTTTATTCTGTAATCTAGGAGTTTGATAAATACAAAAGATGGCTATTTGACATCTTATCACATTGCGAATAATATTATCGTTGCTCCACCTGCCTGACTAACGTTGCAGTCGGAGATTGGGGCATTGAAGGTATAAAAAAGAAATTACCGCTTACCGAAATGAACATAACCTCTTCTTTACTTCATCGTAAAAAGTTTATCATCGTAAAAAGTATTCATCGTTTTTTGAGACTCTGAGTACTATTTAAAATCAACACTTTCTTATCAATGTGAAATTAATTTTTTTCCAAACGGCAAACCTGACCAATATTCATGGATTATTTGTAGTTTTAGACAAATTAACTGTGAATGATTTCACGCCAAGGAATTTCTTTTAATTCAAAAATGATTCCAACAAAAATAATATATGTACTATTTTTCATTATATCTTTAAAACAAATTTGTTTCAGGCTTACCTCAAAATGGTCAATTTTTAACTTCATGTAACTAAAAATTATTTAGTACTAATAATAACAAATTAGAGGTAAAATAATGTATTGTATAATGTTTTTATTGCATTTTGTAATTAAAAAACGGAGTCTTCATTTCTATTACTGTTGTTTGGAAGAAAATTTGGGACTAACATTTAACTGTTGGTATATTGTTCAAAAATAGTGCATCTGACAATTGTAACGCGAATTTTAAAATTTGCCTGAATTATCAAATAGCTATTTTAATTTATTAATGATGAAATAAAAAGGAATCCCATACACAAATGCTCTTGATTTAGGGATAATTTTAAGAAGTGAGGAAATAATAAAGTCATTATATTAGTTGCAGTTTCTTTTCTTTAAATGTAACTGTCTTTAATTCGTATAAATGCTTATCATTCACTCTAAATTCTTAGTTACTAAAGAATTGAGACATTCAAATTTTTAAAAGTTTTTCTCAGAAACATATTTATATATATTTATAATCAACTAAACTGGAAATGAATTTGATAATTTTAATGCTATTCCTAGTTGGAGCAATATTATTTATCATCACCATTATTTCTTAGTAACTGGAACATGAGTATTCAGTTCTCCTTTCTGCAACTGGTTTATTCATGTTTTATATATATATATTTTTATCGAGTAACACCATATACCATAAAAACAATTTTTTAATTAATAATCCTCCCTAATTTAAGCGTTATGTTAGCGAAATGTCATTTAGGTTTACTGGACAACACTAAATCACACTGTCACTTTATTTAAAACATATTATAGTATTATGTGTAAGTAAATTTTCAGGTAATTTTCAGGTAAATTGCTGCCATCATTATTACTTAAATATTAATTTTGTTATTTATTTGTTTCCTACCCTTATATAACACCTACTTTTCTTTAGATATTTATTTCATTCTTGTTGGAATAGCTTTATTGCACATTATTCTATTCAGTACCATTATGTCATGTTAAACAAACACCTCACTTGCTTTTCTGAATCATCTAAAAACTTTATAAACACGAGTGATTTTCATTTTACAACTGTACTTCTGCTTTTCGTGTGCATTAGGGAAATGAAAAATGAAAGCTTATTACGCTATATCGGGCTCTTGAATTTATTTACGCTGTTATTTATCTATACGAATATATAATAATATGAACAATTCTCTTTCATGTATTTTATTGTATATCTCTAAACTCTATTTTCATTTTCATCAATAAAGTAAAAGTAAAATAATAAAAGCAAGTTTTCAATCCAAAGTAAAATAAACAAATAACATGGAAATAGCAAACACTGAAATGGTAATCATAGCAAATATTATCGATTTGGTTGGTTTCTAACTTATTGGGCCTATTCTATAGTCAAAGTATTTTCATATGTATAATGCAAAGAATTAATTCATAAATTTTCATGAATCTAAGTTCAAGTTAGGATCTTTAAATATGTATTTTGAATAAAACCTTTAATTTCTTAGACCCAATATATTACTGAAAATATTTAATAGTTTCTATTTAAAAATATCTGTAGAATTATTTTTTATCAAAGATAAAAGGAAAACGTTTGATTTTATATGTGAAAAAAGAAGTTTTAATAAATGCTTAAATATTAAATTCTGAATTAAAATTTCAAAACCATTCGCTTTCACTAGCTTTTTCCAATTATTTTTTTACATCATTAATTTAGTTTTTTCCTAAACTGTAAGTTTTCGTAGAGTATCTTAGTGTCATTACAGTAACTGTGAAACTTCTATTATGTTACTGTTTCTAGAATTCGATAATTTATTTTGAACGAAAAGATTTTTCTATTTATTCTTTGGAATAAAATAATACTCTTAATATGTATCCAAGACCGTTTTCAAATGTTTGTGAAATCAATTTATAGATACTGCATTTTATTTATAAGAATAGCATGTATCATCAAAAGAGTTATATTAGAAAAATTGTACGAGCGAATTGCAATTCCAGGAGCGATATTATGCAGAGATAAAATCAGCATGTAATTGAAACAACAACTTATTCTAATAAGAATAATACAGGATTGAACGAATAAAAAGGATAAATTGCATTTGGAATAAATATCAGCGCTACGTACGTTTTGCATTTCTTTGCATTCTTCAAATAAATTAGAATTTCGTTTCTGTACCTTTATCATACACATCATAAAATGATGTTTACCATATTATTTTATTTCAGATGACACGAATCAATTTATGAGAACTCTAGGACAAGTAAACAATTTTAAATTATCTAAAATCATTCTCATTTCTTTGAAAAATACTCAATCAATCGATTACTCAACAAGATTATGTCTTAGTAAAGTATAGAAATTGAATTTTACCCTTCGAATATTTCCAGCCATCGAGAATAAATGCATCCTGTAATTGCCGCTTCGTGAGTATTTCGTAATTTATTTGTAATCCTGGGATTCAAAATAGAAAATTTAATTTAGAAATTCTAAATGAACATTCCTTTCTTACCAGATGCAAGATTTTGGCATTTTCTGTGATAACTTCAGGAAATATTATTATACAAATCTGTTTTTTAAGCAATTTTAAAAATATGTCTTTTAAATTATACCCTTTTAATCGTATTATTTAATTATAAATTTTATTTAAATAGATAGAATTTCATTTTTTATTCATATACATTTTTCCTGTATGTTGCTAGTATTTTACAAATATATTTTTTAATATTTTCAACAATAGATTCATTATTGAACTAAAATTCAAATCTTTTCAAATTTTCATTAAATTTTTAATCGTCTGATTTCCATATCTTGTTCAAATCTAAAAAAGAAAAAATTTGTTCGTTATTTGAGTAGTTTAAGTGAAGAATAAATAAAAATGATGTTACATTACCTCGAAATTCAGGAACTAGATTATTCGGTCATTTATATTTTTAAAGATGTAATAATGTTAGGGGACTTGGGTCTTTCACGGTGGTTCATATACACAATAAACAGAACTGATGTAAGATATATTACAAATGCGAAGCATAGTTTAATAGTAAAAAAAAGTTTAACATAATTACTTGGGAGAATAATGAACGTAAGTTACTCATAAAAGATTTAATTCAAAGTAAACATAATCAATATTTCTATTTAACCAGCTAGTCATCAAATGCCACTAGCATTTATTAAAGCTCTTAGCTTTCAATTTAAAAACAAGAGAATAAAACAAAACTTGAATTATAAGGTGACAATTGCAAAAGGTTTTGAAGTTTAATTGATTCGATTTTGCCAGAAAGGATATTTTCAAATAATATCAATGTACCCATTAGTCAATATAATCAAAATAAAGACTTTTAAATCAAAAACATATCTATTAAAATATTCAGCATTATATTACAGCATGTTAACTTCAATACTATTTCTTGCAGAATCGTATTAATAATTTTATGAAGTTGTATAGAAAAATTTCCTCACCAATATATGCTACAATTTTTACATTACATAGATAAATTTGTTCCCGGTTTTCGAAAAGCTTTAAATCATGTAAAGCAAGGATGATTGAATTTATCTCCTAAATGTCCATTTGTGACTTTATATTCAAATAAGCAATAACCACATTCCCTATGTACAAGATTATATCTGTTGAAAATATCTCTTTTTGGCTCTTCTAGCATATTTTGATAAAGAGAAAAAAGAGTAAATCAGTTTATAATTATAATTAGAACTTTACATCGGTTATTTCGGTTTACAGGGAAAAGTTTTAATGCATCCGTATATACAAGGCTATTATAACTAACTTTTATATAGTTAGATGGCTGCGCAGTGAGTTCTAGAAACTAGAATGACATGAGATTTCAACGTATGCTCTCGATATTTATTAATTAAAAAAATAGTTCAACAACTCTCCAACAGGTGGCATAGCATGATCTGGTGTGGATCATAATGACATGAATTTGGACAACATCTACTACAGATAATTTTTTTCTATCCTAGCAAGGTCAAAATAGTAAGGTACCGGAAAGCTCGCAGATTCATATTCGAATGCTATAGAAAAATTTCAGCATTTACAATCAAACAGTATACAAGCGCTTGAAAAAGGAAAAATCGATTATGCTCTTTAGATTTAATAAATAAATAAAAGATTATAGTAAGCCTTCTCCGACATGTATAGTTTTAACATTAATTACACGTGATTTGCATAAGCAGAGCAATTCTGAAAGTATGCAAATTACAAATCTGATAAAAGTATATGATAAGCATATACGACTTTATTCAGTTTGCTGTTGTATCATGCTGATGGTAAAAGACAAATATCTGTTAGTGAATGTTTTTATACCAAAATGAAGGGAACACCCATGTTGCCTTAAGAATATTTCGTAGGCTAAAGAAGGAACGCCGTAGATCCATGGCATAGCATCCATGACTAGCAACCCATCACTAGATAATGTTTTAAGGAAAAGTTGAGAACATTTTTGAACCCCAATCTGCATCAACATAACAGCCCACAGGAAGCAATGTTTTTTTTAAATGTAGAACGATGCATTTTATCATATTCATCGTGATGTAGAGCATTGTTATATCAAGTTTTCTTTCAAGGGCATGTAATCAATCATTGTTTTCATATAGTGTTTTCTCTCCACAATCGCCTTATCTCATCCCTTGCGATTTTCAGGTTATGTTCGTATTTAAATGATCAAGCCTACAGAGAGTAACTTACAACTTAAACGCCTTTAAAATACTGCGTTATCCGGTATACTAGTGGAATTAACAAACATTTCCTGCCTTTTGCTAACGAACAGAATGTTTTGAGACATGAGAAACTTGTGTAGAATAAAGGCACTTTCACGGAACAAAATTAGAGCTTTTTGATAACTCTACAGCTGCACCTATCGGCTATTTTTGTACAAATATTTTTTATAATAAAACTCGAGTGCATTACCTCAGGTACAAGATTCAGTTTTGTAACGTCAAACTTCAAGTCATTCTAGCATAAAGAATGCCCTAAACAGGCCTCTAAGTACGGAAAGTAGAGAAATTTTAACAACACTGGACATCAGTAAACTTTAAAAAAATATTATAACGTTTCATAGCACTAAAAATAATTTAAAATTCAATTTCTCTTTTCTCAATAATTAAAAAATGCATCATTTAGTAAAGAATACTTAATATGTAATGAATTATGAAATTTGAATCGGTTAAAAACTATGTTTTGAATACTTTCTTGTAGTTTCTGAACACTTTAAAACTTCGTTCAGTGAATCAAACAATTACAGGTAAAAATATTTTATAATCAGTATTATAATTATCTAAAAAATTAAAAGAAAATGATAAAATATTGAAATGATAAATGAAAAAAGAGATGATTTTATTTTTAAATGTAGGAAGCGTTTTTTGTATCCATTGATATTTGAATTGAGATATTATTTTCTAAAGCATTCAGTCAAAATCATAATTTGAGTTTTATCACTGCTTTTCATGATAATAAATATAAATACATAATGTTTTCTAAAAAAATGCAAAAACTTTATATCAATAGTTTTTATTTAAAAACATAAGATTTCTTTGCTTATAAGCTGCCGAGTATTATCAACAAGAAACTTAAATTTGCTTGAAAGGTAATTGGAAAATGGCTTAGGAATGAAATATAGCATTAATTGTATTTTAAGAATCGAAAAAAAATTGAATCAGAGTAACGAACACAATAATGGTCAGTTTTTAGTGTTTAACTTTTATAAGTTTGAAATTGCTTTCTAGGAAATCTTTGAATTCGCTTTTTTACTTCAGAAGCAAAACCTTATAACTTTTCTTGCAATTTCGTTTTCTTTTATAAAAAGTATTGCTTATTTATCACTACCTTCCGAGAAAAATATATTATTTTTATATATTAAATTATTTTTACATAGTTAAAGCAGCAAAATTTTATTTGAAACTTATTTTTTCTTAAATATACTTTTTTTATTTAACTACAAATCCATAAAATTAAATTGGTTTAAATAAATTTTGGAAATTTCGTAATTTAATTATTTTAGTTATTTGCAATCTATTCAGCCTCTAAATGAAAATTATGGAAAATTAAATATGTGTAATAATTACTTATATTGCTCTAATTTAAGCAAAATAAATAGAATATAGCTAATGAAAAAGCAATTTAATGTATTTTCTGTGTATTTTAGCTCAGCCTTCATTCTGAATATGCCTTGGCATTACGCATAGATTAGCAACATTTTTTTATCAGTTCAATATTCATATTTATTTTTTATGGAATAAAATAAAGTTTTTAGATTATTCCGACGAAAAAATGAATTAAAAGCAAAATAGTTGGAGAGAGAATATACAGGAATTTAATGCGAATATTCAGGATACAGGAAATATACAGAAAATTAATAAAATAAACAGATATTAAAGACCACTCTATTTTAATTTATTTAAATTCTTATGACAAATTTTCAAATGAAAACAAATGAGTCTTTACCAGTTTTTTTTTTTTTTAAATGCTGATAAATCTTTGGAATTTTAGTTCTTAGAAAGCTTTTCTAGGAATGGTACGAATAAACGATAGAGTAATTAGTATAATGAACAAAAAAATTTCATGTCTAGTAATAGATGTAAAAGTTTCTATCTAGGCAAAAATAAAAATATATCATCCACAGAGAGACAAAAATTCCAAATGAAAAATGACTTCATAACTATTTCTAAACAAAAATTCAGCAACTGTTATAAATTATCTCTCCTTTAAATAAATAAAATAAATATCATATCAACTTTAAAAAAAGTATTTTATAAAGGCTATAAAACGTGTTATTTACATTTATCATAATAAACATATTTTATTTTATGAAATCTGGATGTTTTATTGTTTAGTTTACAAATATTACAAAAATGAGAAATATTAATGCTATTAAGAATAAGAAGTACTTACCATAACTTTTGTGTGATAGTATTTTTTGGCTATTTGTAAATTGCCTTATACAATATGTTTGCAGAAAATTATTGAAAATGCTCTATCGGAACATACCGTTTTAACTAAAACTACCAAATTTGGCATATAAGTTTTTTTTTAAGGAAACAGTTGTTTACAAAAGAATTTCTTTTAATTTAAAATATACTTTAACTAAAAATGTATCTAGGTTTTAAAGTTTTTCTTCAATAATTTTAGAGCCTATTACTGCTCAAGAATTATTTTTATAGCATTGAAAATCTGTAAATGAACCTTGTTTTAGTGATAACAATTTCAAGTTCGAGGAATTGTTCTCTTATTTTAATATATATTTAAAACTATTTTAAGTATATTTGGTAATAATGCTTTGCATTGTTTCAATTACTGAATTACTCGTTACGACGGCGAAATATAATCTGTAATATTGCTGTAAATATAATAAATAATATCTGTACTATTGCTTTCTTTCAGTTACTTTCATAACAAGGAAGAATTTTACAAATATTTTCATAGCTCCTGAATAGATGCCAAGTCAACCACACTCCGGCTTTAACAGCAAAACCATCTAACAGCTTTCCGTTTGGCGATTTAGCACTATAAAATTACCGATACATCAATTAAGAGTGAAAATACTGTATCATCCCAGGAGTTTTTTGTTTTGTCACTGAGATTATAAATTCGAGACTTCGATTAGTATAATCTCCAAAGAGCTCTGTGTGCACGATTCGAAATGTTCAAATTGTTTAATAAAGATTGGCTATTTGTATGAGGTTGATTTCTGTATATAATATTTTGTGTATGCGCTTTCTGCATTTTTTTTCATGTTATCGTGTTTTCGTGTCTCAGAAAGCGCCGATATAATATATTTTTCCATAATAATATAGTTAAAAGCAGTTTTTTAAAGTGAAATAAAGATAGACCAATTAAGATTTTTAAAAAAGGTTTTTCTTAAAACTTTTAAAGCTGAAGAATTGAATTGCAGCCAAGCCGAAAAATCAGTATGAAGACTACTCACTAAAATGGCATTAGAGATAGTGAAAATTTATTTCTATTTCGCATTGAAAAGCATCAATTTCCTATGCAACTATGAGATCGACTCTACTTATCTAGCTACCGTTACTGAATATTTTTCCATTGAATCTGCTAAGACTATAAAATTTATTTCTAAAAATATTTTCTTTGAAATTTTGGCGAAACCTTCTGATTGATTATTCTTCAATCCAAAGTGTAGGAATTTTTCTTTGCTTTAAACCTGAGTATCTTTATAATTATAGAATTTATTTCAAGTAAATTACGAGTACGCCGCATTAGGATTTGTTCTGAAATTCATTAATGTTGGTTGTTGCTTATAAATGTTGCGAATTATAAATTAATCCATTTCTTCACTAAAATTAAGGATATTCTATCTAGTGACATCTAAATACGAAAGTTAATCTAAAGCAGCAATATATACATTCATAGCTGCATGATTATTTATCTTACAGATCAGTGAATAATTTGGTCTATTCTATGAGAGAGAAATAAAAAGTGCTTTTACTAAATAAATAAATAAGAATAAATTCCTCAAAGAAAATACAGGAAATTATGAATCGAAAGTTTTATGACTTCTTTAATTTAAAAGCTTCCAAAACAATTTTCAAATTTATGTTAATAAAAGGATTAATTTATTTTAATGCAATTAATTTTTCTTGAATGTCTCTGTCTCTCTCGCTTTCACATGATGTCTGAAAGAAAAAGAAGGATATATTACATCAAAGGATATTTTGCCATTTTCAGCTAAGAAACCTGCAAAAATCTTCCATATTTTTCTACAATAAGATAAATCTTGTTACTGTCTAATCTATTCAGAATTTTACTCGTAGATTATCTGGATATCTAAAGTCATATCAGATAAGCTTTCTCCAGTCTTCATTCGGGCGTCATTTATTTTAGAAACTTATTCACTGACCAAAACTTTCAACTTCTAAATTTTTAATTATTTAAAAAAATTATATATTATTAGACTTATTAACCGCATAGTTATTTTTCATGGGTGGGGAATTTTACAATATTGAACTTCAATTTCAGAAGTTCCGTTTTGAATTGCATCCTTAGCAACATTGTTTAAAATTTGTAAAAGGGATTTATAAATAAAATGCAGATGATTGTGCATTACGAAAAAAGATAAAAGGCCATGACTTTTTTTTCAAATCTACCGTTTTTACCAAGTTATGACTGTTATCGAGAAGCTTTAAATGCTTAAAATTTAATGCTCTCATTTTCTATGATGCTTTGAATTTTGAATTGACAATTCTGAACAAATTTAAATAGCGTTTAGATTTTTATAGACCTATTCAAAGAAAATAAATGTAATCACATTTTGATAATGTGGTTCTATAATTTTTTTTAAAGCTGCATATAATTTAAGCACATATTTAAGTTTCGTGTTTCAAGTTAATAAACCTACAACGTAACTATATATTATATAATATGCTCCTGTTTATTACTCGGCATTAAATATACGACTTTATTTTGAAACATTCGAGCTCAAATAGCAGATACATTTTTTTTATTTTTTCGTCATGACGACGACGTAATGTTTAAATTAAGGTAGAACTGCTAAGATATAGAATATCGATATAGTAGTTTAAACGAAAAGAAGCGTAACTTTCAGCGATTCTATCATAAAATAAAATAACGATTATTTTCATTTCTTTCACTATTAGTGAGAATATTTTTTGTAATCCATTATTTGATATTCAGTTCCTAGACGCGCATTAAGAATTATTATGAAAAGATAGAGAAGTTAAACTAGTTAGAACTGATAAAAATAATAAGGAATGTTTTCATTTAACGTAAATTCGCTATTTACCAAAAGCTAACATATTACTTTTAACATAAACTGAAATTTACAAAATTTTATAGAAAAAAATATTTGCTATAGAATACATTTTTAGCCAAACAACTAAACACCGTTTCTTCAAAAGATTTAAAATTATTTTAAGAAAATACTGCATTTTTTTATTAAGATAGAAATAATGTGCTTTTAATTAATCAAATGTATTTAAGCCCTAATACATAAACGTTTATTTAATCTCTTTAATTCATACTTAAATTTCTAATTAGATGAGACATCCTATTTAGGACACTTATTGCTATTTCGAGGAGGATGTAAGGGGATAAGGATGTAAGGGATGTAAAATAAGGATGTAAAGAGCGCTTGTGGTACTTAAGTATGTTCAGATGAGTTTTCTCTTTTATATTGATTGTTATTTTTCTCTGAAAAAATTCTTTAATTCAAGGCACCACAGATCTGCACATTGTTACACGAAATGGCATAATTCTATTAAGCCAAATGTTTGATCAAATTAACCTAAGAACATTTTCAAATTGTTTATTTTCGTTAAAATAATCCTTTTATTCCTGAAAATTAGGAGAAATGAAATTATATTCAATTATATAGAAAATGTGCGAATCGAATTATGCCAATGATAGTTTCCTCATATAAGTGCTTTATTCAATTCAGATGAAAAGCTGAGAGAGAGAGAGAGAGAGAGAGAGTTAATGTAATATACGCTCTTTTATAATCACTGAAGGAAAAATCTAATTTATCTCATTTAGATATTCCTCTTAAACTAATACATCAAAGTGAATATGCAGTTCCATGGATTTCCGAAAACAATAAATAGATTCATTATTTAAATATTGTGGAATCTTTGAAGCAACTGCTTTAAGAATGCCTCAAATGATACTCTTTGCATGACTGCAAAGAGTAAAATCCTTATTGGTGTTGTGTTTGGATATCTAGAATGAAATGCAATGGTGTTAGTCTTTTGATTGACTATAAATGTGAGATTATCACAAAATGCCGATTAGAGCAACTGATGACAAAGGGTCAAAAATTTTGAAAGAAAAAACTCTGTAATCGATTGCAGAAAAATTATTGTAATTCTTTGTCATTCTAAATCATTTCCTTTAGAGATTTGTAGAAAAATATGCCTCTGCCTACAAATCTCATGTTAACTCGCGATCAAAAGACATCGAATCATTTTAATCAATATTTGCTGTAATTGAAATAATAAACACATTCAACTTTATAATTCTGATAAATTTCCCCGTCTCCATGAATTTAAAAAAAATACATTTTTGCCTCTCATATACAAAGTGCACATATAAAAACTTTGGTTATATGTAAAAAATTATATGTTTGGTTATATGTATATTATATGTAAAAAATTATATCACGGGATTTTGAGAACTTTTATTTTCAAACCGCCCTGAGTCGAGAAAATAAAGAATATTTGGAATTATGTTTGTCGTTTGCGAACATGATAATTAAAAGGCCTTCATCAAAATGGGTGAAATTTGACGTATAGAATTTACATCAAATTTCTAGATTTCCATCAAATTTTAAGTGAACTAGTATATTAACGGGAAAATTGACTTCTGTCCGATCATAACTAAAGAGAAAACGCTAAGTAATACAACTTAAATATTTAGTAGATCTACACATTTATTAGTGTCGTTTCTACACATTTATTAGCGTATATTCTACACATTTATTAGTGTAGATCTGTATCAAATTTTGTACTAAATTTTTTTAAATTCGTTCACAATCTGACATTCTGTACATTCGTATGCATATAAAATCGATATCTTAAAAACACGTTAGATAAATTAAATTTAGTATGTGTTATTGCTGTTTGTAATTCCGTATTAAATTTTTTTTCAATAGGTTGGAAAAATCTAGTCTAAAATGTATACTCGTTTCTTTTTACTGTAGTATAAAGTACAAAACGCTCGCTTCCGCTATTTTAAATCTACACTCACTACCATGTTCATTGCCTCCAATTTTTAAGATGGTGGGAGGTGGACAGCACTTTTGTTTGGGAATATGGGGGGCTTTCTGAAGAACTGTGGAATTATATATGTTCCTCAGATAATCTGTAAGCACTGTAAAATGATATTCACGCAGTGTCCTATAAAGATGCTGTGGCATACAAGCAAACGCAATATTAAAAAAAATACGAAATGCTCGAAGGAATGAAACTTATCGCATGAATTTATTATTAATATTGTGAACGTACAGTAAATTTTTGAATAAATAAGTGAAACGTTTGCGGGTTATGTCTGAATTCCATAATAATGCAAAGGCGATATCACAAAAATGATTGAAATTTTGTATGAGACCTTGTGACCAAAAATATAAATAATTATCAAATTTGAAACCTAATCATTGGGAAGGAAGGTATCCAAACCTCATGCATATTCGATATTTTTCGGTTTACGCCGAAGCACATAACGCGCTGCATTATGTTAATATACTAGAAAGTACAAGAGAGAAGTCTAATTGGAATTGATATTAGTGATCACGAGCATATTTCATCACCCAAATCTGTGACTCACTTGCAGCATTTGTCTGTCCTTCCAAGATACTTCCTAGGGATGCAAATTCTTGAAAAAAGAAATGAACATATTTCCCAATGTGTTATTAATTTACTCCAAAGTTCAGGGAATAACCCTCTACAATTGATATCAATGTCCTTGAGCATGTTTGACCATTCAAATATGTGAATTACCTGCAGTCTTCAGCCGTTTTTCTAAACTAGTAGACTTTTAGGATTTAGGCTCTTAAACGAAGAAATGAACATAGCGTTATTTGTTGTGTTAGTTTATTCGAAACTTCAAGGGAGAATAATACATTTGTAATTGATATTAATATCCATGTATATGTTTCTTCATCTAAACATGTGATTCACTTGGATGCTTTGCCCATACTTCTAGGATACATACACAAGATGTAGATTCTTAAAAGAAGGGACGAACATAACTCTCCATCTTAGTATATTTGTGGGTCCAAGGAGAATAGTCTCTCTGCAATTGACATCAATGACCACAATCATACTTCATTGTTCGCATGCATGATTCATTTGCAACTTTTAGCCCTCATTCTATGGCACATTCAGTGCATGCGAAGTCTAAAAAGAAGAAATGTATACAATGTCACATGTGCAAAGTAGGGTTGATATCGATACCCACAATCATATTTCATTATCCACGCACCTGACTCACTTACAATCTTTGACAGCGTTTTTTTTTATTTTCTTTTTATGATACATTCTGGAAATGTTGATTCTTAAAAGAGGATATAATCAGAACCTTACTGTGTTAGATAATAAAATCGTCGAGGTGAAAATACACCTACAAGTTTAATATTCTGAATATTCTGAGTGCATATTAAGATAGAAAGACATAAATCAGATATCTTGTTTTTTAATACCTGATAACCTTTTTCCAGAATTTTAGATTCTAGTTTCTTTATCGATCAATCCAAAATTTAAAAATTTTCCATGAATGCTAAATTAGAAAAATAAGTGACATTATATCCATATGCTGCAACATGCTTTTAAGTTCAGGAAATATCTTTATTGAGTTATTTACAAATGCCGGAAAATTCGCTGCTTCGCTGAATTCAATTTCGTTCCGTGCCAAATAAAGAAAATACTAAATTCGCTGAAAGCAACACAATTCTCCGAAATTGTTTTTCTCTCACAACATTTGACGAATTCCTTTTTGCTTTACACTGGATATTTATGTATCAGTCCTCTATACATATTTAATATTTTATTCTCAAATGAAGAAATAAGAATTGTTTCCGTGTAAGCAAATATTATTATTATTCCGTTATACTGATTTTCTTTAAATAAGAGTTTTGTTTAAATGTTGACTCTTGGTTGACAAAAATACATCAGCAAAATATTAAAAATAAACTAAGTAATTGCTTATGCAAATTACTTTTTTTACTGCAATGTGAAAAATCTTATCTTCATCTCATAAGTTCGAAATATGTTTAACTGAAAGAAAAAATAAACTGTGGAATAAAAATATTGAAGTCTTATACCCTATTACTTTCAATTTTAAAGATAGTACGTTTGTCTAATTACAAAATGTTGTAAGATAGAAGGAAAGAATAAGTTATGATATTGGCAGTTTTACAATTCAATTCCATCTAATTCGAAAAGCCATGGAATAGAGCCAGTCGGTAATCGCTTCAATAACATTAACTGTTACTGATTTTCTCAGGCAGCTGAAGCAACGCCCTCTGGAATTGCAAGGTTTCAACAAGAGCGAAACACGCAGCCATATACTGTTACCAAATATTTCTAAAATCTATGTTCTGAATACTGTTGAAATCAATGCTGTAAGCTTATCCGTCTGTAATTTACCATGATAAATAATTTCTGGGATTGCTTGATAAATTCTCATAACAACCCCCTCGCCCATACACACACCTGCCCCTCCCCCAAGTTGAGATTTAAAATCTTTTTAAAGAAATTAAATATTTTTTTTAACAAAATCTTAATTTTTGTTAGTTGGTTTCTTTTTTTCAGCTATTTAAAGCTGATAAAAATCTGTTTAAATAACGATCCACATCTACCAGAAATTTTACAGATTCAAAAATTAAAATAACTCGGGAGCTCAAATGTGTTATGTACTTAATTCAGAACAACCTTAATTATGTAAAAGAATGTGAAACAAAAACGAAAGAGAGAGAGAGAGAGAGAGTTTGAAAGATCCAATTAATTTGAATGCGATTTCTTGAAATAAATTGCTGGCATGTCGTTAATACACAAGTACTGGAAAATTGTATAAGCATTTGGAATGAAATTTTTCTGACCGATTAAAACAAACATTTGACACAGACTCCAATATATAGTCACAAAATTACATACCAAATTTCATATATTTTAGGCGTGAGTTTTTGAGTTTACATGCTTGTGAACGGGACGTGACAGATTGGTAGCCCCACAGCCGTGAGGGATAGGATTTGGTTTCAAATTTAAATGTTCAATTTTAGATGTTGAATCTGTGTGTCAAATGTCATCCATTTAACTCTTCGATCTGAAGTCTTTTTTTTTTTAAATTTATATATGAACAGCCAGAAAATTCGTTTAAAATTTGATAGAAATATGTACATTTGGAGCAGATCATATATTAAATTTCAACTGTCGTACACAAATTTATTATCATGTCAACAGACAGACAATTCCAATGTTTTTCGGTTCGTGCGTATTTGGAGATTCATTAAAATAATGAATTCAATTATATTTTTTTGACGATTATAATATGTTTTCTTCGAATACTTTTTCTATGAGAAAATAAAAAGCATATTATATATTCTTCAATACAAAATCTAATATCGGAATTGCTCTCAGTTCAGCATTAAGCTGAAACACACTCAAATGAGAACTTCTGTGAAAGATTTGTTAAATAAGTGACCTCTCTTTATTTATATTCTTAATATTAACATAGAAAAAACAAAATTCATCTAGATGTTTTAAACAGCAATTTTTTTTTATCAAACAAGTTAATCGATAACAATTTTATAAATTTTATTTTGATGCATTGTGCATACTTAGTACAATCTATTACAATCACATAATAAGTAACTTAATCTAATTCATTGCACAACAGACAGTATTTTTTAAAAAATAATTGATATTATTCTTTAACATTCTACAAAATATTTGAATCTCACAACAAGTGATTTGGAGATGGTCCCTATTCTTTTAATGTGATCGCTAAATGTTTCTAATGCTTAACCTTTTCTAATTGTTTCTAATGGCATAACCTTGCCGATTTTATTTTACAGATTTAGAATTCATCTTAATAAGGAATGTATTTTAATAAGAAAACAAAATGAATTATAACAACAATTTGCTTTTAATTCAGAAAAAAAATATTTCCCTGTCTGAAAAGAAAAGAATAAATGAAAGAAAATAAAGTTTAAAAAAGTTTCCGTTTATGTTTCTAAATCTAATAATTTAACAACGAATTATAAATCCCTATACAATAAGAATTAACTAAATATTATTTTTAAAATCAAAATTTTACATTGAAAAAATAAATACTCCTTGAAATCTCATTTATTTTGCTGAGACATTTTGTGTTTAATAATATCGAGCGATATCTTGAAAATAGTGATACAAAACAGTTGAGTAACAAAGACAGCGGGAATGCTTGTTCCTCACTAGTATTCGAATATGAAAAGCAAATTCTTTTTACATAGAGAAATTGAAGTAACAGCTCATAGCCCTCGGTTTGGAAAATTCCACATTCTAAACAATAGAAAGTGTCCTTTGGGAAGAAGAATGAAACTTCTTAGTTCTTTCTTCCTTATTTTTCTGTCAGTTTTACACTTTCAGACCTACCCTTGAGACAGGTATGAAATACATACTTCTTTCTCCCAAAATAATAAGATAAAGGAGCTTTAAGAGATCTCTGCGTTCCCAAGTGAGACATCATCTTCCATGTTTTATAACAAACAACTGAAATAAAATGTTGAAATAAATTGAAAGATGCTAAACCATTTTGTTATGAAATAACTTCCACATTTCTGTGAGTTACTCGGCTAGAATTTCCTTTGTGAATCATTTGGAATGAATGAAAATGTTCTATGAATAAAAATAATTCATTAATGAAATGTTAACTATTTCTTTAAAATACTTTTTTATATAGTGATAATTTATTTAGAATTTCAATAATCAATTATTTTATTGGATAAAAAAGAATTGAATTGAATTTGACATTTTGTTATATTGTATACTACCAAAAGATACTGAATTAATAATTCATTCTCTTTCAGAGTATTTTATTCAAAATTAATCTATCGAATTCTTTCTTCTTCATGAGAACTGGTATAAGATTTCCACTTCTGAAACGATAATATTTCACTTCTGAAGAAGACTAATTTTTTTCTATAATAATTCGATAAATAATTTATCTTTCCTGACATTATGATTCATGTAAGTAATCCAACATAAATGAATACTAGATAAGTTACATGAGCTTTTCATGTAACTTTGCTGAACTGTATTTTAAATTTTCTTCTAAATGTTTGTGATTTTATGGTAGCAATTAACAAAAGAAAGCCCTCAATAATAAATTTTTTTTTAATGAACATAAAAACATAAACAATTTCTAAAAAGTACAATATTTTTTCTTCATATTCATATTTTCAAGGAAGAAAAAATATTTTATTTACGATATAACCAATTACTCTTAATTATGTCCTCCAAATAGAAATCATAATTCAAGACTTTTATTTTTATTTCCATTAACATCTGTATCGAGATTAAATGTATTTGATGTTAAATACTTTTAATCTCGATACAGATGTTAACACAATTACCAATATTTCAAATTCTTTTCTTAAAGAACTGTAATTTGCTTCATTTTAATACTAACTGGACTGTTTCCCTTAAAATGCCATGATTCTAAACATCCACAAATTTATTGCTTATATCATTCAATGTGCCAATCATGATTTTCTACAGTTGAAAAATGACAAAGTTACATAGAATATTAATCTAAATCAGACACAATTTTAGGAATAATAGAGTTCACTGTTAAAAGCAATTTCTACCAGCTACTAAAATGTCAATGCAGCAAAGGGTATAAATTAATCTATCTCTTAAAATCGGATTACGATAGTTTTTGCTTCCTGTAATATTAGAATTTTATGTTAATAAATTTTTTATAATAATTATTATTGTTTTTGAACATATTTAAAATCTGCTACATTATTGTATCTTTAAAAATATGTATTTCTTTAAAGAGAGAATAATGTTGCTACAAATACATTGGACGATTTGTTTGAATGAAGTTTACTAGAGCAAACATGATGCATCATTAGATTGCTCCAACATATAGCGAGATCAAAAACCTTGATTCAAAAGCAGCTTGTTAAAATAATTGTGTCATACATCGTGATTGCTTTATTGAACAATCTGCAAAAATAACCCATTAAACATTGTAGTGCATCAATATTCTGTAAATATTTATTCATTTCATACTAAGGTATTCTTCGGGAAAATATTCGTTAGAATTTTATTTTTAATACTTAATTTTATTTTTTGGACAACTCTGAACATAGAAGTTGAGATCGACGATATGTGCAAACTTGGACGTGAACATACTTTCGATAGTCGAAAATGTCTCATTGTAAACAATGATTTTAAAACTGAAGCAGGCCTTCTTTTGAATTTAAAATGATGGATTCCTGCTAGAGTAATCTTTAAAAAAAAGTTAGTTAGTTTTAAAAAGTTTTTTTCTGATCCACTTATATTCATGCTTAGAAACATTTCGCTTTTTGAGTTCCGCAGGTCTCACACGTCTGTTGGTATGCATTAAAAGTAACTTAAACTGTCTTAAATTGGTTCCAAGTTAATTCTCTAGTTTTGAATCCAGCCTCACTCCTTAAAACAGGGTCACTTTTATGAGATGCTAAAATGATGCACAATTATTTTTTTTATCTCTTTTCATTTAATATTCTTTTCTTAGACGCGAAGTGTGCCACATTTCTCTGCAATGATAATTGTTCAAACACTTTATCAATAATATCGAAAATCATATTTAAATTTCCATTAATCATTCAAGTTAATAAATGGAGTATCGCGTTTATCAACGACGAAAATTTCTTTCAAGAATTAAAAGTTTAATATATTTTTATCTCAACATTATATGTATATAAAGAGAGGGAGAACAAGAAATTTTATTCTAAATTTTAAATGCCGATCAAAACAATCGCTTCAACTCACTCAATATAAATGAATGAATAAATCCAATTCAATCTTATATTACAAATATCAAACATAATACTGCGTTTTGTAAGGGACTTCTATTTTGAAATTTGAAGAAAGGGAAGATTATACGATATTACCACAAAAATTAAGAAACCCTCTAGGTATAACACATCCGCAGTGACGTTTGTCATGAAATCATGGGATCACCTGACTCCACTCCTTTTGTTTAATCACTTTATTACTTTTGAAAACTTTTTATTTTAAAAATATTTAACAAGGAAAAAAAATCTGAAAAATGTTATCTATTTGTACCAATTATTGAATAAAATAGCAGAACATCTTGTCTTAATATCGTGTGATTTTATATTTGAACTATTTTAATCCGGTTCTATGAAGAGAATTAAAGCAAGTACTGAATTTAATATAATATGGGCATTTGAGGGAGAAAAATCTTTCTTATTTTCAGTATTTAGACCTTTGGTGATTTAAAGTAATTTTTTATAGCATCAGTAGAAAAGGGCAATTCTGTATTTCCTATTCTTCTCACGTAATTCGTACCCCAGAGAATATTTCGAACTCCAGAAATCATTACATGTTCAAATATTTCATTTATTATCGTATAAATCATGTTTTTTCCCTCTTGATCGTTATTATCTAACCAACAATTCCTCACTTTTTCCCCTTTCGATCAAAATTCAGATTGGTTTGATTTAGATACTTGCCGTTCGAATGGAAATAAAATAGAATGTCAGCAATTAAAACCACCAGTACAAAATACGCCTATCATTTATAAAGATAAGGAATTATTCGAATTTTGCTAGAATATTTAAGAAAAAGTATAGTTTTAACCAAACGCATATGATATTATTTCTCATCTAACTTTCTAAAGACTTAGTAAAATTATAAGGTTTACTAGATAAAATTTCATTATTATTATGTGCGATATGCAAAAAAACAAAAAAGCTTTGAAAATAATTTTGAGTAATATAAAAAATAATGTAGAAAGATAATTTTTTTTATTAAGCTGATTTCCTTTTGTGTGGAAATAATCGATGAACTTTTTTTAAAAACTTTTTGCCTATAGTTCCATAATGCTACTCTTTCTGTGCCGAATTTAATCGTACAGTGCAGAGAAACGAATATGCATTTTGGAACTCAAATCTTTAACTATTTTAGCTCAAGATTAAATAAAACTCTAGAAACAAATTGAAAACAAACCAAATTTCATTCATCAAGATTGTTAAGCTTGAGAATTGTCTTTTTATCCTCAGAAACGTACAAATAGATAGATAATCAGGTAAATAGTGGGATTGATCAGAAACTAAATATAAAACTTAAATTATGGTAATAAAAGTACATTCAAAGATTCTCCTGTCGAATTAATTTCACTTTTAAGTAATCATTTATACATGCTGACAGACATACAAACTTCTTACAAACTTATTTTCAAAATTTAATAAAAGTTTATAATTTTCATCTTAAAGCAATATGTAAATTTAAGTTATATCAAATTACTTCATTTTTAAACTTTCTCATTCACAGAAGATTAGTTAACCGACTGACAGATTAGGTACAC
>JAPMOR010073753.1:0-13535 GCA_026543865.1 Argiope aurantia | reverse complement strand
AAATATTAGCACATGTCTATAAAAAACATCCATTTTGAGAGTCACATAACATCCAACAACTGTGGATACTGTTCTATCCCCCCCCTCATTTTTCAGAAACAGTCTGATTTCTTCCAGGCAGTTAAAAAAATCCACTAAGTGCGTTCCCGCAGCTCAACCAGCGAACATTATTATACATTAGTACACCATTATACACAGAGTTGACTTCATCCAACAAAGCCTCAAACTTCAGCTTATTTAAAGCCTGTGACGATATGAGGTTGATTAATTTTGTGACTAACGCCATTACATTATCAAGGGATGTTAAACCACTCTTCGAACACAAGGCTTGTTGGTGAATAATGCAGTGGAGTTCAAGAATCGAATGTCCTACGTCTGTTTGAAATAAACTAATGAAACCGTTTTTTCTCGAGCCTATTTGGAGCACAATCAGTTACTGAAACAATTTTTTTTTTCAAATCAATTTCTTTCTCAGCAAGCGAATTTTTAACACCCGTACAAATATCTGTGCTCTTTTTTAAATGGAATGGGAACACTCGCATTTGTTCATAATACTTCATAGTGAACTTTGTTATTTTGAACTAAAATGCAAACCATTTTGATCGGCGGCGTGCCCAAAATATTGTGTCGCGTGCCATCAATGGCACGAGTGCCAATGGTTCGCCATCCCTGCACTATGCAATTTGCAGTCAGGATACAAGAGATAAAAGTTAAAAAAAATTATGTAGGAATTAAATTGAAAATAAGCATTTAATAACAATAGATAATCTATAAAATACAAGAAATACAACACCCTCTAACAAATGTAAAAATTAAGACAAAAAAAAAGCGTATAATATAATAACGGACAACTAGCAATTCTACGTCCAGCACAGCTGTTGGCAATCTTTTTTCCCGCGAGGAACTAACTGTTAGAATCATTTATTAACATAATAATTACGAAGCCACAAATTAACGATTTGAATTATGAAATGATACTTTTTCAAATTCTGCTATTTCCTCTAATGCTGTTTAATAAAAGATAGCAAGAAAAAAAAGCTTTAAAAAAGAAAAATTTAATTGAAAATAAAAAGAAACAACAATAAAATGCAACACAGCCGTTGTGAAGAATCTACTGTTCAAAATATTTTTACACACCATTTTAAACAATGCATTTTATAAAATCAAAACAATATCCAAAATCATTATTGCGAAGATTTATTCTAGAAAAAGATCGTTTCTCAAAAGAATCGTAGCTTAGCCCTCGCCAATATGGTAGCCCAAAGAATCGAAGTCTAATGATTGGGAGATCAGAAATATTATGATCTTGAATATTGTCACCGATACTGTATTGAAGAATTCGACGCCTGCATAGGAGAGAATATATCACACAGATATAACAATATTTTCATCACTGAAACATTCCGCCTTTTTTTTTTTTTGCAGAATTTTCTTAATCGTTCCCTGCATAAATGAAGAATTAGTTGAACGGAGTAAGTGTATCTATTCCTTAATAATTTTTACTAAGAAAAATCTTTCTTTTTTTTTGCTACTACAATGCTATATTTTATTTTATGTATTTGACGCCTTTTTTTTGGTAGCGTCAAGATAATGGAAAGTACAAGTATTTCCTTATTAAGTTACATGTGATCGACATGTTATATATTTTTCGCATTTTATACATGATTTTAAAATTATTTAAAAATTAAAATTTAAAGAAAATACGCTTTTATGAATGACAGTTTGCTTCATTTCAAACCGATATGTTCCCATTTCAATTCTTTAAAAAAAAAATGTCTGCGAAAATCTGAATAAAGCGAACATTTGAATGATGTAAAATGTTTTCAATCATAAAATATTTTAAAATGAATAAACCATTGATAATGTTTAAATTACTTTGAATTTCTTTCTATTTATACAAATTTTGTACAGTTTTTATCTAAATGGATTGGTATTGAATGTGATAATTTTCTGGAGCAAGATCCTTCGTTGAAAGATGAAGTCCACGTAGTAATATAGGGTTTATTATTCACTTCTTGATTCCAGTCATTTTGCCAAGTCTTCAGCATCCACTCACGTAGTGCGCTCTTGATATCAGTATAATGAAGAGGCTGAGTAGTAGCAAATTTAGCTGCAGTGTCTGTCTGTTCATTACCTGTTATGCCGACGTGAGCTGGTATCCATGAAAACAAAATTCTAAAGCCCCTCCTATGCAGGTGTGATTGCAAAAGCTTGATTTTCCGTGTAAGACCATGGGAATTTTTACCACCATTCAAAGATTCCAAAGCACTCAAAGAATCAGAGTAAATAATAGCTTTTACTGGATGTTTTTCTGAAAGATATTTTAGTGCTATATACAGTGCTGTCAATTCAGAGGTAAAATCACGAAGTCTATAACTTACAATTGCAAAGTGCCTTCGTCTGTAGAACAAATAAGAATGAATTTATCTGAAAAAGAGAAATATCTAATGAACCTGATTGTGCATTTTTTGTTAAAAATAATGCAATAAAGTTCGGTTGAATTTTCAGACTAGCATATCAAATTAAAAAAACGAAATTAAACTTTAAAATTATTTCTATGCAAATTTATATTTTTAAAGAAGAAATAGAATTTAGGAATGCCCTTTTTAAATAATTGTCCACTCTGCCTTTTTACTAGCAGAGTACTTCGTTATAAAATATAAAACTTATGCTTTGCTAAGACGAAACATCTGAACTTGAGATCATAATGGAAAGGCCAGAGATAAAATTACGCTCGAGATGGTTGTTGGCTGAGCTATTGATCTGGGCATTTTCGAAACAAACCTCAAGCACAATCAAGTTAACCTTTCCTGCCAAGGCAACCAATCAGGTCTGAATGTTAGGCGTGAGCACATTAAAAGTGAACTGAATAGTGAATTTTTAAATACCATTAGACTATAAAACTCAACCACGCCAAAGGAGGAGCATTTCGTCATCGGAATTGTATTAATTCCATCCTGAACCCACTATTTTATCCTATAGCGCACATTTGGTTTGTCTTATTTTCATGCAATTTGGTAGAAAAAAATCGTTCTCATTAATGCTTTGCCCAATGCAGCATATGCTTCCAGGTAAAATAATAACCCGTTTACTTATCTAGTACTTATTAGAACATTCTCAAACACATTAAATTAGATGTTTGAACGACTCGTATGTTGCCTTGTGGCCCGTGTATCATGCTGCCAACAAGATGACGCAGGACCGACGCCCGCTCTTCGAATTCGCTTTATTTTTTCTCCTTTTTTCCATTTTATTTAAATTTTCTTAGAATTCCAAGTTTCTAGGAAATTATTATTTTTCTTTGCAATTTGTGATATTTTTTCAACAATTTAAAGAGATTTCAACCTTTTATTTAAAAATCCTCCGAAATTAATGAAACAAAATTTTCAATTCTGTCGGAGATTCTGGACATGCAAGGATTCGCAATTTTATGGAATACACACAAAAGACTACATATGTGGCTTTAAATTGCATGTTTGGACGACTCGTATGTTATTTTGGGGTCCAAGTGCGAGGACGCGGATTCGACGTCCGCTCTTCGAATTCGTTTTTTTTTTTTTTCATTTTATTTAAATTTTCTTAAAATTCTACGTTTATAGGAAATTATTTTTCTTTGCAATTCCTGATATTTTTTCAAGAATTTTAAAAGATTTCATTCTTTTATGTAAAAATTCTCGAAAATTAAAGAAATTAATGAAACAATATTCTAAATTCTGTCGGAGATTCTGGACATGCGCAGCCTTATTCGTTCTGATATTCACTTGGGTTTCGAATGTCAGCAGTGAAGGCAATTCGATCCATTCTAAATTTCAGCAAATCTTTCAAAAGTTCAGGAATAAGATTTGGACCTTGAAGTAAACAATCGTTTAACGATATCTGATTTTATTTCTTCTTTTGAAGATGTATCATAAACCACTCGCAATTTTGTAGAATTGAGATTTTTTCTAAGCACTGCTCGGTGAGGAATGGAATAAGTCATTTTGTTTTCAGTTGCATTGGAATCTACCTTTTGTACAATACCATCTTTGATTTGATCACGTTTAACTTGTCTATATTCCTCATAAAAATTCGTTAGAGCGAAATTGCTTCAATAGATTAAAGAATCTTTTTTCCTGCGTTTACATAATTGTCACGTAATATTACATTTTCATTAATCCAAGGCAATCTAACTTCATAACGACTATTTTTTTTCTCTATCGATTTTTCAAACTATCTCGAAGCCTTTTCATCTAATCGCTCATCGGGACAATCCACACCCAAGGATTCAATATTCCAAAATGATTCCAACGTTCTTGACAGCTTCTCTTCAAGTAATAAATTAGAGCAAATGGTATCCGCTAAGTTGAACTCCGAAAAAGAAAAGCAATCTTGAATACGCCAGCCGAAAATCGTATTCAAAACTATGGCCTGTTCTTTTTATTTCTTCTTTTGTTATTTTCCATAAACAATATGCCCCTATTAGAACTGAAATGGATCCTTGATCTGCACTGTGATGAGTCATCAGTGATATTCAAACTTTTTAAGTCAGATTTCATTTTTGCATCCGTTGATTTCAGTTCTGCAGTTGTAATTAATGGAGCTTCGATGACGTCAAGAGTGATAAATTTCTCTGGCTGGTTTATATTTCGTAACGTTAATTCCACTTTCCGTCGGCACCAATGTTTACTTTCATTTTCTGCAAATGTATGAATATTTAGACTAGAATAGCCTTTCGATCGGAGTCCTAATTTTTATAAATGTTTTTGCATGCTTTCTAGAAAACTACCCGTTTTCTTAAGCTTCAAACTATAGCTTGCAGAGCATCTCAAATTCTTAAAACTAAAATAATACTCCAAGCATCTTAGGATTCCATCGGCTTGTTTATTCTTTCAACAAAACAGCGTATCTTACAAACATTGCCAGATTCCAAAAGGTTTTCAATTGATCACCAGCTATTATGCAAAAAATAAACGAAATAATATTAACAAAATATGTTTATTAAAGAAAAAATCGTTTGCTTTTACTTTTTAATAATATTTTGACAAAATAAAAATGGTAACAGTTATAAAATGTCTGAAAAGGAATCGTCTGCTAAATGTCTATTAACAGATTTAGATTATGATATTTACCGAACAAATGTCTTCTCTGATGAATGATACTTGACTTCCTCCATCCAAAAGGCATCTTAAAACACAATAAACAGTTTGAAGGATGACGCCAGACATTGTGGTTGTAGCAGAGGAATGAGAAATGGCGGCGTATTCTTTTTCTTGAATGCGAGATGGAATAAGAGCATTCTGATTTAAGCATACGGAATCGCGGTGTGGTTTTTCACATTTCTTGCAATATAAATGCTATTTTTAAACAGAAAGTTCCTAAATTTTAATTTATTAGTTGTTTTTAATTAAAATATATAAGTTTTCATAATTTTATTTATTTATAACAAGAAAATGTGTGCGTGATTTTATTCAAACGCTTCATTTTAGTTTTAAAAATAAATTTTGAAAGTAATTCGTCTTAAGAAACTTATCTTTTTATGATTGAAGAATATAAGAAATTTTAAGGATCTGAGGCCAATTCTATAACGATTATAAAAACATGGAAATCATTGATATAACCTTCATTTAATATTTAACTATGATTCGAATTGAAAAAAAACATTAATGGCTATAAATTGGTATTCGAAAATTTGTAGGCAATTGAGAATTTTTTTTATAAAACCAATATCAATTAAAATAACCAGCATGTTAGAAGCAAGGCCATATAAGAATCTAAAATTTATTTCCTGTCATTGATCCAATATCATGTTTCAAAATTATAACTTCATTCCCATCAATATTAATTTTCTGATTTGTTTTAAAATTATTTTTTGAAAGTAATTTCGCATTTTGAGCTATTTTTTTTCTGTAATAACAGGTAAAAATATATCTGCTGCCGTACTTGAGTTTTTGAAGTGATTCTAGCCAAGTATGTTTTTAATTTTGATTTTAACGGTATAGTAATACGATCTCTCATTTTATTGCGTCACTTGAAATATTTTGTATTTATGAATTATTTTTTTTGTTGTGAAAAAAATGTAATGAAAAAGGAAATGAAATTTGTCTTAGAACTGTGTTAACAGGTAAACATTTAAGTGATTGAAAGAGATGTGTTAATAATTCGTTAAGAGAAGTTTAAGAATTAATTCTGAAATTTTTTTGGTGGCTTTCCTCGAAAGTTTGCTAAAGTTGGATCATTCCAGAATCCGCTTGCCATTCATTCTTTGTGCCTCTTGGAGATTCAAGAGAAAGCTGGCCAATAAAAAGTTTTTCACATAAAGAGAACAGATATTACGGTGCAAATTCCGAATAGCGGACAGGCATGGGAACAGCAAGTTTCATCTGTTATTGGGAAGAATTTTCTTTTGTTCCTTTTTTTTTCCTTTTGTCTTGCAACATGCCATTTAATGCAAAATTTACGTACAATTTCAATTACATTTTTAAAATAATAGTTGCAGAATAACAGAATATGGGAAATGATAAAATATTAGCTAAATTCTCTTTTTTTAAATGAGTAGTAACTCGCTTGTCTTTCTTAAAATGACAACCTCAATTTCATGGGAAATTTAATTATCCCCCTTCGAACAGAAAGATGAGTATGACTCGCACATTGAATTTTTAATTTTAAATTTAAATCTACAAATAAGGGGAAAATATTAAGTAATTTATAATATTAAGTAAATGAATAAATGCAAATTTATATTCTTATAAGAATTAAATTTATAATATACCCCAATAGAATGGGCCATTTAATTATTAAATGCAGTAAATTTGTTGTTTAAAAGGTTAACTAAAGTAACCATTTAACAATATTTGATATTTTTTTACAATGAAAATATGTATCTCATTCTGAATAAATCGTATACTTTTTCAAGGATTTTCGAGTCAATCCTCTTTGTACAGGGGAAAAAAAAAGTTTTTCCTTCTAGTTCAGTGCTTCCGATTTTTTTTTTAATTTTCTGTTCCATCTTCATTCACAAAGTCCTTTTCATCATCATCCGAAAAAGCAAATGATTCGGTTTGGCGTTTTGAGGATTGAAATCTATAACATTAAAATCCTCTTCCTCAATCCACAAACCCTTGCCAATTTCAGCGTTATAATCAATACGGACATTTCGCTCCATATGAGTCGGAAATTCATTAAGCTCTTATTCCTTATCAGTTGTACTATCAGGCCCTCATATTCTTGACAGTACTGATTTTTTTCCCAACTCAATCAGTAACGTGATTTGGATCTACGGATTTCTGTTTATCACATATAAATCTGAATGAAATATGGTGACGTGTCCGGAATTTTTCAGGCCATCCATTGTTGCTGCAAACGTGTCCAGACCTAAAGATCATCCGCCTTCCTCGACTTTTACTTGAAGTTAAACGCCGCATACAGGAACGTTCTTTGCGCAAGTTGAGCGGAACCATTTTTATCACCACTTCGTCAATTTCCCTTGTTTCAGTTTTATGAAACTGCACATTCTTCTATTTTTTTACTTAGAATTCAGCATCCATATCTTTCTAATCTCATCTTCGTCCTTCAAAAGTTCAAATATCTGAGCTTTTTTTTAAAACTTTAAAATGTTTTGTATAACTTTTAAAGTTTTTTTTTTGCGTGAAATTAAAATAGTTGTGCACTCTTCGAACTGTTCGCTATTTGTGGTAGATAACACGGAATGAGTTATTTTAAGCAATTAAGGGACAGGGAGACTCGCAATAATGTCCGCTATTAGGGAGTGTTCTTTTCAACGGATGTAAAATTTTACATCCGTTGTTCAGTCTGTTTAAATAAAAAAGCAAGTAAAAGTGTGAAAGAAACTAAATAAATTGCATGAATTAATATTTTGCTAAATATTGCTCTTCTTTAGCTAAACGGCATCAAGTCAAATGAAAGGTTCGTATTCTCTTGCTGTTTTAAATTAATATCTCTGGTAAAAGGATGCGCTTTCATGCGAACCGGTCAAACACTCGCTTTTAATTTCAACTTTAGTAATGTAGCATGATTACCACATTTGGTGAGAAATTTCAGGTAAAATTCAATATTATTGACCGCGACTTCCTCCATCCCATCTCCGTAAACAGAAAAAAATAACATATCGACTTATCATCAGTATAAAGTATATAATAAACATATGATGATTGATTTGCAAACTTTTTTCTGTTAGAGATGATACTTTAAAACAAAAACATACTTTATTTATTTATTCTTCAAATTTTTCACTCTTAGCAGTACATCGATGATTCATAAAAAAATGTAACTCAGATTTTTAACTGTTTTTTATAACTAAAAATCCCCAGAAACATAATTCAGTACGAATATATGAAATGGAATCTTTTGTTTTTAACGAGCTAAAAAAGGATGCAAGAAATGGAGATCAGTAAGAATTTTACATCAGCTTTCCCAAAACGTTTGATTAAAAGTTTATAATCAAAGATTTAAAAAAATGCACTTCATTTGTTGGCTTTAATCTTCATTTAATTCATATTTAACCCTACAGCTGCTTATCCCGCGGTTATTTCCGCTGGTTGGCATTTAGTAAATTTTCTGTTCTGTCCATCCCGCTTTTTTCGCGGTTTATAGTGTTTATTTGTGCGATTACAGATTTTTATTAAATCGTACTATTATCGTGTAACATAGTTTCTGTTCACTTAGTTTGCAAACAACGCATCTAAATAGCCATTTAAAAAATTACGCAGTCAGAGGGTTAACAAAATTATTGAAAACTAAGTTGAATATTAGCGACCATGAAATATAATACTGCTACAGAGATACATTTGTTGGTGTTTTATAAGCCCCATATAGCTAAATTGACTATATTTAACTACCAAGTTTTAACTCAAGATTATAAGAAAATGATTTATGTATGGAACATTATATTGAAATTTTTTTAGTATCTTATCCATTAAAGGATTTTATTTCAAACTGATCGGTAAAAGCAGTTTTTTTTTTAAATGATGTCGAATACAATAATTTATTTCCTTTAATGGTTGGTTGTTCAACTTTTTTTTTATGACGCAAGAGCCATGTTTGGCCATTCTGCACCATACATTTGCTTGGTGCAAATGGCCAATCATGGCTCTTGCTCCCTCCCCAAAAATGAGCCGCGGTGGCCTGGTGGCAAGCTCTCGGCTTCGGAACCGAAGGGTTTCAGGTTCGTGACCCGATTCCTCCGAAGAACCGTAGTGTAAGGGGGTCTGTTGCACGTTAAATACGCCATGACCGAACGTCCTCCCGCTGGTGTGGTGTGGTGTGGAGAGGGGGGTGCCAGCTCAGGTGTCGTCCTCGTCATCTGACCGCGGTTCAAAATTACGAGGTCCGTCCCAAAATAGCCCATGTGTTGCTTTAAACGGGACGTTAATATAACTAAACCAAACCAAACCTACCCCCCCCAAAAAAAATCGAACAACCAACCATTAAAGAAAATAAATTATTGCATTCGACATTTTTTTTAAAAATTGTTTTGCCCCTCCTTGTTTGAAATTAAATGTATGATTATTTAAATTCGTTATTTCTTTTGGATCGCAATTATTTCATTAGATGAGTTTCAAATCATCTTTTTGCTCATTCTTTGATTGTAACTTTTTAGGACCATAACCCAGAGTGGCGACCTGTGTGTTTTTCTGGCAACCTTGTTTTGTCCGAAAAACAAAATTCCATCTGCGAGTTAAATCCGTGCACCTGCAACAACTGTTCCTATGCTCTACGTTTAAAACTAATTCGGAAACTTTTCTTCTACAATTTATTTACTTGGATCGTTGAGCTGTTTTCCGATTAGAATGTGCTGTTTTGAATGCTTTGTAAATTGCGGACGATTCGAAAGCTAATTGATTGGAGGGCAGTTATGAATTGCGGTAGAAGGAATTTTCATCTCCGAAGTCGGAAACAGAATCTTATTGAGTTTTGGTATGTTAATCCGATATTCTTAATGTTGTAGTACTCTGAAGAATTGTTTGTGAATAACTTGAAAATGGTAATTTTATAGTTAAAGAAGTATTGTGTGTTAATCAAATTGGTAACTTTAAACTTAAAAAGAAAATTAAAATATAAATGACTTCTAAATTATATTACCCTTTTTCGGATATGACAAATTCTAATAATTCTAAATGACTGATGCATTCGTAACAGCTTCTAATGGGATTATTTTAACTTCCACACCCCTACATGAAACGAAATTATTTAACCTTTTAGTGACGCGGCACGTTGTTTGCGACATTTTTAATCCACTACATCGCTATCTAAGTTGTAAATGAGACCTAATATACTTGACTAAGTAATTTGACATTTCCATTGTTGCTGAAAAGGCACCAGATTTAATTACCAAATTCTGTAAATTGGTGTAATATGAGACCAAAAACAATTATTTCGCTTTTAAAAGCGGTGGTATCTTGTTTCCATTTTTACAATTCATTTGTAAGTTATTTAGTAATAAGTCAAGAAGGCAAAGGTAATTTTCATCGTACTTTTAATAAATATAAAATGTTCTTACTATTCAGCCCTTCTATTTTTCAATGAATGCTTTCACCTGCATCTTTTTCCAGTTAGCTCAGTTCTCTGTATTGTCCTTAAAATTGTATTTGCTTTTGTTTTTAATCATTCCGAATTGAATTGTTTGAATCTCGAATCAAATTGTACTCAAAGTTACGTGAAGCCTACTCGAGCTATTTTCTAACCATTTGAAATTAAAATATTTCTTTAAGAAAGCATAAAATTTACACCTATATTAAATTTCATTCACAATCACACGAGATTTAACTAACATGCTTTCAGACATCTCAATTTTTAATATGTTTTTAGATAGAAATCAGTATAAAGGATTCATTTTGAAAATCGCTGAGGTTCAAATTGTTTTAACGTAATTTGTTTTAAAAATTTTGATTGGATGAGCTGTAAAAAATCCCTATCAAATTTCGATTTTTTTCGGATGATATTTATTGAAACTAAGTATTTAAATTACCCTCTTTCATTCAAAAAGCTAAATAATGTCTGGTAGTTAATTTTTAAATTTTATATTGGTTAAAATTATGGAACTAATTCCAACAACGATTTTTTTTGGATATTCTTACTTGAAATATTATTGATTTGTATCAATAACTGGTAAAGAATAAGCAGCTAATTATGCATGTAGCAAATTGGCAAGCGCCCCTTCTTTTTTAGCTCTAATAAATTTTAAAACCGAGTCAAATGGACATAACTGTACATGAATGATTACGCGGTAACTTTTGAGAATCATTCAGCTCGCATTCCAGTTTTTCTGTATTGGTCCGCATTTCTTCTCGTTTTTTCTGTCTCGCTCGGCAGATATTTTGATGAAGCCCTTCTTGGGAGCATTTCCCTATTAACTGCACCATTTCAGATGTGGGAAGAAAATCGAGCAATATCAATACCTTACAGTGCGGCGAATTCTGCTAAAAGTGGACGATTGATTTTTTGATAAACGAACGTTCAAATTTGTTTCGTTCTTATTGCTTGGACTTCGTAATTTCCGAGCAATGAACTTCAGCCTCTGTATTGAGTATCTTTTCTTTTTAACTCACGATTAAAATGAAAACGAAAACCAAGAATTTAACATGGAATTGTGAAAATGAAATTGGATTTTAAGTTGTATCAATTAGAAGCAGCATCATTGCTTTCTACGAAGTCCAAACTTATATTTCTTAATAAAAGTTTTGAAGGATTTTCTATGATTTTTAGGTAAGTTAAGCAATTAAAAAATTTAAATTAATCACGGTATTTATTGATATATTTTCACTGCTTAGAATGTAAAAATTCACTTGAAAAAAATGTGCATTGAGTTAATATCCATGTTAGAAATATTTTCAGATTTTTTAAAGGTTAAAATAGCTTTTTTTACTTCACATGTTACAATGTGAGATCTATCAACAATATAAATCTTTATCTGAAGATTGCTTTTTGACGTTTATTTGAAAGTTATGTTTGGAATTTAAAGAAATATTTCCTTCGAAATTCTTAAAAGCTACGAAAATTACTATTGTTTACATTCTATTTGTAAAAACTATTTTTGTTACATTGCGAAATAATGAGAGATCTGTGAAAATTATAATTGTTATAAAATTGCTATAAATAAGTTTATCTTAAATTTTCAAAAATGTTAGAAACTATAACTTCCATCAAATATGTGTAGTAAAAAAATGCAAACAAGTATTTCTTCTTCGATTTAATGTTATCGTTCTATTAAAATCTACTTAAATAACAAAAATATTATCAAAATGATTATAGCAACGTTATATGCTTTCTTTTACTCTGCTACATATTTTCCAATATTCATTTTTGTTCAGATACTTCATTTAGAGTTTTCTTTCTCTGCACGACAGTTATGAATAAGACGAGCATTTTCGAAATAAAGTTTTATCTTAAATAAATTGAAACATTATTTGCGCACTTATTCAAATCAAAAGTTAAAATTCTAATTTTTCTGCGGATGGGAAATTAATACGATATTTAAATAATGGTCCATTAAAAATAATCATTAAAATCAAATAAATCCTTGGATCTTAACGGTGTATTTGAGATGTATCAAAACAAAGATGCGTCGTTTGTTAGGTGAGAGCGCACTTGACACCATCCGCAGAGCGATTCAATGATGTAGCCCGATTTTCTTCCGTACTGGAAATACTATAAGAAGTGGGAATATGCTTCCTGGAACGCATCTTGCTCAGCACAGTTCTCGGCCCTTATTTTTGCTATTTTAAGGGGCTGCAGTGGTCTAGAAGTAAGGTCTCATCTTCAAGACTGTAATCTGCTGACTGTGGACCAGGTACCGACTATATCTAATCGTGGATCAAATGTCCTTCCGTTGGAATAGATGGAAGTTCGAAGAGGGGTTTGCCAGCTCCAGAGCCTTCCTCATCATCCGACCGCGGTTAATATTAAAATGTTCTATAGTAAGCGTTTTAAAAGCGCATAAAAGATAAAAAAACAGACTTCCGATGATAGTTAGCACTTCCATCGATCATTCCATTAACCATTTCTTTATTTATCCATGAATCATAAATTCGTTGATTTATCATTATTTTTAAATGGAAAGATTCGGTTTTCGATTAAAAAATTCAATGGATTGAATAATCATATACTTTTTGAATTTTTAGTAACTCAAAACAACATAATAATAACTTTAGTAACACAAAACATAATTCGTAATTGAATTGGATAACAAAAAAATAAATAATAAATAGTTATGTGCAAGGAAGGAAATTTGAATACTAAAACAAAACGCCAGCAAACTGTTATTGAGTTTCCATTTGAAAATGGTTAAAACTATCCAAATATGTGTGACAATGTTCAGATTTTGAATGTAAATTTAAGAACTTAACAAATTTGAAAGCAAGGTAATTCAAATTGTTTCATCTTTTCAGATTTTGCGGATCCAGTGCAGAGCTGCACTCGGAGAAACACTGAGTTGAGTGTTTCTCCACCCCTCACCAAATGACCCCCGGGGTCCATCCGAACGATACAGCATTCCCCAAGGAGAGAAAGTTAAGTTCCATGATCAAATTACTTAATTTTTT
>JAPMOR010073751.1:118141-128409 GCA_026543865.1 Argiope aurantia | reverse complement strand
ACAACCAGAATCCACTGCAGACAGTAGCGCACAGCTCAGTTCAGCACTAGCTTGACTCGGTCGCTTCCGACTCCTCCGTCTTCTACTTCTCCGACTCTGGCTCGGATTACTGACTTGACTTCGCTGCTCTCGAACTCGGACTACTGGCTTTACCGCTCTGTCTTCATACTACTCCGTCGTCTCGAACTCCTACTGCCTTCTACCTTCGAACTCGGACTACTGGCTTCTCCGCTCCGTCTTCGGACTACTCCGTCGTCTCCTCGACTACTGGGTTCGTCGTCTCTTGGCAGCAGCGGTCGCTTCCTTTATAGGTCTCAGGAGGCGGGGCTAGAAGCCTCTCAAGCAATCAGGAACGTTCGAGGCGTATCTCGGTTCCTACTGGACGGATCGGGAAAATTCTCGAAGTTTCGGGTATTATCTATTTTGGCGCCAAAGTCGCCAAATGGTCGCCAAGTTTGTCGACAAACTCTGGGACCTCCGACACACACCTGGACTTCGTCCCATTCAGATGACTGTAAAACTTTCTTTCCAATGATGGAACAAACTATGCTGGGAAGCCAAATTGCAGGTTTGTAACAATATATATATATATATATATATATATATATATATATATATATATATAGAGAGAGAGAGAGAGAGAGAGAGAGAGAGAGAGAGAGAGAGAGAGGGAGAGAGAGAGGGAGACCGATAGAAAAGTCTCGTGATTTTTTCAAACCAGTTTGAACTGGGTAATGACACATTAATTAAGATAACTAATGACTTAAAAAATAATAATGTTCTCGCTTGATAACTTGAAATTTGCGATCGTATATTTCATTTTAATTTGTTAAAATTATTTTCTTAGAACTGTGAGCGTTATTTTGTTGTAAAAGCAAATGTGTCTAGTTCTATTTCCATTTTATGGCTTTAAAGAATCTGATGTTCCAGCATTTTGGTAATTAGAGAAGTTTCATTTATAATATTTTGTTGGTACTAAATGCTGATGCAAAAAAAATTTATATGATAGGGAAAGGTGAGGGATTCTTTAATGGTATATCTATCACCTTCGCGTGGAGTAAAGGGATAATGATGGATATGGATGAAATACATATACATAAAAAAAAACATCGCGCATGCTCATAGTGTCGACAACGTAAGATTACAAACTAGACCATATCGATCTAATACTTTGCATCAGTTAGATATAGTATCGTAAGTTTGAAAATAAATGAGGTCGAAAAGATTAAATTCGGTATCAAGCGAGTCCAAATGCTGATTATTGATAAACATATATTCTTTGTATCAATTTTGTGTACCTAAAACTTTTCCACAGTTAATACAATGTCACACAACCTGACGATTAACTCCTCAACAAATTTGGTTCACAATCCGGTATCGATCTACACTTGAAATGCTAAACCAGTGTAACAAATCTTATCCACCTAGATTTTTATGTTCTGAAAATATCGTGTTCAAACGCACTCTGATAATTGGATAGACAATCTTCCTCAGAATAGATTTCATTAAAAATTTGATATTAGAAATCTATAAATTTGATCGAACGCCCACTCGTCATATTTTATCCGTCGTGCTCACAGCGTTTTGGAGATATCGTGTTTACAAACAAATAGACAGACAGACATAATTTCAAAATTGAGTTTTAGTCCTCAGGATGGTCTGAAATATGGAGAGTTGTCAAAATCTCGAGTTCGAATTTTTTGACGATTACAAGACATTCGTTGTATATGTTGTTGATGAGAAAGTAAAATGACATAAAGGAATTTTCTTTTTGTCTCCATAGAGCCTTTAAGACTATCATTTGAAAAATTTATAGTCCTTAACACCCCCTCCTCCTCTGTCATTTTACTTCTTCCCAGCAGGGTATTTTTTACGAGAGATAAAAGGACGCATCTCTAAATGGATATTACATCTATGCTTATTTTGTTCTTTATAGAACAAAATACATATTGCCCATGCGTCATTCACGCTTGCTAAGCAGTGCTCATGTCTATATGGCACAGTGATTAACTTCTCATTATGGCTGTCGAGACAACTCCTCATGTCTACATGGCACAGTGATTAACTTCTCATCCTCGTTCTCGAGATAGCTTCTTCCATAAAGAAAGTGTTTCAATAAAAAAAAAATCAAATAAAAGTTAAAAACGATTCTCTATCCTTTTTATCTTATACTCATATACCCCATGCGATTGTTAAGAAGTGTTGATGCCCATACCCCACACTGCTTACTTTGAGGGAACTTCTCATTCTCGTACGCAAGGTGGTTCCTTCCACAGAGGAAGGGGTTTGATAAATAAAAATAAAAATTGTGGACGATCCCCAATACCTTCTATCTCACCCACACAAAGGCGATAAAAGAACTAAGCTGTCAATAGTGCATTTAAAACACGGTACGAAAGAGGAAATCTAAAATTGGAGAAACATTACGAAACGAACAAAATATTAATCTTTCGATAGGGACAGAAGAGTTTTTAGTAAAGACGATAAGATTTGTTTCATGTACTTCTGTGTCTCCAAGATAAGTATGCCAAGGATCACTTGATGGGAGAGATAAGATGGTCTGGTGACCTATTTTATGTTACAATCCTAAAAACGCAGGGCGCGTGTATACGGAAAGCACTAAATTTGGCATAAACATTTTTTAACACGATAATGGACATTTGTTTATCTTTACGACTCTCGTATTTACTTGGCGTTTTTAGATTACGCAAAGCTTCATTTTACATTAGATGCCAAGAACTTCCCCAGGTTTATTTCGCGATTTTCGGTTTATTCCAAAATTGCTAAGTTTCATTATACACAAAATGCCAAAATTTTGCCAAAATGATTACTTTCCCGTGTTTACTTGGCGATTTCTAGATTGTGCCAAAGATGCCTAGGTAATGGGTTTACTTGGCGATTTCTAGACTGTGCCAAAAACGCCAAGGTAATGGGGTTACTTGACGACTTCTAGATTGTGCCAAAAACGCCAAGGTTTACTTGGCAATTTTCATGTTATGCTAACATTATCAAGCTCCATTTCACATAAGATTCCAAGATTTCGATAAGATTCTTGTATTCTGAGTTTTACCTGTTGATTTTCAGATTGCGCAAAAATCAAGCGCCACGGTTAGAAGTTGTTAAAATGGTTGCATTTCCAATTATACTGACGATTTTTCAGATTACGCCAAAAATGTCAAGATAAAAGTTTTACTTGGCGGTTTTCAGATTTGCACGCGATCGCCAAGCTCCATTATACATAGGATGTCAAAATAATTGCATTCCCATGTTTACTTGGCGATTTTCAGATTACAATAAGACTAGATTAAATCTGTTACTTCTGCTGGCGATAGTTCGCATTTTTTTTTTTTTTTGGCGATTTATCGCAGAGGCCGTAAAATTAAACAAGGATTACATAATTGGCTGACATATTACCTGCGAATTGCTTGATGCGACACATATGATCCAAAAAATCGTACAAAACATTCTTCAGAGTATTCTCGGTGAGTTATAACTATTCAATTTGGCACATACTTACTTTTTGGCTTGCAAGTGCTCATTAAAAAAAAGTTTTCAAAATTACAATTAGATTTTAAATAAAAGATTAAACAAAGCTTTGGCATTTTCAAACAAAGAAATTTTAAAAACAAAGTACGATAAAGAATTATTATTGTGATCAAAAAGCACCCGGAATGCTTCAATTAAGATACATCTATAGTAGATATGGTCTTCACACTTTTATCACATATTTTTTAAGACTTCTGTAAATATTTGGCAACAGTCTGGAACTTATTTTATTTTATCGTCTGAAAATAAATTTGTTTTTAAAAAGATAAAAATTTTAATTTAGTCTATTTCCCAAAATAGCGAATGCAATTAAGTAAAAAATATGGAATGAAATATGTTTGTGCAAAACGATTCTTGCAATAAATATATTTAAGTTGCACAAAGTATTTAAAGGCAATTACATATCAAGAACAAGATTGTTTAAGTGGATTAAAATGTTTTTAAAAGGTAGAGAATCTGTTATACATGAATCACGATCTGGAAGCCATCCACTTCGTCTTGGGAGAATTGGCGTTTAATGATTGATGTTTAACATTTAGAGTCATTATTGTACACGTTTCTATACAGGAAACTTCGAAAATAATAAAAATTATAAAATAATAAGAGGAGTTACTGGTGGACTTTACAAAATAAAAATGGATTTTTTCACAATGCCATTATTATTTCATAAACTTTTTGCAAAAAAAAAAAAGAAAAAAAAAAATTGGATCTCCAAGCTCCGTATTCACCTGATATGGCACCGTGTTACTTTCTCACAGTTAAGATTGTTTCTTCATAACGGCATTTTGAGTCCCTTAACTATATAAAATTCACTACGAACTCTGAAGCGCTTTGACAAAGAAGATTTTAAGCCATATTTTGTTGATGAGAAAAATTGTTTGCAAAAGTATATTGCAGTTGGAGGAGATAATCTTGAAGGAGAAGCAATACGTTTTGACCAATCAACTGATACTTTTTTTGCCATCATTCCTGGCACTTTCGATTCACAGGAGTAGAATTATAAAAATCTTAATTGAGCAACAGAACAAAACAAACATTGATCATATAAAATCTTCGTAATACTTATAATTTATGCTAATGATTTTTTTGCTTTGACGGTTTTCGCCCTTAGGTCGTTAGGTTACCAGAAACGTCATTAGCGAAATAAAAAAAGAGCCTTCTCCCATTTCATATAGCAGTATTTTACATAGTTCTGTGGATCACTTTCATTTCCACATATGCTTGTGGATATAAACCAAATCCTTGAGGGACGATTACAAAGGGTTCCTATTCTGTGATGAATTGATTTGTAAAGATCTATGCATTCGGACTTTACCAGTGAAACCTGAGTGATTGATTATCCATCTGTTATCCACCAGCATTCCAACTGTAAATTTTTCATACCCATATATTAACTGTAACCGTAATTTGTATTAGCAATAACTTCAGCATAATTCCTCGTACAGACATGAAATAAAAGTTTTTGTTTTAGTTTTAAAATGGTTCGCTTTATCTATCGTCTCATTCGCCATAGATTTTGAATTGAACAAAGCTCGGTTAATATTAACTTGAGATAATATTAGGAATGTTTCATCTATCCTGTCACATTTCAAAGGAACATTTAAAAAAAAAATCTTAAAGTGAAATTTAGGGATGCTGAGCTTAATGTTAATAGTTCTACCATGAGAAACTTGTCTTGGTAATTGTCCAGTAGTCACATTTCCGAAAACAATGAATATTTTTCCACACAGGAGACAATGAGTTTAAAAAGTTAAAAAATTCCCCATGCCCTAATTTACTAGACTATGTTTGATATTACCTGAAGTTTGATATACCGGAAGAACTGACAGAGACGATTGATTATATGCACGAACAGAACCGGAACAAACCTTTGTAGGGGGTCCTTAGTCATTCCATCTTCCAAACCAATTCCTTAGCCCACGGTCACTACATCTTTGTTGAAATATAACATTCGCCAAAACTATTAATCTATAAATCAATCAGTTAAGTGTTAAATTTTTTTATTGATTTTTACTTTAATTTCCATAGAATAAGATTTTAGGTTACAAATATGATAAACCAAAGTCAAGAAACAACAAATGAGGGCTACTTCCAAAAACGTTGGCTTTAATATCTCGCTTATTAGAAATATTTAAACTTGAAAGCAGTTGTAAATAAAATCGTAAAAAATTTATAAGCCTTTTAAAGCATATTTCACTTTCTCCTATACGTAGTATAGAGAATGTACAGTAATCATCAAAAAATTCAATTACGAGCCTTTGACGAATCTCACATTTTAGGCCTCCCTCTGTCCGAAAAACACACTTTAGGAAAATGTCTGTCTGCCTGTCTGTGACAAAAATAAATGAGTTAGACGAATGAAATTTGCTATATGGTCTTTACACCAAATTTGTTGATTTATATTAAATTTTAAACAAAATTCTTTTAGAGGAAGTTTGTCTGTCCGGATGTTCGAATATAAATTAACACGATAACTACAAAATGAAAAGTATTAAATGGATAAAATTCAGCATGCACATTTAGCATCTATAGTGTTAGACATCGGTCAAACTTTGAGCCAAATCCAATGAGTATTTAACCGTCTGTCAGTCTGTATTTTCAGAAACATACAACCAGATAACTCAAAGATGCAATGACTTAAATGTATAAAATTTTGTATGGGATTTTATGACTGTGCAGTTTTGTGTCAAATTCTTGTTTCAATCGGTTGAGAAAAACGTGTCTAAAACACAAATTCGACTTTTGGATACTATTAACCCATACCAAGGATTAATCGTTAAAACTTTCCCCAAGGATCATATGACATATTGAATAAAAATGTTGAATTCACGCCAAAGTTTAATATTTCGTATCTATGGTCGCCAATACTACACAATGCATTCTCGGGTATAACAACTTTGATAGAGAGTATGCAAGAACGTTTTGAGAAGACTACTCTCGGTGATTTATTACTGAAATTTATGGAATATAGAGAAGATAGATAGCCTACATGATATGACATTATTACTTTTTTTTTTTGCCTTCTTATGATATTTCCCTAAAAAAAAAGGAGTCATAAACAATTAACATTTTGTCCTCATATCTCCTATTATTGGCACAAGGAGTGCTTTGTCCCCAGGTCTCTAATCCTCTGTTGAAATGCAAATTGTTAAATAAAAAACGAATTTTACCCCTATTTGAAAGCAAATCTTAAAATATGAAAAAGAAAAAAGGAAAAAAAAAAGACGTTTTGTAATTTAAATAATATTTGACTTTATTTTTTAAATTTGAATACATGATTTTTTTAAATTAAATAAATGCACAATATTATATTAGTCTCAAAATATTACAAAAATATCACACTTCTTTTTTTTGTTTTTTTGCAACTGCCAAAGATCTATTTGATATTCCGTCTGTGCATGAATAATGTATTTTTTTTTTCGAGAAACAAACTTTGAATGTATTTTAATTTTGAAAAACAAATTTTTAAAATTAAGGATAAAAATAAGGGCAAATAAAAATGTCTAAGAATTGAAAAAAAAGACAGAAAAGGTATTACTGAAAAAAAAACACCTTGCTAATTAAACGAATTTCAAGAACAATTCTGTCATTCGTAATATTCGATGCAAAAGATAATTTAATAATTCTTAATTTTCATAGATGTTGAATTTACGAAAATTAATTTCTCCAATTAATCACGAAATTGAACGAATTTCAAGAACAATTCTTACATTCGTAATATTCGATGCAAAAGATATTTGAACCATTCTTAAACTTCATAGATATTGCCAGATGCTAAAAATAAATTTCTTCAATTAATCGCAAACGATTTTTCATTTTTAATGCAGTTTCATTTTTAAAAACAATGATTCTTCATCTCTAACCACGAAAAAGTAAGTTAAAAAATATCATGACTACCAGAGAAAGTAGATCAAAGCAAGATATTAACCGATGGGGGATAGAAAATTGGATTTTCCGAGATATCTAGGTTACAGAGAGGCCCTAGAGTTTTAAATCATGTAGAAAGTAAGCTGACATATAATGGTTATGGAACTTTTTCCTTTCCTTTTCACGCACTGTATTTTTCTAACTAACCATATAGGGAAAAAGGGCGAAAATTCTTAGGGGAAATCCATACCTTTCTCTCTTTTGCTGATTTTTTTTTCACGTTCTACATCTTTCTTGTGGATTCTTTGTATTAGGTTATGTGTACATCTCACCTCTGAGTCACGTGCGGCTTGGAACGTGATTATAGATAAACTCATTTGTCTTTAAAGGGCACATACAACATCCTCTGTGACGTGTTGAGTGTGAATTTGCTCGTAGCCACGAAAAAGATAAAACAACGAAAAATGGTCAATATCTTTATTAAATCAGTGGTAGTGACCTTACCAAACTTTCTCCCATATAAAAGTGTTATTCTTTCTTCCACTCCCGCATTAAATTCTAAACTTTGGCATCGAACGCAACAAGTACTCAGATTTTTATTATCAGAATCATGCACATAAAAGTTTTGTGCTTCGTAGTATACTAAAAAATTGAATATATATTTTGGACGTCTTTTTTCTCGGACCAAAATTGAATAGTTAAAATTTTAGTATCAATATCAAATTTTATTTATATTAAACCACTATGTTTTTGAGCTATCATATTCACATGCATGCGTAAGCACAGACCAACATACGGCTAACTCTTTTTCATGGATTTAATCTTAAATTTAAAACGGATCTAGATTTTAGATCTAAAGCAGCGTAACAAATTTTATCTATATAACACTTAATTTCCGTAGCTGTCGTGCTTGTTCTCCAATGGTCAGATAGTCAGACTTCCTATGAAAGAAGTTTGTTCAAACTTTGGCAAAATTTATAAATTTGGTGAAAGATCGCGATATCAAATTCCATCCGTCCAGCTGAAAGCGTTTCTTTGACTTATCGTTTTCATGAACAGATAGACAAATGGACGGATAGACAAATATAATTTTAAATATCTCTAATTCACGTTTTTCGAATTAGCGATGTCTAAAATATCATCAAGAATCGCTAAGTTTTTTTTTTTTTTTTTTTTGACGATTACAAAATATTTTCATTGTATTCTTCGTATACGGTTTTCTGTCACTTGTTTTAACCGTATGCCAAAGATTTATTGCCAAAGATCAGCCACTTTACTATTGCTCGCCAATGCCATGTGATTAATGCACAGATATCGGTTTTCTATTTCATATTACGAGCAAAGAACGCTTATGTGTAGGATTCTAAAATTAAAAAAATTAGCTCCCGTTGGCTTTCACGAATTTGATCAAAGTTCAGAATATTCTGGGGGGGGGGGCTACACCTTTATTAGGGATTATCAAAGAAAGTTTCGAGAAGTTGGTTGTGTATTTCAATTAATTCTTTTATGTTCACGCGCTTTAATATGATTTAAATTACACTTTTACTATAAAAATATACGGAGAAAAAAAAACTACTGACTAAATGCAACACCGTTTAAAAAGATAATATAATAAATCTTCAAATTTGAAATATAATCATTCCTACGTATTTATGCATTCATTAGTTTATTTTTGCCAAACGATTTCACAACAGCTGTTTTTACCGAAAACTTACGTGACATTAATTAAATAAGACGTCTGTAATAAATTAATGCTTTGAAATAAAGTGTTCTGACGTCATGTTCTGCTGTTTTGCCAAGCTGTTTCAAAATCTGACATTTTCCCAGCTGTGATTAGAATCCAGTCGGACTGTGAAACTACGTGCATATTGCGGATGCATCAGATCGTGCTCAGAATGAAATGAAATTTCTTTTTAGTCTAAGTAGGATCTGATCTGATTAGTGCAAAAGTAAAATCACAGAGGAAAATATTTTTCTATGAGCAAAATAATTTTCTGATCTGAATCTGTTTCCTTCGATCTTCTGATAGCAATTACCATCTGAAGATGATACGTTTTATCTATATGTTTGGCACCCTTTTCTTTCTAGTAAACGAAGTAAACAGTATAGGCAACAAAAATATTGAAAAATTCATTTTTATGTCGGGTTTACACTTGGCCAGTTATAAGACGGCCATTAGACAGCGTATGCGTAAAAGGACTGAAAAATGCTGATCGGTCGATGGCAAGTAATTGTCCCTAAGGACAACATGCTGCTGTATTGTATCAATTCTTATTGCACATGCATTTGTAGAATTTGGTGGGTTTTTTTTAGGCATGAAAAAAAATTGATCATTTATCATAGATTAATTCCAACATTTTTTTTTCTTTGTTCTTTTAGATGCTATGTTGTGTGGGATCGACCCCCCTAATTTTATTTGATTATTTCTTTTTTTATAGTTTTCCAAATTTAGGTATGTAGACTTTTTATTTTTTATTTTACCATGTTTCTTAGTGTGAATATCCATCATTTTAATACGATACGCAGTGAAAAAGAAAAATCCAGGGACTCCCTAAAGGCAATTTATAGCCAAGCATGGAATGCCTGAATCTATCTCATGAAATCGTGGCAAACATAAATCGGTCCCTTTCTGCGCATGCGCTGCCTACTGGCCGAATATAAACTTGGAATTAATTCATTAACTGTTTGTTTGATTTCGTAATTTTTATTTTACTGATTTTACATTGTTAACTGACTTATATAAAACAAAAATTAACGAAATCGGACCATTAATTGGAGTTAGGGGATTGTTCTTTGTTTAACAAATTATTTTAAAGATAAAAACATACTAATCGGATCTAAAACATTATTATGTT
>JAPMOR010073751.1:90627-118131 GCA_026543865.1 Argiope aurantia | reverse complement strand
AACATAATAATGTTTTAGATCCGATTAGTATGTTTTTATCTTTAAAATAATTTGTTAAACAAAGAACCAATCCCCTAACTCCAATTAATGGTCCGATTTCATTAATTTTTTTTTATATACCAACTCGCATTTCCCTAGACATGTCAACAATAGTCGCTTGTTCTTCTCTTTTATCCCCCAAAAATCTCAATAACATTAATATGGGAAGAAATACCGACTTCGCCAATTTTTATTTTATATAAAAATTTATGACTCTTAGATATCCAAGATAAATCAAAAGACCAATTCATGGCGGATAACCCTAGATGTATCATAGGTCGCCTGTCTTCGACCATCTTCCAGTTTCAAGAGAATATTAAAATTAAAATAAAATTGTAGCAAAGCATTCAATCTCAACAACTAGAACGATTCTGCGAATTAATTTCGCCATTTTGCAAAGAAATTAAACTGTCTATATTTGTTGTGTAAATATATTAATTTTAAATAAAACTTTCTTCTACTGTGATAAACTGTGACTGTGATACTCATCACTTACTTCTACTGTGATAACTCATCAAATTTAATTAGCATAACTAAAAGTAATATTATTGTGGGCAGATAGTTGATCTCCATAGGGAGTCATTTTTGTTTCAACAGTAACAATATACTAAAAATTTAATTATATAATGGCCATAGAGCAGTCACACATACATACACAAGATGTATTTAATGTCATTGAACAATAATCAACAAACAATTGAAAGTACATCTTACTTTTACATGATAAATTTTACTTTCAATATAAATAACACATTACCGAGAAGGGCAAACATTTTTTTTTATTTTACACATAACAAATGGTTTGATTTAAAGTAAAAATAAAGAACAATTAACGAAAAATTTCTAAATTGAAAAGTTTCGGAAGCATTTTAAATAAACATACGCAGATTTTTGCCTCAAAAAATTGAGAATACACCAATGAAATTTTTGTAATTTCTCGCATAGAAAGAAAGTGTCAATATTTAGTTGCAATTCTTTTGGTTTTTATAATGGCTTTTAAACGTCGCGATACCGATTCGACTAATTTTTGGTGATATCTGAAGATATTTTACCCCATTCTTCATGCAACACTTGTTTTAACCCTTTATCTACTGCATTATGAACTACTGAAAATTTCTTCATAAATATATTTTTTTAGCTGCCATATTGATAATTAAAGAATATACAAGAAAAAAAATCTCCCCGGTACGAAATTTAATTTGTTAGAACTAATTAATTGGTGGTACTTAAAAGTACCGTCAGTACACTATGTATAAATTTCCTCATAAAAGAAAAAAATTACGGATGATATTTCTAATGAAATTTAATCTCTTAAAAATGCTAAATAACCAAAAAACACTCATAAGAAAACAAAGAAATTATCAAATTGACATAATTTTATTTTATACTTAATAAAGGTGGAAATTCCCATTTGATGATAATCATAAAAACAATTTTTTTTTTCATTTACACACAAAAATATATTACAAGTTGAGCCTTTTGAATGTGGTTTTGATTGAATATTTTTGAGTGCACAGAATTCGTATCGTCCTCGATTCGACACGAATGTTGGCCAATGGTATCCTCTATTTTTTAACCGAACATCATTAGAAACAGATAAATTTCCTTTTATTCTCTTGACAGTGTTAATAAAAAATAAATAATTTTAAAAATCTATAATTGAAATCTATACAAAATACTAAAACATATTGCTACACTACACTTTCATAATTACATTATAACAAACAAAATACTATAGATAATTACATGGACAAAATGAAAACAAGTTTTTCTCCAACACTACGTGTACTGGCGGTACTTATAAGTACCACCGAATAATTCGACAGTTAATCCCATTACATAATCTGTTATCTTATAATGATTGGACAAATAATATTCTAAGACAATACAGAATGAATGAAAAAAGTACAACACTTATCTTTGGTTTGATATTATATATTTATAGCAAATAAAAGATAAGAGCGGTAATCCGTACAAAATGGCAGCAAAAGAACACAATGTCCGTTCGAAAATAGATTTCTTCCACGCAAAATTCATCAACCTAGAACAACTACTGCCATCTATCATGAAAAAGTAGAGTTGAAAGCTGTTTCGAAAACGTACCATCAGAATATAAGTAACGGTTGTTGTGCTATAAAGTTTTTAAGTGATTGGTACTTATAAGTACCGTCAGTAGATAAAGGGTTAAATGGGTTTTGTTTCTGATTTTGTGTTTTTGAACCAGTATTTCTAGAGGGGCCCACAGATATTCAATGGTATTGAGATCGGGGAATTGTTGTGATGTGTGAAACTGCTGTTAACAATGAAAAAGACAACACATTTTGACATTGCATACATTCTGTTTGGGGTCGTTGTTCTGCTGGAAAACGAAATTTCCATCTAAACCCAAATTTTAGCACTTTCCTTTAGATTGCTGAGACCATATGATTCATGCAACTTGCTGCAAAAATTTCTGAAATCATAGACAGAAGTGTAAGTGATGAAACTGCGCGAAATGTAATTAGACAAGCTGAATTTAGAAGTCGAATCATTAAAGAGAAACCGTTCATCATCTTGCAAATTCAGAAAAAGCGTTTGAAGTTTGCAAAAACTCATCAATTGAAGACCAATTATTTTTGAAAGAAAGTTATATTTAGTGATGAAAGTAAATTCAATATTATTGGCAGTGACAGCCATCGCATCGAATGAAGAAAGCCTAATACTGCTTTGGATCCAAAAAATTTACGTCCTATAGTTAAACATGGTGGTGACTCCGTCATGATTTGGGGTTGTATGTCTTCATCCGGGTTCGGAAATTTAGTTTTTATAGATGGCACTATGAATCATAAGGTTTACTTAGATATATTTAGCAGTAATCTAAAGTAAAGTGCTAAAAATTTAGGTTTAGATGGAAATTTCATTTTTAAGTAGGACAACGACCCCAAACAGAATGCATGTAACGTAAAAATGCGGAGTCTTTTTCATTGTAAACAGCAGTTACAAACATTACCAAAGTCCGCCGACATCAATTTCATTGAATATCTGTGGCAACACTTGAAACAGTGGTCCAAAAACACAAAATTAGAAACAAAACCCATTTAAAACAAGTGTTGTAAGAAGAATGGGGTGACATATCTTCAGATACCACCAAAAATTAGTCGAATCGGTATCGCAACGTTTAAAAGCCATTATAAAAGCCAAAAGAATTGCAACTAAATACTGACATTTTCTTTCTATGCGAGATATTACAAGAATTTCATTGATGTATTCTCAATTTTTTGTGGTAAAATTCTGCATATGTTTATTTAAAATGCTTCTGAAACTTTTCAATGTAGAAATTTCTCGTTGATTATTCTTTATTTTTACATTAAATTAAGCCATTTGTTATGTGTAAAAATGAAAACATGCTTACACTTCTCAGTGATATGTTATTTATATTGCAAGTTGGGTTTATCAAGTAAAAATAAGGTGTACTCTTAATTGTTTGAGCCACTGTATGCGAGAATAAACTTCTAAATAAAAACAATGATTTTTTTTTTGTAAAATATAGTTAAAAAGGTTTCAATTTTTTTTTTAAATTAGTAAAATTGAAAGGAAATAAAATTGGTTTCAGCGAAATATAATACAAAGAAATCTGCTTTCGCTTTATGACTTGTTGGCAAGAATTTTATATACATTGAAACAAAATCTGGATAAAAATTTAAGTAGAGTTGAATTGCAATGTACTTTTTTCTAGCTTTATGAGCATCCATATTTTCATCCATAAAAATGCAAAAAAAAAAAAAAAAAATTATAATTATACTTGCAGAGCTAAGAGAGAGAGAGAGAGAGAGAGAGAGAGAGAGAAAGCAGATTTATAGCTTTTTAGAGAAACTGAATATTCTTCAAAACTCAAGGAAAGAATCAAAATATTTATTTAGGATTGATTCGTGAATAAATAAATTGATTTTGACAAAAGGAAATCTCAGCCAAAGAAGTATAAAATTAAAAAATTTATTTCCAATTGCATTTTTTTCCATAGAAACATTTTTATTCTCTTTTTTTTTAATATATACGTATTTATAATCAATATAAGAAAACAGATATTAAGTATTTTTTCCCCATTATTTCTAATACTAATAAAAGTGAATCTGTAACGTAGTGTTGTTGCTCAACAGGATACACAATAAGGTACCGAAATGCACAAAAAATGTGCATCTTATTGAAATTGTTTTTAAGTAAATTTTGGATTTATTAAAAATTAGGCGAGATTTTGGTGTTTTTCCGTGATAACTGCTGAAAATAAATCTGCATACAAATTTTTTTAAACCATTTTAAAATTAAAAAAAAAAATAATATCTCTTTAGTTGTATTGCAATTTTTTTTTTCGAACTTCGATGCATATATTTTTAAAATTCCGTATAATTTGCAACAATAGATTTGATTATTGCAATGAAATTTAAACGATTATTATAGTTTCATAAAATATTTAATAACGTGTTTTTCTGCAATTGGAATACAACTAAGGCAAAAAGATTATGCTTCTTATTTATTACAAGACAGTTTACATGAAGAATGAGAAAGTGAAATTAAATTATCTCAAAAAACAAGAAGGAATTCGAAACAGATTATTATCCTGATACTTAAATTTATAACATTATTAAGTCACGGGATTCGATACTATGAGAAATGTTCATCTATACTTATAATAAAGCTCAATGTGTGTGTGTGTTGGCGCTCTACAGGTCAGACCATTCAACCTACAGCTACCAAATTTGGCACGTGTATATCTTGGAGGCCAGGAATGTGCACCTGGGGATTATTTTTTCGAATTTTTAATTAGAATTTTATTTATTTAAAAATTAAGCGAAATTTTGGCGTGTTTCTGCTATAACTTCCGAAAATATTATCGCACAAAAAAGATTTATCTTTTAAATGATACCAATGTTTTAACCTTGAAATTAAATTTCTATTTTTAATGAATTTTTAAAGAAATATTTTAATTGTATTTTTCAACAATTTTTTTCGTACAAAATAAAAATAAAATTTAAGCTGCACGAGCACGTTTCGCATTTATGGAAAAAAATTAGCCTTTTTTAAAGTGTTGCCATTACATTGATTAAAGCTCCAATTAAAGATAAATTAAATCTTTTTGGAAATGAAATCTGCAGAAATATAATTTTCGGCACGTGTCTGTAGGAAATGAAACAAATATGAAATATTATTTTTTCTAAAAAATAAATTCAAGAAAAATTATTTTATGATCTTTTACACTCTTTATATTATTAATCCAATAAATCAGTTTTATTTTAAGGCAAGTTTTGTTTAATATGAACAGGATATCCATTCAAATCAGGGCCACAAAGCTAATTTGTAAACCTTTAGTAAGACACAGATCTGCTAAAATGGTCTAAATGGAAAGTGATTATATTTTATGTAACTTGATTCAATAAATGCTCTAATAAATAACAAATTTTTGATTTTACATAAAGCTTCTGCTGTGGAAATCACGATTAACAAAATGTTCTTGAAACACTAATATTTTAAATAAAAAGAGTTAATTTCCAATCAACTAAATCAATAACTTAAACTGACTGATTTATGAAAATTTGAATATCACTATTCAATAAAAAAAGGATAATTTTAGATTTTCCATCGACCGTTTCAAAGAAAATACGCCAATCAGCGCGCAGGTTTCTCAAGATTAATTGGCCTAAGATTATGAAAATGGTGAGTTTTTCTAAATTTTTAACATTTAAAACTTCATAAATAAGTCTTAGTTGATCGTGGAAAATAGAAACATTCGTTCATTTATTTAAAATTTGGTGTGTCCAGAATATTTCTCAGAATATGATACCTTACTGCATTAAATTTAGACTTCATAATTTTTGAAATATATTTATAGGTCGGAACAAAATATTATTATTGATTTTATTTCAATTCTTTTGAAAGCAAAACTAAAAACTGAATTTTATGCTGAATCTGAGAAATTTTTGTTGAATTATTCTTTGAGATATTACATAAATTATGAAAAATATTTTGTAGTTCACATAAGATTTAAATGCCGAGTGATTCTATTTGCAATACTCATATTCAATAATAATAATAATAATAATAAATAAATAACAATACAGATGATAAATAAAATAAAACGCTTGGTTTTATTAAAAAGTATCTTTATATTAATTGCAATTTCAGTATTTCCACTTTAAATTAAAGTTTTACCGAAAATGACAACAAATTAGGAAAAATATATATTGTAAATTGAACGTAACGATCTAAATAAAAGTATAAGTTTGGTATGACTATCAAAATTTGAAGATTAATAATGTTTTGTTTGAGAATCTATTAAGAGACCAGTTACTGAAAATATTTAATTGAAAATTGTAGCGAGCGGTAATACTGGCGAACCGGCTGGTCACCAAAGGCGGCTAGTATATACAATAAATAGAACAGGTGTAATGCTATTAAAATAAGACGCCTTTATGTCCATTATTAATGATATTTTGTTGAAGGAATTAAGTAAAACAAGTTTTGTGCAAAAGATTTAATTGATAAACACAATGTTCCTGGCGAATCACTTAATCTCCCCAGGCGCATAATATACGATAATTTTAAGTACCTAGATTAAATTTTTGTGTTTTATTTTTAATTTTTATACCCTTAGTGAAATAAAAACAGTGTTGAAAATATAAAACTCACTTACGATTTGTCATTGAAACGGAATTCGGTCGTAAATCAGAGGATCACTATTTCCTTTTCAGTTTTTAATGAAAGGTTGTCTTTGTAGACGTTTGATTTATAATGCTTTTTTTTCAAACCCACATTATATATTAATTTAATGCTACCGCTACCAACAATAAAGATGATTGTGTGCGTGTGCCTTAGCTGACAAAAGGCTAATGCGTTTGACATACCAAACTTGGAACATATATTACTTTTGAACGTGAGTATGTGCCCCTCGAAGCGATGCTTCGGATTAAAAATTAAACGAAACTTTGAAATTTTTTTACTCGACCGAACAAAAACGATTTTTACATCATCTTAAAATTCAAAAACTCTTTTCACTAATAATTCTTTTATATTAATTAAGCTTTAAATATATCTTAAGCATGTTTTACAACAAACTGAAACTCGAAAAGTATTGAAGTTGAACTCAATCGCTCAACTCAAATCGCTTTTAGTGTTGTTATCAGTAGTTCATGTACTTTAATTTCTTCCATTTATTGATCATAGTAGGAAGATTCGGGTTATTATTATTATTTTTTTTTTTATGTTGAGCAGGTTTTAGAAAAAGCTATGATTTTTATTGAAATCTCATTATCCATTTAATTTCAGAACTAAGTAACAGTGAGAATTTTTAGAGGTGTGTTCATTTTTAAATACTCCATTTTCTCTCTATCCTCTGATAAAAATGGATATATAAAAATATAGATAAATAACTTCAAATTTGAATAATAAATAACATGATTTAAAATATTTTGCTGTAGAAGTCATTAGGTCCAAATAAAAGGAAATATTTAAATAAAATTTTTTGAAACTATTAATCCTGGAAGAGAACCAATGGGTCAATAAAATAGGTTAATTTTCAAGAAGGACAATGGATCTTTAACCAAATTATAAGAACAGTGAGTGCCTTAAATGAAAAAAAAAATAAAGATCATAGAAATGTTTTATCAGCTCAATATTTAGCAAGCAAACAATATTATTAAACAAGACAAAAGTTTAATATTGGATAACTATGTTTTCCTTATTTCAATGCATTACTAAAACTTAATTCTGTTTAAAAAAATAAAGAATAATAAATTAAAGAGATTAAAAAAAGCAAAGAATTAATAAATTCAGATTTGAAACACAATAATATTATAATATTTTATGTTTGATTCATGCATCTTTATTTTATTTTCAAAACTTAGATTTGATATGTAATAATGATAACACACACACATACATTGTAGCAACATGCAAAAAGTATAAATCAAGGAACTAAAACAATAAAAAGTAATACTAATATAAGCAAGACATATCCCAAAATATTTCTTATGTCTTAAAAATTAGAGAAAAAACTGCACAGAAATCAAACTAGTATCACTGAACATTTTATTTTTTTAATTTTAAAGTGGAATAAAAATGGATTCAGAAATAACATGAACTTAAATTATTGAGAGGAAAAAAATTCAAATTTTAATATTGATAATAGCAGAAAGCACATAACATTCAGGATAATAATGGAAACAAATGTATATATATAATTTTGCTTTCTTAAGTTTGGATTAAAAGTGAAAGTTCTGCATCGGTAAATATTTTTCTAAAGTGAAAACATTCTAATTGAATATATCATCTGTTGAGAATCATAGAGCTGAAAGTTTCAAATTCATGAATGGAGGAAACAGAATAAGAAAATTTGCTTTTTCTGTATAACACTTTTCGTTTCTTAGAAGTTACCAGTTTAGATGCCCTTTTGCTAGTTTTGCATGTGAAAAAGAATAAATTAGATGCAACTAATCATCCTAGCTTGAAAACAACTTTTAGAGTTTTACCACTATGATTTTTAATAGGTAATATGTGTGAATAAATACTATTGTATTCTTTTTGCATACCTAATTTTTTAAAAATTTCGATTGAATAAAAAGTTTTAAAAAAATTAGAGGAGATTCAAATCTTGACAATAATATGAGAATAATAATAATAAAAAAAACATGTCTCCCACACACACAAAAATGATGCATTTTTGTAAAAATTAACAAAAATTAATGAAATTTCAATAAATTTGTAATTTTTAAAATTAAACAGTAAAAATATTATGGCAAATATAAAATTTAAGTGCATGTATTAATTTCCTATATTTATATATATTAACTTCATATATGTTTGCTTTAATATGTATTAAAATAAAAAAAAATTAATTTCTTTGTTACTTTATGATAAATTTTCTACAACTAATATTAGACCACAGTTTGGAAACATTTACCTATTTTGATGCAAATTTGTTTTACTATTATTATATTCGGTAAAAGTAAAAAAAAAAAATTAGAGGAGATTCAAATCTTTAGCTTGCAACATTATAGTATTATTCAATTTTTTCAAAATTATTTTTTATAATCTACTCTTATTATATAGAAATTATAAGGTGTATGCTATATTACATAACAAAAATATATTTCATATCCTTACAATGTTCCTGAGTACAAGTGCAGTAATACTATAAAATACTTGAAAACTTTCCTTTTTATAAATTAAAAAAAACAACAACATATATATGAGAACTTGTATGGAAATAAAACTATTACCATTGAAAAACATTATTTTAAAAAAATTTCAGAGGTGTAAAAACATTTTTGAACAATAATATGCTAAGAATAATGTTAAAAGGGATTAATGTTTAATTAAAAATCTCATTAAAGTTTTGAAAATTCACTTGTGGCATAAGAAGCAATTATATGTCAAATTTGGCAGATTTAGGTATAATAATAAATTGAGCAATAGGTAGATTTAGTCCTACAGTAAATTGAAAAATTTTTCCTCTTGTATGTTATAATTCATGGATAGTATGCAGGAACCACCACTACTATACTAATCATTATATTTAGTTATTGTAGATAGATGGAGTTTTTTAATCAGATGGAGAGAAAAATACAGAAGTAATACTCTACTCTCCAAACTTCTACACCATAGAAATGTACTGACATTTAAGTCAAAATCAGCTTTAAGGGTACTAAAACTATGGATTTTAAATGGAATTAATTTACTTGAAGTTGATATTTGAAGAAGAAGCAGTTATGGCACCATGAATAAGTGATAAAGGTTACTAATAAAGTAGAAGAAGTTCATTGCATATTATATTAAAGAATGTTGTATATTATTCCAAAGATTTTACTATGGTTTTGTTTATATCTCTTTGAAATTCTTACATTTCCTATAAAGCTAATAAAGTTTATTATTTAATTGCCAGCTTTAGTATTATATATAAATCTTAAAAATTAAATTTTTGAAAAGTATCCAATTTTTAAATGGCTTAAAATGCAACAATGTGCAGTAAAAAATGTGAATTCAATCAAACTTAAAATGCAGAAAAAAAACCATGAAATATTTCAAATGGATATTTTAGAATGTAATGATTAGTTTTTAGAAACCACATAAGATTTCTTTAAAATAACTTTTTAATATTTACAAAAATATTTCAACAAAGATTTAAAATATAAACAATAATATTGGAAACTGCATTTTATAGATATAATATATGACAACATACAATGACACACAAATCCTACAAAAATATTTAATTGTACGAGTTAACAATGAATAAAAAATCTATAATTCATCTCAAACAACTGTACAAATGGGCTGTTATAGTTGGCACTGTAATGGAAGTGATGATAGTTGTGATCATATTAACAGAATGATTATCAAATAATGGCCTGCCAGAGATGTGTTTCACACCAATTCCAGGTTTCTCCACTATTTTACCAGTCCGTGTATCCACTCCTTAAAAAAGGGGAGGGGAAAATAAAATAATTAATTGTTTCTAAATATGCATGGCAGTGTCTTAATAATTAAAATTCATTACATACTTTCACTTTAAATGTTAGTAAATGAATACCAAAGTAGACATATATCTGATCTTAAATAAGCAGAGGAAAGAATATATATATTTTTTTATCCTCAGTTTTGTGGTTTTAAAAATGAAATAATGAACATTACTGAATTATTTTTCTTTCTTAAATAAATCAATACAATTAATTACAATAAAGAAAATTAGTAGTTAAAGATATAAAAATTTCATATTTTTAACATGATTCATTAAGAAATTCAAATTCTAATAATTAAAATCTTTAATAATCAAATCTACAATTAAAATCTTTTGATTAATTTTTGTATAAATTTAGATATATAAAATTGATTATATATCACCTATTGAAAAGCACAAATTCAGAAATACAAAATGTTTATTAAAATATAAATTTTTCAAATTCAATCCTTACTGGATTTTGATTTCACCACGAAACTAAACATCTTATTTAAGTTTACCAATTTTTTTTTTATATGGAAAAAGTTTTCTTTTCTTATTTATCAGCATAATTGAAAGTTGTAATTTAAAGCATGCACACATACGCATGCATACACACATGCACTTGTTCTTGATGTTATTTAGTGAACAGAGAAAAAATAAGAGTTTTAAAGGGCTGTTTGCTTAAATTAAGAATAAAATGTTTGGTTATATTGTTAATCCTATAAATGTAAAAAAGTTATTTATATATATATATATATATATATAGTTAAAACTATTGTAGTTAACTTAAGATATTCCATGATGATGGTGCAAATAATGTTATAAAAAAATGTTATACAGAACAAAAGAAACCAAAGAACTGCACCTCCAAAATGCATTTTTTTAAAGAAATAATATATGATATCACACTGAAAACATTAAAATAACTAATAAGGGCCAGAGAAAAACTTTGAATTACTAACAAAAAATGTTTAGTCTAGTTCCAATAAACAGAAAAACTTCATTAATATGGAATGTATTTAACTGTTTTCTACTTGTTGCCTTGACTTCAGTGGACTTCATATTGTTCGACTGTATATATTTAGCCATTTTACAGCATTGCATATAAAAGTTTCATGAAGTATGATGGTCATTAGATGCTTTTTCTATGTGAATGATATGCAATATAGAAGTCTCAAAGTTTTTATTTCAAATTAAACTAATTTATGCACTGAATACTTTTTGGTTCAATTTTTTTTCCTGTAAACTGAAGTATGATTCTTCAGTGAATTTTCATATGGGCATGCAGGATCCTCATTCTGCCAAACTTATGTGAGATATCCTTACATTAACACTGCTTTCTCACAAGAGCAAATTTAGAATATTAGTTAAACTATTTAGTAATCTCAATACCATTTTTATTCTATTTATCTTATTCATATCATCAGAATATAATTTCTATACAATTTCTGTAACACAATTTTACACTTATTAGAGAATTAGCATTTGGCAATCCAATCAATTTTCACAATATCTTCCATTGCAGAAAAAATATGGAGTAGACAAATAGATTCTTGGTAATTTGGTACTGCATTAATACATACTTTCTTATACACATGGTTTTTAGCATGGTCGAGCTCAGAGCATAAAAGTAAAACATATAATTGCATGCAAATTAGTCTACTGTTCAGATTTTTAATTATATTTTATTATATATGTAAACATATTTTAGCAAGTGTGTGGTCAAAGAGAAGAAACTTTTGAAATTTAATTTTGATTTATTTCATTTTGGGAGGCATAATATTTATGCAAAGAATAAGTGATTATAACAGATATGTTAATCTATATCAAAAGTAAAAGAGACTCAAAATTTTCCATTCAGTGGTTTTACTATGAAATTTTGATAGCGATTTCTTTGGCAAGGGTAGACTTAGGAAAAGGAATCTTAGGCATCTTTAAAAAAAATGTTGCAAACATTGGGGATTTTTATTCATTCATTCAGAACATGTGAAAATGCTAAAGTAATCAGTTTTCTAGAGCGTGTGTAGAAATAATTAAATAAAAAGAGGGAATTGAATCAGGAAATAAGAGACTAGTTTAGAATGAAGTAAATATGGGTCAATTCAAGATAAAAATTTGGAAATTAAGATTTAAATTGGATTTTAAAATACCATTACAAACATAGATACATTTTGTATAATTTTGTGCAATAAACTTAGATACAACATTGAAATAAATTTTTAATTTTAATGAACACTCACTAATTTGGCATTTTGGTTAATTTGACACTGATATCAGTCAAATAACAGAGAGTCTACTCATTTTTTAATATTTCCCTATAGAACATTGATAACAAAAAAACTAATAATCACATAGCTATGAATTGTATATAGCAAATCAGACTTCCATATTATTTTTATATTATATAATTAATTAATTATTTATTAATAATATAAAAAATTCTTATATTAATCTTGTTTATTCATTAATCTCAGATTTTTTTTTCTTTTTATAAATGTGTGAGTAATGATTTGATGTTGAGGGAATATTCAATTAATACATGAAATTCAGCAAGATTTATATAAGCAAACTGTTTAAAATAATATAAGCAAGTTTGCTTAACACTGTCATTAAAGCTTTCTATTGAAAGCAGGCAAACATCTATCACTTATGTGCAAAATTCATGAAGTACAACAATATTATTATATATGAAAATTATAAAAACGATTTCAATAAATTTAAGAAAGTATAAATAATAGTTATAGAAACTCTAATTTACTAAGAAAATTTATTATTTATTACTCTAATTTACTAAGAAAATTTACTGACACTTCAGTAAACTTTAATGGTATAATTTCATAAATTTATGGCAATCACAGATTTGTTTATACCCCCCCCCCCAAAAAAAAAATTGACCTTTGTTAAAGTAATAAATACTGAAATTTATCTGAAAACTTGAGAGGTTCTAATGGATTTCATACATTTAAATAATATTTATTGTTTTGCAATACATAAAAACGAATTTCACTCATTAATTAAATGCTCGATTAGGATTTAAATGCAAGTTATTATGAATGACTTCTGCAATTCTAAATGGCAATTTGACAACATGAAATACATCTAAATAACAATTTGACATCACAAATTTTTACAAAAAATCAACAGATGCATGTGTTCCATAAACAAAATAACTCTACAAGTGAATATAATCCAACCTCAAAAACTAGACTATGCTAGCATGTCATTATTCAGTGCTTAAAAATATTCAATAAAGAACATGAGGATTATGATGACTATGCAAATTCCAATCTCATTTGTTTATAAATAAATTATTTAAGAGCAAATTTTAAAAATATTTCTCTGAGCATTCTTACCTGAATATTGCAGTGTTGCACCTATTAATGAATCGAAAATAGAGCCAAAGAAACCACCAAAAGTTCCAATAAATATTAAAAGTAAGGCCTGCTGAAAGACATTAATACTATGGTTTGATAAAAGAAGTACAAGGAAGTTGACAATTCCAACTAGAGCTCCTCCCAAGGCACTAGAAATCAGCCCAATAGTAGTGAAGCCACCATTGGTGCCTGAAATGTAAGAAGTCTTATTAAATTATAAAAATATTTTAATTCTGCACAACATTGATATTTTATACCATTTTCAACATTATCATTTGCAGATGTAGTAATAAATACATAAAAGGGTAAAAGAATCAATTTTTAGATTAAATATTTATTAAAATTGATGCAATACTGCATTGTAAAGGATTAAAAATTACAGCACATTCACAATTATATTACACAAGCCAACACTGTACTTTCTTTATTTTAAAAAGTTGTTTTTATTTAGTGATATAGTGAGGAAATATTTTTAAAATCAATGTATATGAGTGTCTTAAGATTAAATGGCACCCAAAGCATGGTAGCATTTTTAAACAGTATAAACACATAAAAAGGCACATTTTTTAACAACGGCACATAAAAAGGCATAAATTTATAAAACTTCTGTTTCCTAAGATTGGGATACTTGAATTACCCCAAAGATTGGGATACTTGAATTACCCCAAAGAAGATTGGGATACTTGAATTACCCCAAAGTACCTAGTCTTTGGTGAAAGGCCTTCATTGTACTTTACATACGACACTGAATTAACAGTTCATCATATTTTAATTGAATGCCCAACTTTTAATATCTATTACCACCACTTCTTTTTCATTCATCATATCTATTCCGGAATTCTTGGGAAGGAATTATCATACAACATTTTTAAATGCTATACATTTTTATCATATATTTAAATTCATCAACAATTTCCAACTTAAAAAAATTTCCTAATAAAAAAAGATCTCATCGTTTGTTTTTATTTGTATTTTAGCTATTTCATATTAGTTTATACATAACCATACTTGATTTTATACAAAGTTTTAAAAATTAATAATGCTCTGCTTTAACATATGGATGGTGCAGTATGGTCAAAAAGACCATTGTGCCAAAAAATGCAAATTAATCATTGAATCAACCTAAGACTAGCATCTATACCCCTAGTTGCAGCACTACTGCTTTTATTAATTGGGCAAATAGTATAGCTTAATGTTTTTTTAGTTTATTATTCATAAAATAGAAAAGTAATACTATGTAAGAGCAATCAGTTATTTTGTCTAGTAATTGGTAAATTCAACCACGCAAAAATTTTAATGAATACATTTAAGAAAAAGTGAAAAAAATAATAAATAAAAATTTTAGTTCAGAGGACCTACATTATACATTTAGCTTTAGATAAAATCATTACTTTTAGTGGTAACAGGCTGACTTGATTACGCTAAATTTGAAAGGGAATTCTGCAATTTTCTCATTGTTATTTTTTTTCTACTCAGCATTTGTTTTCAAATTTAAATGCCTAGTAGAAATTGATATTGTGTAAAATATTATCTGAAGAAGAGTTTGAATATTTGATCAACCACTTTGAGATTAGTGAAGATGATGTTATTGCAAATCAATCTTGACTCTATGGACATCTGGAATGTTTCAATAAAAAATAGGAAGCAAAGTGATTGTAAAATGTAGAAAAACAAATAGATAATACAGTAATATTTGATTTGGTTAAGAAGCAAAGCAAAGTAATTAAGGTGAAGTAATAATAAATATAAATGAAGTACATGATTTTGTATAAAATTAAGGTCAAAATCCATAAACTTATTTTATTACTTGATAGATGGCATGGCTTATGCAAATAGCGAGATTCTGCTTAAAACACTACTGGAATCAAATGAAATAGTATAAAAAGCAACCTTTTTTAATTTCAGAAAGTGACATTTTAGTTTATTGTATATATATCTTGTTTTGAAAGCAATATGTGGGCTATTTTTGAACAGACCTTATAATTTTGAGCTTTGGTCAGATGATAACTGAGTGATACCCACCAAAGAAATTTCCACTCTAAGGCAATAGGAGGAAATCCGATAATTAGAGGTTTAACATATAAGATCTATATACATGGTGGTTTATCAGTGGTCTAAAACCTTCTGGACTTGAAAGATGAAACCATACTACAAGGCTTTCATAGCCTGTTAGAAATAGTTCAAACTATGTTTATGAAACTTGTCATTTTGAACTAATTAAAATAGCATATCTTTGACAAGTGTCAATAAAAGAAACAATATATAGTAAAAGATGCATAGCAAATATCCAACATGCCTTCTCTCCCAAAAACACTGTCATGAGAAATAAAGTTAATAACTGGGTCAAATGGACTGGACACATGTACGAGTTATATATTTATTCAAAAGAAAAAAAATGTAATGCATACTTATATTTTTTAGGAAAAATAACTATCCCATGTATTCCACAAGAATATACAGCCACTCAATATTCTTATTTTGATGAAGTTCCTAATTATGTTTGCATGTATTTGAAGGTCCCCATCCCCCTACCACACACACCAAAAACATTTTCATCAGATTTTTTAGTTAATAAATATTTAATAATTCATTTACAGCAATATATAAATTCATGCATTTCAGGGATAGTGAAAATATAAATATCTTAACTTTCTTTCATGCAGAAAAATTATACAATGTATTAGCAATAATGATACAATATACTAAGAATAAAAGAAAAATCATACTTGCAAACTGGAGTTCAACTGGAAGAAAAATAATCCAAAATCCAAAATGAAAAATTTTTTACTCTCAGAATTACATATAAGAAATTTTTAAAATATTTAAAACAAAAAAGGAAAAAGAAGCATTGCTTGATAAAAGAAAAATTTCTGCAAAGTTAAAATAAAAAAAAGCAGTTTTTTTTTTTTAAAGGAATAGATTTTTTAGGAGCACTGTAATTTATTTTACTATAAAATGCTTTAATGTGCATTATCTACATGCAAATATTAAAGTTTGGAAGATGAATGAAAAGACTGACAATCCTTTTAAAAACAGTTTTCAAAACTTCCAAATTTATTAATTTAAATTCCATGCAGAACATTTTGTTGTTTCAAAAGAAAAACCTTAATTTCATTTTGTAAAAAATGAAATGAAAACAAAATTTATACAATCAAATATAAAGGTTAGAATTGTTATTAAGTTATTATAAGTATAACTTTATTAATTTTAAAGTTAGTTATAGGTAGAATCTATTTTTTAATAGGAAAAAATCTTTTGTGCTTTAGCACACATATTAAAAGAATTTATTTCACCAAAATAGGGATCAGCTGAAAGAAAACGTGTCTAATGGGATGAAAGTCAAGGTTACGACCTAACACAAAATTCCAGAAATGGAATTGATCTACATATCATCTCTTTATAAAGTAATATTTTCAGCATCCTTAAATAATTCGTAAGAATACTTCAGAATTTGAGAATCTGCTCCATATTAATACATTACATACAAACTATAGTTATATGTATACTATAGTTGCCTCATCAAAATAAATATTTCAATAAATATGTTATTTTGATGAGGCAAGTGCATTTAGAAGATGCAGATTCTCTGTGTAATAAACATTTTATTACATATGTAAGTTTACAAATAAATTGATCATAAATTGATAAACTGCAAAGTTCGATTTGGGAATGTCACTACAATGTTTTAATTTTGTAATAGTATACTTTTAAAGAGTCTTATAAAAAGTCTGCAAACATTATGTAATGTCAAATGATAACATTATACAGTATACAATTTTTTGAAAACCTTTTGAAAAATGAAAATCTAAGATTACATATATTCAAAAAGCTAGTTGCATAGTGATATTCTATATTGCATATTCAACAAATAAATACATCAAATAACAAATATTCTACAAAAATATAATTCAATTGTGTCAAAAAAAGAAAGATTTATATTAAAGAACAATTTAATAAAATACAAACCTACTGGAACCTTCCGCAGAGACGTTATCAACAAGGGCTCTTTTCTAGCCATAACAGTTCCAATTTCAGATGCCCATGTATCACCATTGGCACCTGCAAGTGCAGCCAATACACCAGCTGCAAGCCATGAACGGAAATAGTTTTGATCAAATTCAACTGGTATTTCTTCTGGTCCACCATTTAAAAAATAAATCATTGCCATCAATGTAGAGGCACTGCCATTGCACAAAACTTGTTGCCAATGTCGTTGTCCGCCTGAAAAAAATAAATAAATAACAATTCTAAGAAGATATTGAATCATTTCCTAACAACCAATACAGTTGATGCATCAGCAGAATTTTTTTTTCTTTGATTGTAAGTTGGTATAATCAAATGGCTCTAAAAATTTATTTCACTTCCTTTTCATATAAATATTAAACTTTTTTCTTCTGATCACCTTACAGATCTGTTTAAACTCTTTTCCTATCCAATTACACCATATATGATAAATAGAAAGATGATTATTGAGAAAAAAAAATAAGTGATTCCATGGATAACTGAAGGAGACTACAGATTTTATCTCAAAAATAAAGAAAGATAATTAAAAAAAAATTCATGCTTCAAAAAAATTTGTAAGATTTTCTGAAGCCTTCAAGTTAATGATAAATACAATAATTCTAAAAATATTGATGCTCAGATTTCAGATAGATTTCTTGCAACGATTCTAGAACAAATTGCAGAAGCATTCTTTACTTATAATGAAGAAGAGAATCTATGCCAATAGCTCTAACAAGACCTAGAACTATGAAATTTTGTATAAACATACATTGTAATATGTATTTTGGAGCTACTTTTTTTCATAATTTTCAAAACTATTTTAGAAGAACAGAAACTTTTTATACCTCAAAAATCTTTGCTACAATACCAGCTTAATTATCATACAATTTTATTCCATAATTTTAACATGCCTTCAAAAATATTTTATGTAAATTTTATAAGAATACACTATATTGTTAAAATGAAACTCCTACTATTTTCATTGTTATTACAAATATTTTTTTTTACTGGGCTTTTCATCCACTGTTAGTATCTAAAGTATGGAAATTTAGTTTATTTTTTTGGATATTGTGTAGATTACCTACTAAAAATTTTATTTTTAAAATATTATAAGGTTAATTTCAAAAGTTTGCAATGGCAAATTTTTTTATAATCTGTACATATCTAAATACTACTGCAGTTTTCTATAATATATTTGGATGTAGAAAAATATATTACTTTTAAGCTTGAAGTATTGCTTTCTAATTGTGGTTTACTACATTTTTTTAAAGGACCAGAAAACAAATTATTTTTAAGAAGTTATCAAAAGTTATGAAACATTTTCAATACCACACAAAAAATCTGATTTTGATTGATTTCATTCAATAAAAATTTTCAAATTATGTTTCAATTCAATAAGGAACTTATTGGGATAGTTAAAGCTTAATCACAACCCACTTCAGGATAAAGCTCAAAGTTTACAAGAGCTGACAGAAATAAAGCTTATAATAATATAAAATATACGTCTTATCAAAATTTGAAATTCAAAATATTTTATTGGGAAAACATTATGACTACGTTATGCATAAAAAAATTTAAAGAAATTTTTTTGCATATGGCAGTTTTGTTGGTCACCAAAGATAGCAATAATAATAATAATAAAAGGCACATAATCCAAAATCAAAATCCACAGAACAGAGAAAAAATGAAAAGAAAAATAGAATAGGGAAGATGGATCACAAAAATAAATAGAAATTATGTTATTCCTTTCATATAATGATAAGTTATAAATCACACAACCACAAATATATCTGCAAGATTCTTTTGCCAAATTCTTAATGATATTTGCTTTCCAAGCTTTTACATTAATTCCATTTGATTCACTGGTTAATACAAAGTTGAATGCATTTCAGTTCCCATTTAAAAATGGTTAAAAATGTAACATAATAAAAAAAAAACTATTAAAAAAATGTAACTTATTTCGAAGATTATTAAAAAATATTAAATCCAAATTTTTATCACATTTATAAAAATATTAAGAACATTTTTTGAAGCTGTTAAAAAGGCTTTGACTCAGCTGCATGTAAAAAATGCAAAACTTTAAAAACTTAATTATTATTTTATATGTGAAGGAATGAAAAGAAAAAAGTAAAACTTGTAAGTTTTTAAAAACTATGTATTATGAAATTATAAATATTTAAATAAACAAAGGAACTTTAAAAATTTTCCTATAGTTTAAAAAAGCGTATATGTTTGTTACATTTACTATAGCATCTTTTCTTCAAGACAGGTTCTTCTTCAAAGTAAATATTTAAAACAAAATTACAAAAAGGAGGGTAGGCAAAATATGATGAACCTTTAAAAATATCACACTGCATTTTGTGATTTAATTAAAAATTACTAATCAACCTTAGAAAATAGAAAAAAAAATAACAGTTTAATTTTTATTTGGAAACAATTAACACTTTAATTTTCTATTTGGAAAAAGAAACAGTTCAAATTAAGATAAGGACTGCCTCTCTTAAGAAGGAGCCTTTATTTTCAATTGATTATCTGTCAGTAATAATGAAATTCAAGTATAATGATACTTTAAATAATTCAGTCGATATTATATGCTATCTTATAGCATCCATATCTTATACTATCTTGCTAATTTGCCACACTGCAGGAATCAGATACTACAAATATAGTAAAAATGTACTATTTCACTCTTACAATTGACTAAAATAGATAATTTCCTTTTCCTATTAATAACAGTTTTTGAAAGATTTTTTTTTTAAATCTGAGATTTATTTCTTTATTTGACAATTGCATTTTAGTTGATTAGACAGAAAATTTTCACGAGAATGTATTTTAAGATGTGGACGACCAGGAGCATGGATAATATGACTTAATAATTATTATTCTCTATAAAAAAAATGTTGCTTCTTATTCTACTTGAGATAGCTCAATTAGAATAATTAAAAAATCCATATATTTCAATGCAAGAATAATAAAGACTTTGCAACAACCTCTTTGAGAGAATTCAATATTCAGTAGAAGATATTGGGAGAACATTTTTCTTTCACCATGCTCACATATTATGATATTTAAGGAAACTGCTTATGGAACTAAAGAATGAATTCTATGTGTACTTTTTTTTAAATGAATGTAAACCTCTTTAGAGGATTTCCTAACATACTAGGAAGATGAAGAATGAAATATCAAGTCAGGATTTTCTGTCCCACAATTTGCTGAAAGCTATTGCTCAATGAATTCAAAAACTAATATGGAATGGAATTCACTTTGACTTATCAATCTACCTGACATCACAGAATTTTGCACCAGTTTGGGATACACATGTGTATAATAACCATATCTCCAGAGACTTAACATTTGCGACTTTGCTATGGCTCACAGGTTCTTTATCTATCTAGATGATAATTTACACGGTCTTTAACATGATTTTACACCATGATCTTGATTACATTAAACAAATTACAATAGTAACAATATTAAACTTAAGTAAAATAACATTATGTTAATAAAAAAAATTGTAACAAAAAACTGTAACAGAAGGAATAAACTAATTACAAAACACTATAAAAAATAGGCACATATCAAATCAAATTTACAATAAAAAATAAAGATAATAACAAAAATGTGTGCAGAAAAATGAAAAATTATATATCTCCAGTTTGTAGATTTTGTAGATAAAAAAAAAAAAGGTTAAATGTAAATGTAAATCTCATTTGCAGATGTGTTTATAAAAAGTTTATGAGTTCATGTTTACACTAAGTCATTCTAGGAAGATCATTAATATGAGCTTCATTTTCAATTATGGCATTCATGAGGGTTTGAATTTTATTCTAGAAGAGTTCTGAAAAGAAGCCCATTATAGAAGGAGTATGAACCAGTCACATATTTTACAATGCAAGCCGAGAATAGCTGCTCCTGCACAGTTCAATACTATATAATCTATCAGGTTATATGGCATTGAATTAACAAATAGCTTTTGTATCAGAAAGTGATTTTTATATAATGCAATGTAACAAAAGTTCTTTCAAAATCATACCTTCCTTATATTCAGCCTCTATTTTTTTCTTCCTTTCAGATTGAAAATGAGTGGCTTTGGATGAAGTGTAAAAAAATGTGAAAAGGCACGCAAGGAAGCAATAGCTGCTATATGTATGAATGAATCCAATGAAAATGCCTGAAAGAAAATGAGAGACACAAATGAAAATTGGAATAACTTCAGTAAATGACATATAAATTAAACTTGCTATCATTCCAAAAATTTATTGCATGAAAAAAATTAAATTTTTTCTTATATTACAGCAAAATGTCAAATATATATATAATATCATTACATGTCTTAATAAAAATAAAATGAAATAAAGCTGAATCATCTAAAATAATAAATTTTTTAAAGCTACGTCATCTGTAATAACATACTTTTTTTAAGAGCTAAATCATTTGAAATAATATTCTTTAAAGCTAGATCTTCTGGAATAATAAACTTTTTCAGAAATGTATATGCAATTTTTATTAGGTAGTTTTGACATTTTAATTTTTTTTTTTTTTTTTGTAATTACAATTATTTTGTTTAAAAAACTACGAGCATGGGCATACTCCTAATATTAATAATGATATTTTAGGTTTTATAATAGAAATTCAAAATTGTTGACAATCATGCTGAAATTTTTCAGCCAATAGTTGAAACTTTCCCCCAAATCATTAAAAAAAAAGTGTCATTACTGATTATTTTTTCAATAATTGTATAAACTGAGAAGATTCCAATTATATAGAAATGAATCCACATGATAATCTAGATAAAAGAAAAATGGCACTATTAATATTTGACACAATTAAAACTTAATGAATACGAAGGTTAATGTATAACATTATATCATAATTAAAAAATGCATTTCATAGCTTGTATATAATCAATATCTGAAGTCGTAGTCGCAGCTTGTATATAATCAATATCTGAAGCGAAATAAAATCAATTATCATTAATTAGCAGCAGAAAACTGTGTAATTATTTAAAATATATTAATCGAAATAGCTAATTTAATTGATGATGAGTAAAGAATAATGTAAACGGTATATTTCAGTTTTAATCTTCAAAATAAAATTATATCAAAAATGAGTTCTTTAGTTATTCTATGTTTAAAATAAATAATTTATAACAAAAAATACACACTAATAAGAAATATATCCTGATCACTTAACCTTTAATGGTTCAGGCAGTCCGAGGCATTTGACTTTTATTTAAAGATTCAGAAAAAAGATGAAACTTCAAATTTATTTAAATTTGAGCAATGACAGCAATTTCCACAGAATATCAAAGACAAATGCTGCAAGGAGACTAATTAGCTTATTATGGGTTGCTTCTTTATCTCTTTCTATTATTTTATCCTTTGAAGTTGGGAATAATTAAGTAGAACTCATAAAAGCAAAAGTTCATTCCCAAGAACATAATTAAGGCTTTGTGGACAAATTTATTATTTTGAATATTGAGAAGTAAATAAGTTCCTACAGTGGAAGTGAGAAATTCACATATCAATGTTAATAAGAAATAAAAGTACATTTATAATAATCCTCAAATAGAAACTATTTTGCCAGGGCATTGAATGAACACCAAAATTTTTCCTTTACAGATATTATAATTTGACATAAAATTATGTAGAACTCATAAACACTTCAAACCTTGTAAGGATTTATAGAAGAATCAATACAATCTAGTTTATATGATAACAATCTTTAAATGAATACCCTGTATTTTATAAAAAATAGTAATATTCATTTTTGGTTTTGAATATTATTATGTACAAAATCAAGTATATTTGCCATGTAGGTCTCTAAAAATTACAATAAGTTATTTTAATAACCATATATTTAGCCTCATTACTAGTTACAATTATATAATTAGAAGTCGAGAAACAATTTACGAATTTTAAATTCAATACCATTTTGTACAAAATTAAATCAACTGCAGTCTGCTACAGAAAAGATTAGTTTACTAATAATGTGCACATTCAAGTGCAACAGCTATAAAAAGTCTAAAAAAAAAACTTCAATATAAGCGCATAAACAACAAAATGAAAAATTCAATTTATGATACACGACTCTAAGGCATAGTTCAAAATAAAATGAACAGCAGAACATAATAAAGCACTTTTAAAAATTTGTAATATTTATTTAAAAATATTATATAGAAACAATGTTCCTAACAAATCATTCTTAAGTATCAATGATAAAAGAATGATTAATAAAATGTAATCCCATTCTTTCACGACTCATTTGTTTTCTTTGTAATTGAATTGAACTTATATTATTAAATAAATAACTATTATTATTGCTTTATGTAGGTATATTACATATTTTACATTTGCTTCCTTATTAATAATCTAGATTATTTTCTTCTACAATAAAATGAAATTTTATAATATTGACACTGGCTTTGAATTTCTCTGAATTTTTAAGAAATTCAGATAGAATGCTTTAGCAAACATTTTGAGAATATGCATTTAAATAATTTTTTTTAAAGATCAGAAACAAATAAACACATGCACTGCAGCACTTTTCAAAACTTATAATAGTTGGATTTTTTTTCCTTCCTTGGAATATAATTTATGATTCATATACTATAAAAAATGATTAAAATAAAAAAAATAATGAAGATGGTGCTATTTTTTCTTTTTATTTTGAAGCCAAAGTTTAAGAAGTTATTGTAAGAAAGATGTTAGGGTGCCCATATATATAAGCACTCATCTAAAATTCCTAAAATATAAAGAAAATTGCATATTGTAAATTTTCATTAAAATAAAAATAAATAAACAAATAAAATAGACAGCACAATCAAGATTTTTTTGTCTGAAATTATTTTTACCGTACTGTTTTCTTTTATTAAAATAATTTTATGAATTTCTCAGAGCCAGAAACTGTTATTTCTTGTATTTTCAAGGATAGTTTAGAAGGACATATGACTATCTGAGCAATAAACACAAGAAAAAACAGATAAAGTGTCAGATTAACTTTATGCATGCTTCAACATTTCAAATTCATTTTACTTTATGGTCGTGATAAACATAAATACAAACAGAAAGAACTAAAATAATATCTTACAAATATTTCATGGATAGGTTATAGTTGACAGTTTAAATGCACAAAACCATACTTGTGCTTCAATACTATTTATTTTAATTAAAAGAATAATATATTAAGAACATTCTTTTTTTTTGTTATGGGAGGCTCTAAAACTAGGAATAATTGCATCTCTCTTTTTGTAGAATGGAAATGATTAAGCCTGTGTTCAAGTTTTAAAAGAGTGTGTATATTGAAGGGCTAAAATATCTAATGCATCAATAAAGTAATCCAAGCAATGTTAAGTATGTATTATGCTTCAAATGTTTAAATATTTTATATATACAATTTTTTTCTTTCTAAACATACCACTTAATGCACCAGTCCAATTGAGACTTCTACGCTTCAGTCCCCAACCAGCTACCAATAATGATACAATCACAGAAAATATGCATCTTCCTATGTAAAATTCACAAGTTCCTGAAGACAAAAAAAAAAAAAAAAAAAAAAGGATTTTACAAATAAATTTTAATAGTAGTAAATTAATATTTCAGCTAAATAACTTCAAAATTTAAACTCCATTATACAGTATTCCATTAAACTCCACTGACTCCGGTAAACTCCATTGACAGAAAGATGCTAGATAATCCTTCGCTTATAAAACTACAGTTTGACATTTGAAATGAGACAAGTACGTACAGAAACAGAAATCGGCAATAGAAGCTACTTTTATAATCCAGAATATCATTCTAATTTATTTAAATATTCAATAAAAATTAAACATAATCTTGTAGTACGATTTTGTTAATTTAAAAGCTAATATTGTTACCTAAATTATCCAAATAAAAAAATATATATATAGATGATTTAGAAACATAGTAATTGGTTCACATAAAAAAGAAAAAGGGAATAATAATTTTAATTTATAACAATATGATTTTCACATTATTATCAAAGAAAGTGATAACTCTATCGCAATCCTATCTTACCGTGATAACAATGTAGAATAAAATTTACTATACAATATATGAAAGTAACACTTAACACAACAGCTGACAGATGAACCAACATTGCAATATTCTGAGCATATAAATAATCTATATTAAATACTTAACAATAGAATTCATAAAGAGATTTAGTTTGATGAAGCATTTCACAAGTTAAACAACATTTTGACATTTGAAAGCTACGGAAAAAAAAAAAAATGTTTACGACACAAAACGAAAGTAATGATCAGCTTCATTTCATATCAAAGCATAATAGAGGACGTTTCACCCATAAGACCATGTAAAATATAGCTTGCTTCTTTAATTAAAGTCCAACAAAGAATTGGTATTTTGAATTTTTTTTAAAATGTAGGCAATGAATATTTTATTCCTTTGAAACTTTTTATAATCTCCAAGTTTTCGAATTCAGCTGCATAAAAGTTTATGTGTCGCATAAAAGAGATGCATTTTTTCCCTCTTAAGTTTAAAAATGATTTTATATCATGTATTAAAAATGTTCAAGTTTTATCTAATTTTTTTGAAGCAATGTTATTCTACGGAAAACTAATGTCGCTCCCAATGGAATTATATTTGATCGATAAGTATAGTTCTTAAATTAATAAAACATTCCAAAATTTTGATACTGCTGCAAAGCGATTTCCATTCATTAAATTTATGAAAATCTGGAGAAAATGCTTTTTAAGGAGTAATTTCTATTAGATTAAACTAAGATAATGAATAACTGTTGAAGGATGATTAAAAAAAAATCACCACATTTTATGACCATAAATAGTTTTCTCGTATGACATAATGGCATCTCAAAAAGCGCGATTGGGACAAACAAGCATGGCGGAACAGAAAAAAGATGCTGATCTTGAATTGGAATCCCAAACCCAAAATTCTACTAACAATGGGCCGGTTAATGAAGAAATCGATCAGAAAGCTGCAGGAGACGTAGAAGAAAATCATAAAAATATGAATGACGAACAGAGTCATTCAGAAGGGATTTCGTAAGTAAATTTATTAAACAAGATGTGGTCTTTTCCGCCTTCATGTTACAGTTATATTCATTAATATAAAGCTTAAATTTTTTATACTTGTAGAATTAATGATAGTTTAAAATATATATATTTCACATGACTATAAATTTCTCTTTTATTTTCTCTAAAAAATTGTGTATTTTTGCAAATTTACTTGGGAATAAATGGTTTTTAATAAATTTTCTGAACCTGCTATTTAATATTTTAATTTTAAAATGAAGGTGAAGGTCCTTTTTATGTTAATTATTTAAATGATTTGTTTTTAAATCATTGTGTGTTGTTTATATTTTACGTATATGTAACATAAGTTGTTTCAGGATATGTTTCTAGTTAATCATTTCTGCGGTACTTTCAGTTTTCTGAATAAATTAAAAAGAACATTCTTGCTAATGGTCATGAACTGTATTTAAAATTTGCCAAAAAAAAAAAAAGTTAATGTGATAAACTTATCTGCTATGTTGAAATAAGACTAAACCCATTTTTCTAATTCTAAATTACTTTCGTTTTAACTTTTGAATGTTCTAAAATGTAGCTTTATATGTTATGTA
>JAPMOR010073751.1:66517-90617 GCA_026543865.1 Argiope aurantia | reverse complement strand
TGGAAAAAAATATGAGGAATCAATGTATAGAAAAATTTTATTGTATAGAAAGAAACCTTTTCTATTAATTTATGCATATGGTGATATATCAGAAATATGGTAGTCCCAATTTGTAGCTATCCAAAGTTCTAGTGAATCTTTTGAAGTTTGATACTATTTGGTCAAGTTTGGCAAGAGTATTGCTATTTGCTGCTGCTATTTGAATTCTACTTTTTTTATAACTTGTGTAAGTGTTTCCTAGTGGGATTTATAAGGTATTAAAGATAAACTAACAAAAGTGTTTAGGCTTTGAATCATATATTTGTGCACTTTCTTAAGAATGTATAGATAACCATTTAGTAGTCAAAGCGTTTCCTATTCTTAGAGATTAGATCTTATCTTCCTTTAGAGAGGTAAAATAATTAAAATATGTTTAAGAAATAAATTTTATTTTTTATCCATTAAATGATTAAAAGCAAAGCTTGATACAAAGAATGGAAAAGTTTTGAAGTATTTATTATTTATTTCTGAAGAATTAGCTTTAAAACTTCTGAATTTTTTTCCTTCTTTACTGACTCTTTTTTTTAAGTTAGAAAAATTCAGTATTTTATTTACATCAGAAAAATGTTAATCCTATTTGAAAGTTGAAAAAAATAAACTATAAAGGGACACTTATTTACCTTAATGAAAAAGTAAAGTTGTATAAAAAGTAATCGGCAAAAATCTAATAAAATTAGAAAATTTTAGTAAAATTTTTTGAAACTATTTCTGCTTTTAAATTTTACAGTCTAAGGTGGTCATTTTTTCATTCTATTTTATCATGGAGGGAATTTTAAACTGACTATTTAAGAAATGCCACTTTGGAATAACATTTTTTTGTAATGAAATAAATTTAATTATTAAGGTGATCAATAAATCTCATTTTAACAAAATTATATATTATAAGGAATTGAGGAATATATTTCTGCAATTGTACTTTCATTTTCAGTAAGCATTCAGAGTATTATTTAACTTTTATGTTTGCTCTCGTACTTATTATCTGCACTTTTTATATTATTTCCTAAAATAATTAATAACACATAATAAAGTTATCATTTTTGTTACTCTTTAATAGAATCCAATCAGGAGATCAGCATAAGAAAGGAAAAAAGAAGAAAGGAAAAAACAAAGTTAAAGAAATTTCACCTGAAGTAATAGAAAGTCCCGAACTTTCAACAGCTGATCTTAAAGTATGGTTTAGTTTACTTCTTAAAATTTTCTATTGTTAATACATTTATGGATAAAAAATATACAGTGACCATAAAAGGATTTTCCCTGTTTGGTAGCATCAGCAGCTAAAATGTACGGACTGTGGAAGGCATGGGAAGGATTTCCATAAAATTATAGAAACAGAAATCATTGATAAGAGAGATTTTGCTGTTGTTATAGGGACAGTTGCAAAGAATGCACAGAAAATGGATTATCAAAATTTAATTTATGTTTGACTGATAAAACATGTAAAAATATAAATGTAATAATATTTCTTCATTTATAATATAATGCATTAATATTTCTACATAAGTATAAAATGTACAGAAAATAATATTTTATTAATTATTAAGGTCCTTATGAACATTTTCTATATGCTTAGCTTCCCAAAAGCAATTTTACTGGCAACTTTTAGCATTATTATTATTTTATCTATTTCATTTCTCTTTGCATTCTACATTCTATATATGATTTTTGTTTTCTCATATCTGGAGTATAAAGAAATTATTGTAATTATCAAAAAATTCAAACTAAAATTTTTAACAAATTTCAACATTTCTGATTCCCCTGAGTTTGTAGATCAAATATTTTGAATTATATCTCTGTCTATGAGCATGATAACTTGAAAACATCATGGGGTAGATGGATGAAATTTGTCATATGGTCAACATTTGTAGCTTTCTATCAGATTTTGAATGGAAACTTTACTTTCATTGCTTAAATATTAGTGGACTCGATAACTACAAAACATTATAAAAGAACTATATAGAAAAATTAGTATGCAGATTTTGAAATCTATAATGTCGATTCTTATTGAATTTTGAATCAATTCTGTCAAAGGGTTGATCATCTTTTGGTCTGTAGTTTTGTAACATGTAAATGCTGAAACTCAAAAACATAATAACTTACATCAATGAAATTGATTATGTGAACTTCGTTACTTTGTGAATGTTGTTGCAACTGTAACTCTGTTTTAGATTTTGGTTTTAATCTGTCAGCAAAAAGATGTCCAAAATACATAATTGCATGATAGATTCAGTAAAATTGCTAGATTCATAATAAGATTTATATTTCATAACTGATGGTTACAATGCTTTGTAGTGTTTTCAAATCCTTAGCTAGTGTCCACAATTTTATGTGGGAGGAGAAAAATGGGATAACACCTTATCAGAGAATATATGAGAGAGATGGAAAGAATTTAGCAAAGTTCAGTGGGTGTAGGGCTCTTGAAACAAAATCAAAGAATTAAAAAGTATCTTTATTATTAATTAAAGTGAACTTAAGAGCCATTAAGTAATTTCAATTAAAAATATAGGCAGACTAGTTTAAAGAATGAATAAATGAAAAACTGACAACCAATTAACCAAAAGGAAATATAAGACACATCTTATGCACAATATCACGACCAAGCAAAAGCTTAGTGTATAAATAATGATGTCATGCATACAAGGAGAAGAAATAATTTGCATGAAGGTAAGAATCTTAATTTCCAATAAAAGCTTTGGGACAAACACTTGCACTTGTTTTGATTTCATTCCATTTATTAGTTAAAGGTGCAAATGCTTTCAAGCAGTTATTTTTATGGTCATCTGTATATACTGTAGAAATATTTTCTTTAATCTCCTCTAAGTTTCTAATATGAGTTTAAGGGAGTACAAGAAATTCAAGATGTAATCTATGATATTTCAGCGTATAACACTTTTATTTTCTTATACATTGGAAATTTGGATATTACAATTGTATATATTCAAGAGATATTTATAATTTTCCTACATGTAAAATTCCATAAAGATATTTACATTATGTCTTGAAATAAAGACATTGTCCGTTTCTAAGATTCAAACAATTTAAACTATAATTGCCACCAATCTGCTTTTAAGTAATTTAGAAATTTTTGATATGATACTGCAATAGATTGAGACCTTGTAATTTCATATTATGGTAAATATACCATTTAATGAATAATTATATGGATAATAATACAAGGTACAGATTATCATTGGTAATTGAGGTAGCAGATGCTGTACTTGTAATAAAATATTATTTATTCTCTTGTGATAAAAATGCATGATCTTTTTAGAGGAGGGAAGAGATATTTCATGTTAGTAATAATATCAGGAATAATTTATTGAATAGTTTAGCAGCCTCTCAAATTTTTTTACATTCTTTCTATAAGCCATTTTCTTTGCACTTACAGTTTATTTTATCTTTGATACATGGTAAAATACCTATCTCAGACTCAAATCTTAAAGGATAAAATGAAAAGTTATTTTTTTACATAAATTTGTCTCGCATGGATGATGAATATAAACAAGTAACTTCCAGAACTGAAGTATTTATTCCTTAAAAACAATAAAGGTTTATCAAATAAAAAAATATTTGTTTTCAATATTCTTTTCACTTGGTGTAATTGTTTGACAGTATGTCTGCATGTGTGTATGTATTTTACATTTCTAAGCTGAACATTTGTAATTATATCAGATATTTACTCATTGATTTTTGAAATTTAGGCTCGATGTTGTCTGCTTTTGTATAAGAATGTCTATTTAATTTTTACTGTCAAAAAAATAAAAGCATGTATATTTTATTATTTTTTGTTTATATTTATAAAATTTTATAGCTGTTTTTGATTTGATATATATTCTTTCTAAGTGTACTATATTTGGAATTAATAAAATCCAGATATACATTTACATAATATGATATTCAAATTGAATATTTTTTCTCCCTAAAAGTAAATTTCAAATGACGTAAAATAAGTTTATATATATTTATTGAATAAAAATGAATTTAGGGGAACATTTAATTATAGTTTTCAATATTTTCATAGGATCTTAGGACAATTTTATTTTCAAATTAATTTATCAAACTATTATTTCAAATTAATTGACTTCGTTTCCAGGGACTTTCAGCCACTAAACTAAATGAAATCAAAAAAGCTATGGAGGTTTTCAATCTTGGTGTTATGCATCAGGGGCCAGCAAAAACTCATGAGGAAGCTGCTAGAAAGCATTTTGAGTTTTGGGATACACAACCTGTACCAAAAATAGGTAGATGTTAAAACATTTATTTATTTTGCATCATTTTTCAAATTTATTTCTTACCTATTAAAACATAGGAATAACATATATATAAAAGCAAGTAAAACATTTTTATAAAAGCAAGATAAATGTATGGATCTTGTTATAAAATCCAGTTATTGATAATTATGATGGAAATTTCAAATTTTTGTAGATTTATGACAATATCAGGCTACAGATCTTTATCAATAATTCTTAAAATTAGTCAGATTTATTGAATAGTTTCTCAACTTTTCACTGAAAATGGTCTATTCCTTTTAAAATTTTCTATATTTAGAATCTCTTGTGACAACGCTTTAAGGAATTAACAGTGAAATATAATTAATTACTACTAATAAAAATATATGAATAAAGAAGTTAATAATATTTTTAAAATTTTTTATAGAAATAAACATTAGTATGTCTGTTCTTTTGATCTTTGAAACTGAAATAATGCATGTTAACTGTAAGCTTGGCTTTTTTTAAACATATTAGCTTGAAACTTTTATTTTTATATTTGTCTTTACTGATAATGGTTGTATACTTGTGAAATATTATATTTCAATGCATTTTTTTCTTTTTATTTCTTTTTGTATTGTCATGCAATTTGTAAAGTAAATTGATGGAATAAAAGTGTTCCAATAATGGGTGTTTCACAATGTTTTTTTTCTTTTAATTACAATGTTACTTAACTGCTGGTCTTTATGCATTGTTTTTCCGTTACTTTAATATTAAAATTTTTATGTTTAAAGAAAAACTATAGTTGTAAGAATCCTAAATGTTTTCATAATATAAGGATTTTTTTGTAATGTAAAAATTCCTTAGTTTTAACTGTATTGTGATTGTAAGTACTTAGTTATCACAAATACTAAATTAAATCATATAAATTTAAAGTAAGTTTTTTCAACAAACTTTCTATGTATCTAGTCAAACATCAATTAAATATGAAAAAATGCTGAAAGTTTAACATACTTCTACATGGATAAATGTAATATATGAAATGCTTATATATATGAAAGTAATTTCTTTCTGTGTAATTTTTCTAATTGCATAATGAATATGAAACAAATTGCTATCACTTTAAAGATTGTATTTTATATATAATTAAATCATCTTACATATATTTCAGTTTTAAACCAATAATCTTTTTTCGAACATGAAATTTTTAATGTATTCATATGAAAATATCATAAAATAATTTTTCTTGCAGGTGATGAAATTAGCCCTAATGCTAATGAACCTATTGAACCTGACAAGCCTATAGATGAAATTCGAAAGGAACCTCTTTCACTACCACAAGGCTTTCAGTGGGATACTCTTGATATTGATGATCCTATGATTGTAAGTTAAACTATAAAGTTATTATAGAAATATGAAAATAAATTATCTGTTAGATATGTTTGTTTTTATCGTTATTTATAAAAAAATATTTGATTCTGATGAATTGTTGTTACTGATCTACTTAGATTTAACATAGATCTTTTTTTAGTTACTGAAATTTTATGCAATAATAACTTTTATTTTTGTTTCAAAACATGTTGCAGTCAGTTACATTAATTTCAAATTTAAATGCTTATTATAAATAGTTTAATACAAAAACTGAATTATAGGCTTTTTTTTTTGTATTTGCAGTGTCAATAATTATTGAATATCTTGAATGCATTACTGGTGTGAGTGTGTTTAAGTAAAGAAATCTGTCAATTTATCAATTAGTAATATGAAAGAATATGTAGGAGTGTGATTTCTAGAAGAGCGAAATCATTCCAATGTGTCCATTATAGGAGCATTGGAGCAAGATCTACTCCAATGTGCAGGAGTAAAAAGTCTCTAAATAATGAGGAATAAATTAAAAAAATTCAGATTTAACATTGTAAGAGCTGAATTGTTCTTTTAATTTCTTTTTTCATCTACGTTCAAAAATAGTATGTATGTTTTCTTAAAATTCCATTCATAAAATATTTTTTTTAATGTCATTGCTTAGATTTAAGATAAAAATTAGAAACATATGAAATCAAAATAGATTTCTTTTAAGTTTATTTTCATTACAAAGAATGCTCATATTTTTTTTTAAAATTAAATTCTTTTTAGATATAGGAATCATTTTTAGATACATTAGAATCATATATGGAACTATTTAATGGAGCATATTAATACAATTTGATTGTATCATTATGCTCAATATTGCTTGTACAATATTGAAATGACAAAATATTATTGCAGTAGTTATAACTTTAATACTTTTTTCGTGATCATTGTATTCTTAATTGTTTTTTGCTTAATTTTTTGTAAAAAAATCTAATATAAAGTTTTTTTATTTAGTAATACATATCTTAATTATATTTTTAAGAACTTTTGAAATGCATTCGCTAAGTTAATGTTAATTTGCATTTTCACTATTTAATGAGATTTAAAGTATGCAGGATCGCTTTTAATGCTTAGAAAAAGATTTAAAAAAAAATTAAAAAAAAAAATCAAAGTTTGAATATTATTACAATAATTTTTTATACTTTTTTATTTTTTTATTAAATTTTTTCTATTAGTATGGATATGATTTTATGGTCTGTTTAGTTTTTTGTTGATACTTTCATATTTTAAATTTTATTATTGATCGAACAGTTTATTAAAAGTGTAGAGTAATCCTTACTTTTTCATTAAATTTTCATTTCTCTGATGACGGACTTTAAATAGTGTTATTTAATTCAGAATTTACTTTAATTCCTATTATTTGTATATTTTGATAATTGGAGGCTTGGTTAAGAGGGCCAAAAAATATATGCAAATCATTGCTTCTATATGAGTAAGAGTTTTTTTTTTTTTAATCCATTTTGATATATATTATTTCATTGATTGAATTATTCTCTTTTTTTTTTCAGTTGAATGAGCTTTACACTCTTCTAAATGAAAACTATGTTGAAGATGATGATAATATGTTTAGGTTTGATTATTCACCCGGATTTTTAAAATGGTGACTATTTTAATATTTTTATGAATAAAATGCTTTTAAAGTTTTGATGCTGTATTAATTTTCAAACTGTTTTTTAAAGTTCTTCCAAAATTATAGTTTAATAAGTTAACAAAACTGTTTAAAATAAAATATCTTAGTTATGAAATCTATGCATATAAATGAAATTAATCATTACATCCATTTTAATTTCAAGGGCCTTGCAACCTCCTGGATGGAAAAGACAATGGCACTGTGGCGTACGGGTTGTAAAAAGTAAAAAGCTTGTAGGTTTCATTAGTGCAGTACCTGCACATGTGCGCATTTATGGCTTGTAAGTGTCCTTATCATTTTTTAAAATTGTTTTTATCGGATGTATATATTGTATTATTTTTTATATCTTATGTATATTATATATATTTACAAAATATTTGTATTCTGCATACCATTATTATGTTCATTTCCTAACTGTTAGCTTAAACATATCCATATCATCACAACACTCTTGAATTAGTATTTTGGTGCTTTTTTAATATCATTACTTCTTCTGAATTTTAAAATAATTGCACATCATAAATCTGCTACACGCACTCTCATTACATATTATTGGATTTATAAACTTACTTCTTTCATCAGTGTTTGAAATCTGTAATTCTTTTCATCTAATATAGCATCATTTTAAAAAATGGAACAATTTCATACATTTTAAATATAAATTTTCACTGTATATTATTATTAATCATTTTTTAAGATGTTTGTTTATGCTTATGTTTTAAAACTCAATAGTACTGAGTGATATTTATTTCTAATGCTACAAAGGATGCAAAAGAAAAAAGAAAGATCTTTTTACATCTAAAAAGGTTTAATAATAATAATTTTTAAATTCAGAAACAGTACTGTTTTGCACCTCTTTGAAATGTACAAGTATTCAGTTTGTGATTCAAAGTTGAAGCAAGGCTATTTAAATTTATGGCCCAGTTCAGTCTTTATATAAAAATAACACAGTGATGAAATTTAGATGAGAAAAAAAATGTTGATCATGCAGAAACTACATTTGGAAATTCATGTTAATTATATAATTTGAATTGTTATTTAATTACAATATTCTTTTTTCATTTGTAATCTATATGTGTGTGTAATCAAAATATTTTAATAATTTAAGTATCAATGTGTGAAACTAAGTTCTTTGAATTATTTGTAATTATTAATTCCTGCCATGAATTTTGGAAACATTTTTGATCTTATATTCTAGATTCATTGTCAGTAATCTTTTTACAAATTTATTTTCCAGGAAACGAAAAATAGTAGAAATTAATTTCTTATGTGTTCATAAAAAGCTGAGATCAAAACGAGTAGCCCCTGTACTTATAAGAGAAATTACTAGGAGGGTTAATCGTGAAGGAATATTTCAAGCTGTGTATACAGCTGGTGTTGTTCTTCCCAAGCCTATTGGAACATGCAGGTACGTAAAATTTTAAATTAATTAATTAGTTTCTGTTGAGTGAAATTATTAATCCTTTTATTTGGTGTGTTTCTTCTTTTGTCAGATAAGATGTAATTATTTATTTTGGAAATGATTTAATAAGAATCTATAGAACACTTGAGATTTATTTACAAATCCCACTTAATTTTTATAATCCCACTTTAAAAAATCCCACTTAATATTTTTGTAAGAATGTTATAATTTTGATTAATGCATTGATTGCAGTTTAAAAATTCCTTGAGTATATAATGCATAAGAAGGTAGTTGAAAGCTTAAATGTGGAGTATTATTCATAAGAGATGGTAGAATTAGAGGGAGAGGGGATGTCACAAGTGCACTTACTGTTGATTCTGGGATACAGAAATTATGCTTTTATGCATGTGTTGGAGGCTTTTTTTTTTTTTTTTTGCCAGAATTTTTGATTAAGATGAAGGAGGAGATATTTGCATTTAACAATAATGTCAACTCGCATTATGAGCAATACATTGGTTTAAAATAAAAGTAAAATAGTAATCCAGAATGACAAAAGAGGAGGGGAAAACTGAAAGAAAATGCATCTAATTGAATAAAAGCTAAGGCTTTAGCAAAGAATTATGGAAATGCACTATTTTTTTTTTTTTTTTTGTATATCAACCTTTTATGTTGTTCAGAAATAGTAATCTCAGCTTCTTGAAACAAACAGTACTTCTTTATTTTGTTTTTCTCCATAAGTTCATGCCTACCTTTAACCTTAATTCCTTTGTTTTATCATTACAGTCAGTGTTTCATTATTTAGTAATATTGATTTGTTGAAATATTATAAACCCATTATAGCATTTTTTATTGTGCCATTTAATGTTTTAACATATCTTACATTATATATGCACTTTATCTAAATGCAGAACAAATTCCTCATTTGCTAAAATTTTAATTCTTCGATTTTTTTTCTTTCAAAATCTTACTGGAGGATTGCTTATAGTCAATTGAATATAATCAATCATTACTCACTCATTGGGGAACTGTGCAATTATTATAGAGGATAACACTTGGTTCAATTACAGCAGGACTGCTCATATTAAAAAGCTAATTTTAGAGCAAAAATTGTACAGCTTATGTTCAATTATAGCAATGATACTGAAGCATAAATTGCACAGTGCCAGAACTTGTACTTAAATTGCATTTGAAATAATTGCATAAATATATTTTTTAGATTGGATATATTTTAAAAGTTTTATAGGTATATTAATTCATGCAAAAGTTAAACAAAAAATGAAAGTACAGAACTATGCAGGAATTTGAATTTACTTTCAATGCCAAAAATGACTGCAAGTTACAATACACATGAATTTTGTTTAAACATCATAAGAGACTATTGATAAATAAAGTTGAATGTGTACATGTTGATTTTCTACCTAGTCAAATTGTTTAATTTATATTTACCACATTTGATATATACATATTTTGGAAAGTGGGGTTGAGGAAGAATCTGTAAGTGGGAATTTTTTATAAATATGAAGCAAAATTTTGAAATTTTTCTGCTGTAAATTCTGCAAATATTACATCAAAATAATTTTTGGCTTTACATTTTAAAGATATTTATGTTTAATATTAAACAACCTTTTCAATAATGCCAATTTTTTGTTGTATAATTTTTTAAATATTTTTAATGAATTTTTCATAAAGTATTATTCTTGTTTTACAACAATATGTTTCATTGCTGAAATGAAACTCAAATCATTTTCATTGTTGTTACTAATATTTCTTCCAGACCTTTTCTTCCCATTGTTCAAAACACATAAAGATATGAAGATTTCTTTTTCTAATTTTGAGTAGGTTTTAGTACAAAACTTGTGTCTAATAAATTTTTTATAATTTTATTGTATTAACAATTAAAATCTAATTTCAGAACTAAGCAGTTATGAGCAGAACTGTGGAAGGTTTATTAAACCCTATGAATTTATATTACATATCTATCAAAATTTGTAATTTAAATATATATTATTGAAAAAGCCATTAAGAAAATTAGTTACATAAAATATTTAATTAAAATTTTTAGCTAACATTAGTTGTGATGAATAAAGAATTGGTAAAAGTGGCTAGGATTTGAATAGACAGTGAGTTTTAAATTTAATACTTGAACTTTATGAATAATCTCCTTAGTACTGAATTATATATGTGAAGAGATGTTCTCTAGGATATACATATCACAGAATTTGTAAATTCCTATAATATAATGAATTGACACAGAACTTAAAGCATTTGTACTTATGAATAACAAAGAATCAGTTAAAAGAATTGAGTGTGAATTATAAAGATTTGAGTATGAATAGTAGGTTTTAAAAGCATTAATGGATTTATCTGTCATATAATCAAATATGATGCATATCATAAGACCAAAAACATTGTTTCTTACTCAAGGAGTGAGAAACTCTGAATAAAAAAATACATATGTGGTTGTGAATTGCAAAATCTTTGAAAAGTAGTGATATATAATTATATAATGGGGTAAATTTTACAAGGGCAATTTATGTATTCTTAGTCATGCAGGATATTTTAATATATTGTGTCATATACATATATTGATTGTAATATTTCCCAGGGGCACAGCTTGCACACATGTGCAATAGGCATTTTCATCTACATAGCCGCATTACATTATACTGAGCAACAGTATGATGTATTGTGTGTGGGTGTCTGATATTGTGACTTGTAGGGAAACATTTTTTAACTTTGGTTTTCGTAGATGTAAAATAATGAGCACCACATCACTCATATGTGAGTAACATCAAAATGAGCTAAAAACTGTTAAATTAAAACAGTTTAACCAAATTATACATTACACAACATATTTAATAAGTAGGAAGAAAGGAATAAAGAGCAGATTGTTTTACACACTGTTAAAAATGAAATATTTAAAAATTAGTACTTCTGTATACTGTGTTTTTTTTTAAGTACAATTGTTTCAGAAATGAGTTCAAATCTCTGAGTTAAAAATAAACTTGTAATATATAAAAATATGTTCTTGTGTTATTCTGTTCTTATATTAAAGCCATAATAGAAATTATTCAGTGAACGTATATACTGTAACAACGTGATAGTGTGAAGATTAGATTTGCGCCCTTCAAAATGAACGAATTATATCTTGAGCAAAGGCATTGCGTATCGTGTATGAATACAAAGGCAAATTGAGTACTCAGTTTTCAATTACCTTTAAGGGTGATCCTTAGTTTTTTTCTGCTCCATGGACCTAATGTTAAAGATCCCAGATCACATTGTCTCCCGGAATATCGCTTTAAAAATATGAAATTTTTTATAAAGACAAATAGCAAATATAAGGGCTAATTAAAACAAATATGAAGGAAATATAGTTTTGCTATTAATAACATTTAAAGACATTTCTTTGTTGGCACCATCTGTCGAATTTCAGCTACAACATGACCTTATTTATATTTCATACATTAAATGTCATTATATTTATTTACTACTAGCCGTCTTTGGCGACCAGCCAGTTCATCAGTATTAATGATCGGTACAATTTTCAATTAATGTAACTTGTTCTCTTAGTAGCTTTTTCTGTAAAATATTTTTGAGCTTCATATTTTGGTAGTTATAATTCAGTCATACTTTTATGTAGGCCTTAAACAGTTCTGTTCATTGTACTACTTTGTCTAACTGCAATCAATATAAAAGCTTTTTATATTGAACTAACCATGTCTTATTTTAAATATGAAAATTGAAATCAGAGTCGTTTGGCAGAGAAATTATATGTGTACTGCAGAATAATTTCTATAATATCTTAAAGAATTATTCAACAAAAATTTCTCTGATTCATCGTAAAATTAATTTTTTACTTTCAAAAGATTTAAATGATGCAAATAAAAATATTTTATTTTATTTCAGTCAATAAATGAACTTATGAAAAAATTACGAATTTTAAATTTTACACAGTCCTTTGGTCCCAAGGAATCATATTCTGCGAAATACTCTTGACACTTCATCTTGTAAATAATAAATAAACGTCCCTATCTATCTGAATCTGAATGATTTATGAAGTTTTTATGCATCAATTTTAGAACAATCAACATTTTCATAATCACAAGCCAATCACTGTCGAGAAATCCTGGCAGAAGATAAACGTATCTTCATTGAGACAATCGGTGAAGTAGTCTAAAATCGCCAGTTTTTATAGAAGAGTGATATTGAAATTTCATAAATCAGTCAGTTTTTGTGATTGATTTAGTTGGTTGGAGTTCAACAATTTTTATTTAAAATATTGGTGTCTCAAAAATATTTTGTTAAATATGATTCAAAAGGCAGATAACCTATGTAAAAATTTTAAATTCCTGATTCATCGGAGCATTTATTGACTGAAGTTGTATTAAATATAATTATTTAGTTCCTTTAGACCATTTTGTTAGCAAATGTATGCCCCAAATTAGCGGATGGTCGCTGATTAGAATGATTATAAGTATATTAAACTAAATTAAATTGTTTTATTGAATTAATAATATAGGTATTGTCAAAGCTCATAGAAAACTTTTTTTCCTTTTACTTTTAAAAAATATCTTATTACATTTTTTTTATTTTATACAGACACCCGCCGAGAATTGCAATTTTTATTTATTAAATTTGCAATAATAGTTGATTTATTTCTTAATTTAAACTTCTATCAATGTGATGGCAACATGTTGATAAAAGCTTTTTTTTAAAATTTGACGTGCTCGTGCAGATTAAATTTTATTTTTATTTTGAGCGAAATATATTACTGAAAAATATGGTTAAATATTTCTTTAAAAATTCTTTAAAAATCTAAGCATACTTTATAAATTAAAACATTCGTATCATTAAAAAGATAATTTTTTGAGCTTTAATTTGATGCAAAAACCGATTTTGTGCTGTATTATTTTTGTGGTTATAGCGATAAAACTCCGAAATTGCGCTTAGTTTTTAATTAAAAATTTAAAAAAATCATTCCACGGTGCACATTTCCGACCTCCAAGGTATATATATATATGCCAAATTTGATAACAGTATGTCAAACGATTTGGACTGTAGAGCACCAACACACACACATGCACATGCAAACACACATTGAACTTTATTTATAAGTATAGATTATCACATCGGGCTTTGGCCAAGGATTCCCGGCCACTTCGCGAAATGGCCAGCCAAAGTAGAATATACAATATTAATTGCAAGTATTTCGGACGTTGACCAAACCTCTTGGCCAGTTCGCAAATTGGCCAGCCAATTCGCGAACTGGCCGTAACATATATATAATATTAGAGCTGATAATTCATGCTAATATGTATATATATTTTAAAGTTTTCATTAATAAAATACTTTTAAGGTATTAAAGTGGATCAAATATGAATTATCTCGGAGTCTTTAATTAAAAAACTAATTGCTTTGAGATAAATGTGTTTTGGGCTTGTAGGAAGTCAAGATTGATTCATCTGAATAATAAATTTTCAGAGTTTTTTTTTTTCTTTTTTTTTCTACATTTGGCAAAATATTATTTATAAAAAGTTATATTAAACATTTTGTTTTTGCAAATAAAATTAGTTCTTCTATTAACTAACAAAATTAATAATTATTATTTTAAAGGTAATTATGCCATATAGTGAATATGATGTTCTTGTCTAATATGCATTTTGTCTTGACTGTTTGTTTTCAGGTACTGGCATCGTTCTCTGAATCCTCGTAAACTAATTGAAGTTAAGTTTTCTCATTTAAGTAGAAACATGACTATGCAACGAACTCTAAAGTTATATAAGTTACCTGAAGTAAGATTTTTTTTATATATTATTATATATGTCAGCCAATTTTTTGTACATTGTCATTAATTTTTCCATTTATGTTTATTTTTTTTTCAGAACACAAAAACTCATGGTTTTCGGCCAATGAAAGAAAAAGACATTAAGCAGGCATTAAAATTGCTTTCTGAAGTAAATATAGCTTCTTTTTTTATTTGATTATGATATTTTTATGAGCACACTCTTATAAACAGATTATAATTAGCATTCTTAATTTCATAATGGCTTTAATTTTTTTTGTTCTAGTAATTTGTAATGCCTCCTTTTTTTATGTATTGAACTAAGCCAAAATGTTGCAGGATTGGTCTAATGGTCAATATTTACCATTGCTGAGTAGTTTTTTGGGGAAATTCCATTTTGAAAATTATTTTAAAAGTATATTTGATATTTCTTGGTTGTTCCAAAACTTATTCATAACTATTATGCAAAGTTTAAATTCTGATTTGCCATAAAAATCAAAATTTTAAGATTTAATTCTTGCAGAGAATTTTGCAGCTTTCTGGACTTGCATTTTCTAAATTTATCACCTTTCCCTTTGTGACTTTTTTTCAAAAAATTATTAATGACTAGCTGCAATATTTTCTATAATTTCATTTTTATAATATATTATATATATAATTAACATAGCAAAATATACTGATTGCATACATATTAATTATTAATAAAAATACATTTAATTCTAATATTAGATGGATTTCAATCTGAATATGACTATTTTTGTATACTAAAATAGATGAATTATACAAAATTGTATTTTATGAAATTGTTTTCCTATCATAAAATTTTAATGCCTGAGCACACTTGGGATCAGGACATGTAATATGAAAATCCCTGTTCTTTGAAATGCTGAATTGTTTTAAAGTGGTTATAAAAATCACCTTATATTTAATAGGAGAACTGAACTTTAAATTTCTAAATTTCTTTTTGAATTTAATCTAAAAATCTGTTTAGAGGTTCTGTTCCAGGATTTTAGGATATTTTTTTTATTTAATGATAAATTTTAAAAAATCCAGTGACATTTGAATTTAAAATATTGATTTTTATCATTTATGTACATTGGTATTTTCAAAATTAATTTTGAATTTCAAATTGGTTTAAACATAAAATTTTGAAATCCTCCCTTCCTTTTAAGTTTATAGATATCTCATTATAAAATTTCAACAGTTTTTTGAGTGTCAATGAATGATTTTTTTATTTACGCTTTAAAAATTGTTGTATCATTTCGACGGAAATCTATCTGAATGTCTTGCAATTGTGACTTTATATTTGTATTTTTCAGTTTTGTAGTAGAAATGCTGTTTTTACATTATTTTCTATTAGGTATGAATGAATTAATTTTTAATGTCTGTTTGTTTCTCTTAGTACTTGTTGAAATTTGATCTTGCTCCTTCCTTTGATGAAGAAGAGTTTCGATACTGGTTTCTTCCTCGTCCAGATATAATTAACAGTTTTGTTGTTGAAGTGAGTCTAAATTAATTTCTATATTTTTTTTCTTATATTTTTGGCAAATTTAATTCTGTTGATAAACTTTTTCTTTTTTTAAAAAATTAACATTTAGCTATAGAAATTGTTTTACTCTCTATAATTAGTAAAGTTTTCTATTGCATTCCTTGTAAAATATATTTTGATCTCTATTCTTGCTGAATTAAAAAAAATATTATTTTCAAATTATTATTTGAAATATTTCAAACTTGATCAGTTTGATATGAAATAGCTTCATTGTTAATAAATAAAAAAATGCTTGTACTTAATCAAAAGCAGAATCTTATTGAACAGATTTAACAACCTCTTGAAATAAATTTAAAAATCTTTTAAAAGTTAAAGGTAATTACTTCACATTATACTACAATCTACAACTAAGTACAACTACGCATCACTGTACAAGCCATTGATTTGAATATGTTTTTCTATATATGTTATGTTTACAATTATTGATAGATGCATTTCATGAAATTTGTATCGTAATTTTATTTTAAATTTTCAGTATTTTCAAAATTTCATAAAAACATTTCTTTTAATTATATATATAATACTGTTGTAAGAAATATTTTTCATTAAACTTATTGGCTAAAGATGTTTGATTTTGCTACTTATAAAGAAACTGAATTTCCTGAATGTTTTATCAAGACAAGTACAGAGAAAAATAATATGAGATTATGTACTAAAAATTTTTTTGTTTTATGTCCAACTGTATAGAAATGAGTAACATTTAAAAGATCATTGGATAATTCAGTAAAATATTTTTCTATTTTAATATAAATCAGGCTGTAAAATAATATCTAATTTTAAAAAATGTGTGGAATCCTAAGGAAAAAATCCCTTGAAGATCCCGTTACAGGCTGTTGAATACTTAGTACTTTTGCTCCTATATTGTAAAAATTAAAATTCCTGACGTCACAAAAGCTTTTGTTATTTGTCACCCAAGCTGTAGAGTCATTAGCCTCACATGCATTTAGCATCCGTCAATCTTGTATTATAAAACTAATAGGTATGGTAAGTTATGGTACAAATTCTTAACTGTATTGCCAGTATTACTGTATTTTTTTTTTCTTTTGCAGGAATTGTCTGTTATGTATTATCTTAATTTTGTTTAATTAACTTCTATAAAAATTTATTATTTTTCTTTTCTTACTTTCATTTTTTTAGGTAAATGGAACAATTACAGACTTTGTTAGCTTTTATACATTGCCTTCCACAGTTATGCATCATCCTGTTCATAAAGGTTTGAAAGCAGCTTATGCCTTTTATAATGTTAGTAAAGGAACTCCTCTGATTGATCTAATGCAGGATGCTTTAATAGAAGCTAAAAATGTAAGCACCTTCCCTTTTTTATGTCATTTATTTTTAGTTTCATTTTTTTCAAATAAAATATTGTTTTATATAGTTTTGATATTTATGTCCATTGTGAATTTAGTGTTAGGTAGTTTAAAGTTGTAGTTCAAAATTTGATATTCTTACATGACTTGCTGAATGTTTCTTGTATGTGTGCATACATGCATGCACGTTTTTTTTTTTTTTTTTTTTGGTGTGTATGGAATGTATTTTTAATGGTACTAGAAGATGCACCCATCTAGATGAGCTGTTATACTTGCTAGCAACAATATTTCAGATATAATTATTAAATATTAGCTAATGAAAATTATAGTAAAAAAACTCTATTCATCATTTTTATGAACAATCAAATCAAAACTAAACAGTAAAATTGGTTTGAAACAAATAGTGATCGTCTAGCTGGGGAGGGGGGGGCAATGCAAGATACAAAATAAAAATAATACTGAAAGGAAATGCCAGCAATAATCTCCAATTGAAATGGGAATATTATAATTGAGCATACTTATAATTCAGCAGAGGTTAAAAAAAAGTTGTTATCTCCCATTCTAGTATCCACTTTTGAAATTGTTTAACATAACTTCCTTTGTTTGTTGATATCTTCTAAAATCTAAAATGCCAAAGAATAGAATAGATAGTAGCCTAGAAACAATCTGGTTGTAAATTTTCTGCCTTTTTATTTCAACTTTCTTTAAATAATTTTCTGTGTTTCATTTAAAAGAACAAATTCAGAACAATTATTAGTGTAGCTTTAGCATTCTGATTTAACTGAATTGTACGGCAAGTTCTTTATTGGAACAGAAAAGAGTTTTTTTTTTTTTTTTTTTTGTTAAAAAGTATGCTTTATGATCATTTTTTGAGGCACGTTAACTTAGGATTTCACACAGAAATTGCGTAGAACTATCATCATAAATTATTGTTTGAAGTGTTGATTTTGTTGAATCATGGTATTGCCTTCTCTAATTAGCAAATAGTCTATTCATCACAAAGCATTATGATTTAGATGAACTTAAATTAAGATGACATAAATAGAATTTTATTTACATTTATTATTTCAGCAATTTACAATCGATAATCTATCAGTTGATCTAATCTAAATTGATAAAAGCAATAGCAATCCAGTTTTGAATAATCTAATACAATTCGATCTAACTCACTTACAGAGCTTAGAAAAAATTCATGGCACTCTACAACAAATTTGGCTTAAATTCTGGTTCAGGTTCAGCATTTTGCTTTGGTCTAAACATGAATGATTGCGTGTTGTTTATTTCACAAAAGCACAACAACAACTGACTGATTGGAAATTGCAGCAAAACTTTTATGCACTCTCACAAGACTCCAAAATTTTCTGGAAATGAATAGGAATTTTACTGTGTCAAATTTTACGCCATTAACCTTACCAAAAAGCTAAGATATTTTCTATTTATGAAATCCATAATAATGCAATTAAGGATTGTGTTGTATTCCTGCAATTAGATGAATGTTGTAAATGGGGTTGAAATTCTGACTCGCTACTAGTATATCTGATTCGTCTGTAATAAGTAAAATGTTTATTTTTTAATGAACATTTTTGAAAATGTAAGCAAAATAACATATCTCATTTACTTAAGTGTTAAAAAAACATATTAGCAGTTGAATTATTAAGCAGATTGATGTTATTCTGAATTTGAAATTATTAAGATATATCTTCTTCCTCAAATTTAAAACAAGCTTGAACCATTGAAAGGAAGCTGATCTGATCCTGCTCTAACATAGTGTTTAGATTTGTATTTATCAAACTGATTAATAATAATTATAAAAAAAAGACAGAATCTAGACTTGTGTTGTTCTTCTTTTTATCAATTCAATTACGTTATAGTTAGATTCCATATTTTTATATACTGTATGGCTTTAAAAAATTGCATTTAATGCAGAAGTATTTTTTCATGTGAGATTTTGGGTTTGTATTGAGAATTAGATTGTTCATTTCTATTAACTTAAACTGGTTAAAAAAAAAGTTACTAAATTTGTGTTTGTATTTATAAAAAAATTCTGTGAATTTAAAATTTCTACTATTATTTTCTGTTTGTGTTGCAAATCTATACTGAATGTCCTATGTTTTTTAGACAATTGTATAAGTATATTAAAACATTTTAAAATTATATATTCGATATTTAATGTAATAATGCTTTATTATCCTTTCATTAAGCCATTAAATTGAATAATTGGCACGTTTTTAATTATTGTTATGCCCCTATTGATACATGCTTATGAATTTTAACTTCATGGTGGGTGCGGAAGTGATACTGAACATATGACTAATATTGATGCCACTCTTGGAATTCTTGTGAAATTGGATTTTGTTTTTATTTTGTATTTATGATGTATAGCTATTGCATTAAAAGATTCATCATCAAAATAATGAGTCTAGGTTTAAAAATGTACATTTAATGCAATAGTACATTTTTATATGAGATTTTTAATAATTTGGTATAATTAAGAATAATAAGTAATGTATAAGTAATGTAAAATGAATTGTAAGCATTCCAGAAAGTGCCATATTTCATTTTGTGGATATGTTCTGAACAAATTTGCTGTTCATCATAGTTCAACTTGAGTGCATTCAAAACAACTATTTCTGTAGTTATAACTTTTCATTTTAAATGTAGTTCTAAGGAGATTTTTTTTTTCTTTTGAAACATGATCATTGTTTGAGAAGTCAGTTGATGACTGACAAATTTAAGTAATGGTTTTTTGTATCTTAAAATACACATTGTTTGGAAGTTATTTTTTGTTTAAAAATAATTTTTGTTTCATATTTTATAAAGATATTTTTATTATATATTTATGTTATTTTAAAATTAAATATAAATTATTTTTTCTTCAAAAATGAAATATTAGGATATAAATAATTATCAAGAAATAATTTATGGTATAATATTTCATTATTATAAATCATGAAATATTATGCCATCTATAATACCCTATAATATTTTTTCTAATAAGTAATATGTATATTTATGTGTTATTTGCTAGGTTTATTTAGAATTTTTTAGAAATTGTTATTAATGATGTATGATTGTTTACATTTGTAATGATTATTTGCAACATTATTTTATTTGTTTTACAGATGGGATATGATGTATTTAATGCTCTTGACTTAATGGACAACAAGTCTTTTTTAGAACCTTTAAAATTTGGCATTGGAGATGGCAATTTGCAGTATTATTTATATAATTGGCGATGCCAGCCTATGCAACCAAATCAAGTAAGCTAATTTCTTAATAGAGATTGTGCTTGTATTTGTTTAATTTCAAAATATCATGCCATTCATATCATTATCAACAGCTTTCTGAAAAGAAAACTACACAAATTAGTAAATAAATTATTCACTATGTCTTTTCTTTGTAAAGAACTATTATTGAAATATTTGAAAATTTTATTTGTATTACATTATATATATTTTAAAATTCTACATATTGGATGAAATTTAAACTAAATGTGGGGGCATTTTTTGTATGTGTGCCATTTTGTATTTTAATGAAGAGAAAGGAATAATAATTTGCAAACCTGTTTTAGCAAAGTGTTATATTATATTTAACAGAAACACTAGGAAATCGAAATTTACTTTGGCTTTTTTTGGACGATCATCACAACAGGACACACATAGACACTAATACTCATATAGGTAAATTGCACAATTTACAATAATTAAATATTATTCACATTAATTTAAGAAAAATTACAGTGCTGTGAACAAAGAATATTTTGGTAAATTGCCATAATGTCAGCTAATGTATTTTGGAAAAATGCCATTTTTTTTTTTTTTACATCATTGCCCTTCAAATTCCAGTCATCTCTAATATCATTTATGTGGAGTATTTCATTCTCTCTATTCTTCACTAATTAATGCTACAAATCTGTCTAGAATTTTTAGAATTTTGATCACAAGCTGATAACATACAATATTCTTTCTTACATTTTATGAAAAGGTTCTCATAGTCTAAATATTTTATAGCGATATATTAAAAAAAAGGTCATTGATAATTTTCTTCTAAATAAAATCTTGCATTATAAAAGATTACCTCTGAATTGCAAATTTTTACAAACATTTGAATTGTGGAAATGGGTTTCAATATGTTTGTTCTATGGTTTTTCTGGAAAACTCATTGATTTTATTTAAAAAGAAAAATGAAGTTTGATTTTCTGTTATTAGCACAGTTAATAAAGACCTCAGTGGATAAAGGATAATCATTCTTTGTTATATAAGTTAAAATAATGTAGAATTTGAGTTTTAATTGCTGTTTGAAAGATTTTATTACTAAACAATGTAAATAAACATGTGACTAAGACATGTTTTAGAAAACTATGTTTTGATTAATTATACATAATCTTAATGCTGCTTATTATTATTTTTTTTCAGATTGGACTTGTTTTGCAATAAACCTTAGGAGAATATATATCTTGTCATTAAAGAGAACATATCACAAGTGTACTATCAGATTTTCGTTGACAACATTTGCAGATAACTCATTTCCATTTCCTTTTTATATATTAAAAGGGCAAATTAGGTTGCCTTTTATAGAATTTAGAATTGCCTCCATGCTCTAAGGAGGCAACTTTTGACACCAAGTTACGTTAACTTGCTCTATGGTCCACAGCTATTATGCACATCCATCTAGTGATATGTTCCAAGTAATAAAAGAGAGCTGCATCTCTTGTGCAAAGTAACTTTCTTACAAGCAAAGTGACTTCTCCAAGAGAGAATATTTTTTTGCCAGATGCTAATGTGTGAACAAAAGTGATATATTCCAGACAAAAGAGTAAAAGGAAAGATAGCTTTGTTATCTGTGATTCATCCTAATTGTCTGTGCCCTTGTAATTTTTGACTTTGTATTGCATTTAATGATGTTGTTCAATCATTTATGCTAACAAAACATGCTTATCATTAGCTTCATTCTTTCATTGTTTAGTCATTATGGAGAATTGCGGGCAATTGCTTAACTAGTGAAAATAGTAATATAAAAAAATAAAGTAATACTTGTTGAAAATATATTCATCTGATAGTTTAATTGAAAATGAAAGGTAAATATATGTATTGTTTCTAACCATATTTTATATTGCTTTTTGTTAACTGTTTCTTTGTTATAAATTATTGTTCTAACAAATGATGTATTTGAATTATATTTGTCATTATTATAAGAAAGAAATAAAAACTAACATTAAATGTTGTCAAGAATAATTTGTTTAAACCAGGGCATCTGAAATTTTCTGTTTGCTATACTTCTTATTCTTTGAGCAAGATAGGGGAGGACTTATTTAAAATTTCCCCCTTTAACTTAAGCAGTATGATCATTTCCTTCCAATGTCAAAGAAAAAGTGGCAAAGTTTTATTTTGAAAAATTCTAGATTAGGAGAACATACCTTCAGTGAAAAATTTTCAATTTGTCAGCTCTCTAGGCTACCGAATTGAGGAGTGGGGCATAGGCAGTTGGATTGAAAAAATGCTATTTGTCTTGCCTAATAAATAAATTTGTAAAAAATAAAATTCTAAGAATTATTAAATTTTCATACTTATATCATAAATGTTTGATTTTTAAATGATTATTAAGTAAATTAAAATATAATTAATCAATTATTTACAATATAATAGAATATTATTTATTTTACTGGTGATGCTATGTTTCTTTCAATAGATATTTAAAATAATTGCTTTTATTGCTATTTCTTTATAATTCATCTCAATGATTAAATTCTTTTTATTTGTTGGTAAGAAAATTATAAATTAATAATTATGGTAAATTTTTCAAGAATTTTATTTCTTTAATAATTTTGTATCCATGATATAAACATTTAAAAATAGATAAATAAAAACTAAACATATGCACAAGGGTATAAAATTAAAAAAAATGATTGAACTAATAATGTTACTTTCATACAATGACAAATATTGTGGAAAAAATGAAACCATAAAAATTAATGGAAGTAATAATTTCAGTAACTTTATATGACAAAATATAGTTTGAATGGAAATGGCTAACACATTCAGTAACATTTTTTTATTTCAATTTTTTTGAAACATAATATATCTATTTATCAGTGCTTGTATATTTAATCAGCCTATATATTAAATTTTTAGTGTTAATCTGCAATATAAGAATAATGAATTGAATTTTCTATATCCTATATTTTTTGATATAAATATATTGAGTCCCTTGATTTAACCCTCCCCCCCCCAACTTTAAATCGATCAAAAGTTGGATAAAGAGAGTCTTTCAACTACCCAGATATGAAAAATAAGTCAATGATATGTTAGTGAATAATTAATTGATCAGTTAATTATTTTGAATGCTTATTAACAGATTTTAATAAATGAATTATTTTTCATAATGAAATTTTCATAATAAGTGATTTCTTTATTTAAGAAATATTTTCAACAATTTTGCTTTATTGATAGTTTGTTGAGAGCCATTTGTTACAAAACCCTGGTTTAAACTATTCTTGTAATAAAGTTGACAACGGAATAAAATGCAGTCATGCATTTTTTGTCTTTGCAGTTTAAAAGGAATTTGTGAATGATAAAATCCCCACTTCATATTTGTTTATGAATATTTTATGTAATATTCCTTTCAAGGAAAATATTGTATTTATTGAGGAATACTAGAAAGCTAATATTATGCTTATGTATAATATATAATTAATAAGTTTTATAATTTTATATATTGCCAAATATTATAATCTTTGTTATTAAGTGATGAAAGATTGTAGAAATAGTATATTTTTTATG
>JAPMOR010073751.1:45841-61517 GCA_026543865.1 Argiope aurantia | reverse complement strand
TCTTATTACTACTGACGAATTAACTCGTCGTAACGCAAAATGTTGTATTTCCATGACGAGTATACTAGTCAAACAGTTAACTAGTTAAGATCGTATTGCAAGTGAATTTCATAATCTTTGAATCATGTTTTAATTCAAGTGCCTAACTACTTTAGTAAGTTAAATGGATTGAAAGAGAATTGTACAATGCAAGATAATGCACAATGCAAGATAATGGTTAGATTGAATCGATTGCGAACCATTTTGCCTTTTGCACTTCGAAAAATGAGATGTATAAGCGTTGCCCAAATGAAAGATGGACAAGTTGAATCAAAAGAATACATTTATTGAAAATCGGCTATGGGCGTTATAAAAAGGGTCCCATCGTTTAGGAAGGTCTATGCCTTTGCTGTAGAAAGATGGTAGCTGATTCTTAAGGAATATTCTCACTTCGTCCGAATGGAAATGTGTCCCCTGTAATGCTCTCTTAAGTGCCCCAAAGTTGTGGAAGTCGGTATGACAAATCCGGTCTGTACGACGGATGTTCCAACACTTCCAAAGGAATTTTTTTAAGCTCGTCTGGGTTTCACGGAAGACGTGTTGAGCGGGCTTGTCATGGAGAAGGGTCAATTGTTGTGTGAGAAGGCCTGGCCGTTTGCTTTTGATTGCTTTCAATAGTTTCGCCAGATTACTGCAGTATTGTGTTTAATTGATAGTGTTCCCTTGGGGAAGAAAATCAAGCAAAAATGATCCGCTGCAATCGAAGAATCAAATGTACCACCGCGCACGGTTCCGATCTGGACGCATCCATGTAAGCACGACCTTACTTTTGATCAATTGCCTCTAATACGATCAGCTTTCACTGTTGAACGCCGCATGCAGTGCACACCTCCTACCATTCTTTATATCCTTGTTCGGTGGCGCTACAGTCATTTTGACGCAATCGCAATTGTCCTCTTTTCATTTTGAGCAATCCTTGTATACATATGAGCATAAGATTTTCTTTTTAGTGCTTATAAATCTCGGAAGTAGCTTTATAATTCCTTGCTTTATAAGTAGCTTTATAAAAATTAATGTGTAAGAATGGCCTTTTGCCATTTTCATAAATATACTCATTTGAAGCATATAAGTTAGTTGGTAGGAATTATGGTTGCTTCAAGGATTATTAATTTCAGACTTTTCCAGAAACAGATGAATAACTTTACAGAAATTACTTCTTTTCTCATCATTAAATATATGTTCATTTTTATAGGAGCATTTGCAACCACTTCTCCAGCAACCAGTTGTTGAAGGTACGTATTTTCATTTCTCTTTCGAATATGGAGTCAATTTATCTTGCCAATCATTCAGCGAACGCGATTAAACAGTTCTCTACTTAGTGAACTAAAACCGATATCTTTGCTATGAAATTATATTTATTTTTAAATAACTTTTACGAATAATACAAATGTTGTGAATTTTGACTTTTGACTCCAAAAATGTGAATAAGATCGCTTTTTTTGTTGTGGCGCAGTATTTGAAAATAACGTATAAGACTAACAAATAATTCGACTTTAAATACGCTATTACTGGAATACTCTAGAAGCTATTGTTTATATGGTAAAATTTTGTAGCTTGATATTAAAATTGTACCCAAATATTTAAGATTTAGATTTTTTTTTGAGAAACGCAATTCGTAAGAATAAGGTATACAGTATACAAAAGTCGTTAAAAGTGTACGCATAAATTTCCTGTTACAAGAATGAGATAATTAAAACTGAAGTTCGAAAACGCCAAATGATATTCTCAAAATTCTTTGTGGCGTGAAATTTTTTAAAAGTAAACCAAACGATAAATTAATAAAGCCATCTGAAGGCTTTTTCATAGAAACGCTGAACAAATATCGAGGAATAGTTTTAATTCTTCCGCTTGCAATGGCGTGTCAGACACGTGTATCGATTTGTCAAATTTTTTATATTTAAATCTGAAATAAAGGGAAATGTTAGTTTAAAACTTAGTTAAAAATCAGCGGGAAAACTTCAATAACTATCTCGTATTCCATATATATTTTAGGGTTTAACAATAAATATCCTAAATAGGATGTCGTCTAATTAAGAGGTTGAATGAAAGTAAAGGATTTCAGTTTAAATTTAACAATGTTGATTATTAAATGCATACACTGAAAGTTCGAAGGAAACATTTTTAAACCTGCATATGTTCTGTTTTTCTTCAAGATATTACCAACAGTTATATTTAAAATAATAGTAAAAATGAAACTCGAACACTAACCACTGGTCTGATCGCGTAACCTTTTATTTTCATTCAAGTTCGTAACTAGATATAGATATGTCGATGTTTTCTTGGTCCCCTACCAAGAGTTTAAACACTACTTCACTATAGTCTTCCAAAAAACGTATTGGGGAACGTTATAAGTTCAGATTTTTATCGTAATATTTTAATTAAACATACAAATGAAACCAAAACAATGTAAATATTTTGATATATACAAATCATAATTGAAACAAAACTCTTGCATTAATGCAATTATGGTTATAATTGAAAATAAATCAAGTAAAAAAATGCTTCAAAAAGTATTAGGACACTTCCCTATAAATTTCAAAAAAACTATGCAAACTTAAGTTAATATCTTTTTGGGCCGCCCTCGATCTTTGACCTTTCGTAGTCTATTTGGCATGATTCGGACCAAAGTTTTTGCAAAATGATCTATCGATATTGGCTCACTTTTCTGCCAAGTGTTTCCTAAATCTTGTTTGTTAGAAATTTGATGTTCATATAGTTTTTGCTGCAAATAATTCTACACATGCTCAATGGGATTAAGGCCTGAACTTTTACATAATTCTTAATAACACTATTACAGTGGCAGAGGACCTATAACTTGCAAATATCAGTACGCTCGGGGTCATTATCTAGGGCTTGAGATTCCAAGCTTATTCGTACTTTGCTTGAAATTTCGCTCGAGAATGTCAAGATATATTTATTCATTGCACTATTAATAAAATGAAAGTTCTGACATCAATGCTTGCCATAAAGCCCCGTACTATTTGATTGTCTCCATATTTGACAGTAGACCGTAAATTTTTAACACGCAATGATGTATTTGGTTTCCGTTCAACGTTTTGCTTGCCACTCGGTTCGAAAATGTTATATTTGCTTTCATCAAAAATTAGATTTTTCCAAAATTTATTTTCCATATATTCCTTGGCTACTTTACATACATTTTAGTAAATGCCATCCTAGTTTGTCGGTTTGCTTTACTAATGTAGGGCTATCTGATGTGCTCTGCCATGATATTTGTTTTCTTAAAATATTTCTGACGGTTTCAGAATCTAGATTTTTCTAACTTACTCTTACACTGCAGAGTTAATTTTTACTGGACTAATTTTTGGATTGAAGTGAGCTTCCCAAAATCTACTTCTCTTTATGTTCTTTAAATGTCTTGGACGCCTTGACCTTGGATTGTTTTGAATACTGTTTTCTTGAACCTGTGAATGTTAGACTGACTCAGTAGACTTAGTCAATTTCAAGATTTGCCCAGTGACTTTCCCAAATTAGCCGATACATCTAAGTGCTACCTCCAAGACCGAAGTAGTTGGGTAGTACCCGATTCTACTAAGGATTCATCATGCAGGGTTCATTAAGGGTTCAAATTAAGATATTCGTCCCGATATTGCTTCCAAAAAATGCTTATGCAAATATTCATATATTCCTTATGCAAAATATTCATTTGTTTATTGTATCTTTTTTTTTCTTTTCAGCTGATTTAGAACGAGTTCAAGAAAATGTCGTTGGAACTGAAAGTGCCGGTTCTGTTGTTGCCGATGAGACTTCAGATCTTGCTGCCATTGGTGAGAACACCAAGCCCCAATCAAATGTACAAGATATTACAATGGGTGATGGCGGTATAGAGGATTCACTGGAAAGTTTAGTTTCCGTTAGAAGCAGTAGCACGGGATCTCAGCAGGGTGGTGCTAGTGATGGAATTATCAGACAGCTTTCCCAGGAGAGTGGCGCTTTCTTCAGAAAGTCGCAGCAGGGTTGTAGCAATGATCCTGCATTACACTTGCTTTGCGCAATCGGTGGTGCGCATAGACGAGATACTCCGGACGGTGCTCCAGCTACTAGTTCCATTGATGGTGGCAGCAGTTACCGAACTGCTTTGTCTGATTCTTGTAGTCGAGCCTCACTGGAAAGGAGTGCTGCTGGAGACATTTCTAATAGCCAGGATTCAAAAGAAAGTTCTGCCAATGGTACGGGATCTAAGGAAGGTATTGCTGCACCTGTTCCACTTCCTACTGAGAGTGTTGCCACCCAATCGCACCGACGGTCACCTGAAGTTATGCTCAGGCAAGAAACAAATGAGAGAGCAACTCCTCCAGAGGAAGGTCTGAGATGGGACGACCGTTTACTCTTGCGCATCTTGCATGGACTTGATCATTTGGGGCCTTTTGCAAGAGGCTTAAGAAAATCTAGTGAGTAATTAATTTCCCTTAACCTTTTTATTGGTTATTCATTCTCATTCTTGCTGTTCTGTTTGAGCCTGTGGGCCGCAGAGGCCTGTTGGTAAGATTTCGGCTTCGGAACCGGAGGGCTTCAGGTTCGAGACCCGATTATACTGAAGAACCGTCAATGGAAGCTGGTTTGGTGTATGTTAAATCCTTCGCGGCCAAACGTCCTGCCGCTTGTGTGGTTTTGAAGTTTGTAGGGAGGGGGGTGTCAGCTCAAGTGTCTTCCTGTTGTCCGACCGAGGTTCAAAATTAGAAGGTCCGTCCCAAAACGGTTCCCGTGTTGCTTTCTAAATGGGACGTTAATATAACTAAATCTAGTTTTATTGAAAATATTACACTGGAAATCACTAATAAGTTTTTAAATTTCTCTTGAAATTTTCGATGCAGCTTGATGAAATATTTAGTCTCAGCCACTGTTTTAATTTTTGCTCACTTTAAAGTGTGCAAAACTAGAATTTAAAAAACCCTTTATGCAGAGTCCCTCTACTTGTCTGAAGTTATTAAGAAACATTTATTTCTCTTTCAGTTATCTACAGAATCTTCAACAGACCAGTGCTATTGATTTTGGCAATATCTGCCATATACATGGGTAAGTAACTACAATATTCAGCAACTTTCAATGTATTTTTAATGAAACTGATGTTATCTGAAGTGTAAAAACTCGGCACAAATTTCTCATGTTATTTTGATATCTAATGTTATGATTAATACTTCAGATTCAATTCCTAAAACGCAATCTTTAGTCCAGAAAAGCATTCATATTTCATTTTTGAGATTCCTCTACGTGCTACTTTTAATGATTGTTTTGACATCTGAATTATTTTATATCGAAACATGTTTTGGTTAGAGGTTTTTGAAGCCTCAAAATGCACGGGCGGAAAATTGGCGATATATCACTTTTGAGGCATCAATTTTCCGTTTATAGGGTTATTAGACAATGACAAAGAATATCGCATTCTGCGACGTATCGCCAATAAAGCTGCAACTTGGCGCGCATGTCTACCATGTGCCCGATTCTCCTGTATGGCCAATAAAGGGCAAGGTCGTAAGAAGCTATCGCTCGAAGAAGCACAGAAAAGAAAATGAAAATGAATGCGGAACAGCGAAAGAAGAGTATCAAAAGTTTATATACATTAATATATATTATATACAAATAAGTTTGACTTTTAAATCTTATTAAGGTTTTGCTTTTTAATCCAATCGATATAGATGCTTTCCTAAAAAAACCGCGGTTTTGTACAAATTTTTGTTTTAACTATTGGAGCCTTTTTCTCTCGTGTTGCTAATTTCATATAACGCCATCTCGGATACGATTTCACTGTGGTAAAACGGAGTGCGAGTTAAAAAAAATAAAAGTAAAGATAGATAATCTGCTATATTACAGTTTTCATTTTAGTTTGTTTCGAATTTGTTATACTAAATGTTCAAGATTTATTTAAATGTCCAGTTTATATGTAGGCAAGATAGAAAAATATTCATTGTAACGAAACTTGATCTAACTTGGCGCGGACTGAATGGCTGTGGTAGAATGTTATGAACTGAAAGCGACAGTTCGCAAGGTCGTATCTAATTGCAGGCAAGTTGCCAGAAAATTGTTTTGTAATTGATTTACTTTCTGTTAATTCTCGCTTGTTCTGAAATGGTCTTATAATTTCTGCATCTTTCTAATTCTGGAAGATTAGTCATTTCGTCTTGTGGATAGAAACAGATGCAAGGTTTGGTTCCCTGAATACAGTCTCGAGTTGAGATTAGCGAATGTTATTAAATTTATTAACTCACGGTTTATCTACGCTAACTATATCTGCGCGACAATGTAATTAGTAGGCGATTCTTATCTAAATATCTTCTACGCAAAAACACGATTTTACAAAAACTTCCGAAAGAAGCTCGGTTTTTCGGATATTACATTAATGGTTATTTGAACTCCTGTAAACGGTGTTCTCCAAACTTGTTCAAGCATTTAGTTATCAAATTAGCCCTTGGATTCGAGCTTCTTAGCAAGAATCGCCAGTTCAGTGGAGTCGCTGTACAGATATTAATGTTTCTGTCAACTTTTTGTCTGTCGGTACACATTTTGCAATAAATATTACCCTGAGAAGGTTGATACTTTAATTATAGAAGTTGAAACTGTAAGACAATGCAAATATTAACTCGATTTCTTGTCTGTCCGATACAAATTTTATCGCCGCAGGGGAAGTCGGTTTCAAATTAATTGCATAATTTCGCACAAACGCGGCACTAAAAAGCATATAATAAAATTTTATACTTTTTAGTCGTTTTAAAAATGTAGTGTATTAAACTTTTAATCTTATTTTTCGTTTCGAAATTCGTTTAAATGTAAAGAACTAACTTTTGGATTTTCAATTTTTAGGCGTAAAATACCATTTTGAATGTCCTGCGAAGGAAATGCTGCCTTTTTACTGCATGTGGCTGGGAATTGCTGGCATTGTTTTATTTGCGTTCACTTTTGCGTTGGATCTGAGACATTTAGCGTGTCCCTCAATTGACAGGAGATACTTTTATTTTGGAATCTTAGTCGCTTTTGTATTGTTTTTTTGGCATTTTATAGATGGCAAGTATAGCCTTTTTCACTTGTTTAATGTCTTTTCATTTTTAGGAAAGTGCATATAAGGCTCACTCATTTAACACTAAACGTACTATAACCGGTCAAATGACCGATTATAAAATTTTGCATCGAAAATGCGCTTATCTTATCGCTTGCGCATTTGACTTTGACTTTATACAAGAATTATATACAGTTAATATTCTATTTTTTGTTTTTGTTTACTTGATTAATAGTTGTCAATATATAAAACTAAATTTGGTGTAGTCGTGACCAATAAAATGGCGAGGAAATATATCGCATCTAAATCTTGCAGATGGCCTCTCCGAGTATTTTTCCAATATTCTTGATTTAGTTGGCATAAATGCCTCAATTTTGTACAAGCAAACGACAGTCGAAAATATCACCAAGATTTTTTACTCCAGTTAGCTATAGAACTTGCCGCCGATTTTCGAGAAGCCCGTGAACAACCAAAAGGACAAATACAAAACGATCACTGCCTAAATCTATTGCAGGTTCTTATCAACGTAAGACATGGGAAATGGGATATTATAACGAAAATGAAACCATCAAAATTTGTTCTAAATGTGAAACATGTTTGCAGTAAATGTACAAAAGGGAAAAAAACCTTGTATATATAAAAATGCGACAAGCAATGAATTTTTAAAATTCTTATTCTTTGTGTTTGTAATACATAGAAATTGTCGATACACAATTGTGTATAATTATAATTAAGTTAACTTATTTTCTTTGTAACATTCATATTTCATACATTCAGTCGGAAACAAAGACCGGTCATTTGATCGCTGTGGTAGAAATAGTTATGTATTAAGTGTTGGCATGTTTAGAGCGAATCGATGATGAAATTACAGGCATTGATAAGATAAAATTGTATAAATATAAGATGGATGTTTGCATTTATTTTGTACAAATGTACAGTTTTTCCGATGTCGAATGTAATATGGCAGACGGCTTCTTTGAAAAATTGATTGCCATTTCCCTTGTTCAAAAGCTAATTAAATGAAATGAAATTTGTTTTTGGTATCTTTCGGCTATATTTTTCGATATTTTCATTCTATTTTTACACTACATTAAGCTCAATCTTTTTCGAGATAGCAATGCAATTTTATTAAATTTCTTTAATTCTTCAAAAAATGTAAGGTATCTGTCTACCTACGGAGACAAATTTATGAGAAATCCCTCTAATGAGTTGTTTCAATTCATTTTCTGGACCAGTGCGATATCAATGAGAAATATTGATCAGAAAACTTTGTGCGAATTGAGATTCTGTAAAATGTGTCGATTTGGGTAAAAAAAAAAAATAGTGAAAATTACAACGAGAAGCAAAACACTTTACAAAGAATTCTATTGCACACATATTCCATTTATTTTTATAATGCAACGTATTTACAGCTATGGTGAAGGGAATGAACTAGAATCCAAGAAATATGTGCATTTTCAAAAAGCTATAGTCAATCGAGTGTTATTATGCTGAAAACCTAATAATTCGTTGTTGAAAATTGTATTAAGCAGCTCCAAAACAAATGACTCTCAAAGTTATATCCCTAGTTCATTGCTTTTGCAACATTTATGGTGGCATATATGCAAAATTTCAAAGTAAATTTATTTACGTTTCTAAGATATCTAATTTTTATCTATTTTTACGAAATCCAATTTTTTTCAAATTCAGTTTTCATTAAAGATTTGTCTTGTACTAAGAATGCTTTTTAAACATAATGTTCAAAAGCGGATGTAATTGCTAATCCTTTCGGCATAAAAACTAATCAATGTATTCTAATACGTGTCTTGCTGATAGAACATATTGTAAAATATAATTCGGAGGCGCGAATTCTATAAAATGTTAGAAAACAAACTTCCTGTTTCGTTTTTAGCTACATTGATTTATAAAAATCCACATCTCGGTTTCTATTTATCGAAGAATTAAGACAAATTTGGGAACCCAATTAAATGGGTTTATAAAATAAAATAAACTTGTGAATTTTGACCAAAGACTGCCTTTTAAACTTAAACAGATACCTTAATAGACATACTTAATAAAAATCCAATTTACTCCTAAAAAACTTATTAAATAATAAAAAAATTTTCTCCATCAAACCATTTATTCGGCTATTTTTGCTAACGTTAAAATTACGAGTTGATTTTTTGGACATTAACTCCAAATTAGGATTTTAGATTCCAGCTCTATTTCGTAGTATATATATTACTTGGTTTGTGCGCGCTATAATTTATATGCAGTTGTTGCGTATTAAATTAGTCTTTTTTCAATTTCGCAAATAATAAGGCGAGATTTTAAATATGTTTAACATTGCTACAAATTCTTTGAATTGTAAGTATTTTGGCTTAGTTTTTTGTCATTGCATTTGGAGATGCAAAATTTTCCAATATTTTACACATTGTGTTTAAGTGCGACTACGCATTTTTGCTTTTTGGAGTATTTCAAAAAATGCCCTAAAATGGTAAATACAAAATTACTGAAAGGGTTTCACAAAATCGACTTTAAAGCATATTTTGGTAGTTGGCGAAAACTTGCTTTGCGAAATTCCAGAAAGCGAAAGATTGCTTTGATGGAAGTGCAATAAATTTTGCATCAAAGTAAATCTTTTCAATAAATTTTCACCTTTTGTTTTATGCCACTACATCGGATACTTTTAAAGCTCAGTAGTGTATAATATTCGTGCAAAAGACAACATTGATTTTAATTTTGAGGTGAAATTGCTCCCTTAAAACCTGCTTGCTCAAGGGTAAATGACTTATTTCAAATCGTGCAGAAACTAATATCGAAACTCTTCAGACCGTGAATAGGTTTTCTACATCGTTTTGGACATGTGCAATTGTTCGATGGTTCTATTTTCTATACCAAGCTTCCCGTACTGTGCTTAAATAGGCGTAACCAAAACTGCTGACTGTTTTTAAAGCCAAGAATGCGTGGCCTGCGACTGCTGGATTTGCTATGACGATCTTTATCTGGATGATTTGTTTTAAGAACACTTGTCATAATGACCGCTATTCCACGAAATCTTAGTTAGAGAGGATTTGTAATATTAAATATACTAAAGGATTTAGAATAGTATTCGAGTAAAAATTTGATTAATCTTAATGGTGAAATATGGTTTGCGCCATTTTTGATCTGAAAACTGGTTATCTTGCAAATAATCAATTTAAAATCTAGTCCGACTCGTAATAATAAATATAAATTCTAATTGAGTTGTAAGAAACATTCATTTCTTTTAATGTTTACAGGCTTGCATACTGTTCAAATCTAGAAATGAGACATGTATGCCTTTTTAATACAAAGTTGGCGTAAAGTTAAATTGCAACATTTTTAATGCGCATGGTACACTTCCATTACGAGAATTCACTATAATTTTTAAAGTAAAAGAAACGGGTACTTAACGTGAAACCAAATGACCTTTTAAACATTTTGTAACCAACGAACCCGAAGTCGGACATCATCTCAATTTTATCAATAAACCTGCATGTGAATGAACTCAAGTTCTCTTATGTTTGGAACAAATGTAGTGGAAAGGATGTAATGGAATGCGTATAAAATACCAAAATGAAACAGACTGAAAAATGGCAAAATATATGCTTAAATATTTTCTTATAAATTGCTATAATTTCTGGTTAATGCGTTGTGGTTTTACAGGACCAAGTTTGACCTAGACCTTCTAAATGTAGAAAAATATTCTCTGAAAAGTGAATTTGAATACGATTTGTAAAATTTTTATTTAGAATTTAAATTGCGACACTAAGCATAATTTTAATGTCTCTGATAACTCCCAAAAATATTACTTCAGAATTTTTATCGTTTTAAACTTTCAATGATCATTTAATCGTACAAAAATTTTCTGAATTTTGATAATTTGTAAAATTTTTTCGACTTTTCTTTACATTTAATTGTTACATAAAATTCAAATTGTTTTCATTCTTTTATTAAGTACTTAATCGCTCGTTATTTGTCTATTGTTTTAAGAAAAATGCAAGATCTAGTTCCATCTTCGCAGTTTATATAAGGAATAAGAAAATGAGATTTTTTACCGTGAAAGACGTTATAAAATGGAATACATTATCTTCTATGCATTATAATATCATACCAGTCTACCAGTCTATTCTATTAGGAAAATTCATCTGCACGATAGACAGCAAATGCCAGGCTAAAATGGTATGATGCAATTTGTTTAAAAATTGAGAAAATGCAAGGCTAAAATGATGTCTGTCACAACAAGATTTAGTGAAATCTCAATTTTTGGTGAATTAGTTGGTCTCGAATGAACAGTAAAAGTTTTTAATTTTCTTGTTCATTAAATATAGACTCGACAATGTGTTGCAAATATTCATTGATTATTTTTATTTGTGTTCAAGAGAATATAAATGGAAAAACTGAAGTCTGCTATCGCTAATTCCGGTTATCATTTGTGAGCAATTTTTTAAGTCGCGTGGTATCAATAAAAAAAAAATGCTTTCGCATGATTTATTCCACAATGACCAGCTATTCGAAAGCCGCTGGTTTTTCACCACTTCAAAACCGTTCGAGTTCCAAAACATTTTTTGCCAGCTAGAAAATTTCAAAATGATTATTACAACTTTCGATACCTTTCCTCGCTGTTTCACGTTCATTCTCATTTTCTTCCGGATTCTTGCAGAAGCTCTTTCGAGTATTAATTTTTTTTTCTTTCAATGAATGACTTTCGCACGTCTTGCCACTCTGTTTATAATTAGCATATCCATGAATACTATTAACATGTTATAAAGGACTTAATGGTATTATTTAATATAGTATTTAAGAATTTTCAGTCCTTTACATTCCACGATTTTTCTGTATGCTACTAAAATGCTTCTGCTAGATTTCGTCGTTTATTTTTTGTCTAGTATACCTTTTGACTTTAATATCTTCGACTGATCAATTTATTAACACTGTAATTTGTTTATATAAACAAACTCTTTAAGCTTTTTCCCATTGACACCAATCTTCTGAAGATGCGATAATATTAGTGTGTCCCATAAGTTTCTTTAAAATTTCTAAGATGAAAGGAATACACTACTTATTAAGACATTTATTCTGTTATATAAACCCTTTTGCTCTTAAGTCTCATTGTGCCTTCGTTCCAAAATTGTTGCGCTTTGGACGAGAAATAATCCTCGAGGTGCGCTTTTATTTCGCTATTAGATTTAAAGCGCTAATTGCGAAGATAATTTTTTTTAAGGACAGAAAGTAATAATCAGATGGCGCTAGATCTGGAGAGTATGCAGGATGCGGTAAAACATCCCAATCAAACTAAGAGCTTCTCTTTCGACTAATGCAATATGTGGTCTCACGCTGTCACGAAGAGAAATAACGCTTCGTCGGTTCATTACTTCTGGCTGTTTTTTTGCTATGGCAGCATTAAAATGATCCAGTTGACGACAGCGTTTCGTAGAATTTATTGTTTCACCTTGAGGAAGGAGTTCATAGAAAATTGCAGCTTTCCAATCCCGCCAAATCGACAAAAGAACTTTTTTGGGGTGTAGTAGAGCTCTGGTGAAACCGATGACATAGACGGCTAATAGACAAGTCTGCATGTTTGGAAAAACAGAGCCATATTAGGCCTTTCATAGCGCGATGAGAAAGAATTTTGGGACACGCTAATACCATAATTAGTTTCTCATTTATTATATCGTATATTTAGTTTTACTTATTCTTATTGCGAACATGTTAATTTCATGGCTGAACTATGCTGTTTCTTTTAGTTCTAAGCTGGACGTACGGAAATATTCCATCCTTCGATCCTTCTGACAAGAACTACTGCGACGAGACGTTCTACTACTATTGTTTTTCTGTAAATATCTTGATAGGCATACTTTTAATGTCAGCAGCGTTCATTTTCTTCTCCACCAGGAATGACAGCGTGGAGGAATATGAGCGATTTTGAAGAAATGACATTTTTTTCCCTTCAAATTTTTAGCGTTTGTATTGTATATTCTTTTTAATGGTGTTTTTAACTTCTGAATTACTTTTCAAATAAAGTCTTTATAAATATGTCGGATTTCATCACTTTGTCAAGAAATCTGTGTTCTATTGGATGTAATTTATTATCAAACGCTACAAATGTGAAGGGAGGTTGGAATTCCATGCAATGGATCATTTAACTTGATATGTGTTGAAATATTGTTAAGTAAATTAATCCACCAAGTCCGTAAAGTGGATGGGTTTGTTTGTAAAGAGTAGATGGTGTAACGTCAGCAGACCCAACCCCAAATAACGAAGTTCATTAACACGAATCAACACTTAACATGAACACTTATATTTACAAACAATACACAACAGTACTTCAACAAATGGCAGCCCACAAGTAGTAATCGGTATTAAGCAACCGCAGCACACATAGCAGCCAGACAGAACTCAACAGGAGAAGGGAGTCTACGTAGCTATTCACCAAGTTCTCGCCAAACGCCTGCAATTATCCACCATCTCCTCGCTTTAGCCGTACCCAGATGCCGACTCACTACTTTACGATTGGCTACTCCACACACGACTCGATGTTGCTTCAATACTTGTTTGCAAAACTTGGTGCACAGTTCAATTCATAATCCCCTAATTGCTTGAGCTCCCCTCAACAATTGAGATTTGCTGAACTGATCCAACTAATTCGTTGTTTACTCCTTAAGACTAAACAACACAACTCGTTTCAGCTTTTGCTGCCAACTTTTTAGAGCTCCTGGAGCGAGAAGAAAATTCTCGCATTTTCTTTTACTATTAGAAAATGCAACTGCTTAAGATATGCTACTTTTAAATCAAGGCAACATCTACAAGGTTCTGTGTATTATCACAAAAACATTAAATTTTTTTGATATTGTTTCCATTGGAATTTTGCGAAACTTGAACAGAAAGAAATGCATTATTTGTTAAATCGTTTAAAAAAAGGTGTAAACAAAAATTCAGACGGTTGTTTGTATGCAAGTTTAATAGAAAATTTTAAAAACTAGCTGGAGTGGTCTCCATAAAATTTTCTCGCATACTCTCTAACAAACTTGTCATACCAGAGAGCACCTTGCATGCCAATGGCTAACAATAATTACGAAATATTAGTTTTTTGACTTTAATTCAGCATTTTACCGAATCTATTGTATCATCAGTGGCGAGTTTTTTTTGGTGATTAATCCCTGGCATGTTAATAATATCCGAAAATCGAATTTGTTTACGAGAAAGTAAATAAAACAAATGTGAATTTCATTAATATTGTCTTTAAAAAATTTGTATAAAAAGCACGTATTTTTAAAGACACACACACAAAAGGTTAATAATGAAACTTTAAAAATAGATAACTGATATTCTTTACTCTTAACCAGATGAGCAATTTTCCTAAATGCAACAAATATATTCATCCCCCTGGAAAACCACATCACTGACTCTGACTCATCCGAAGGCACACGGATAAATAATACTGAATGACCGGACCGCCTCAACAGCAATACTGGCAGGAATTGTGGTTAACCCCTAAGGGCCATCACCGGCCACGGTTCAACCCTTCCCTAAGGAAGTACGTCCCGTCATCGATGGGAGGAGCTAACTTCCACTTTTCGTGTACCTTCCAGGGATGGCGAGATCCAACCATCATTCCGAAAGCATCTCATCCGCATTTCGTGGTGCCTCCCCCCGGGAGGGGATCATTAACTGGAAATTACGCTCAAGGCACATGCTCTACGTGATTCACCCTAATGGTGTCGTTGGCAAGAACAGCTCAATAAGACAGCTTTTATTCTCTTCAATCTTTTATGCATCAGGAGCTTCTTCCTTCAATCCCAACGGATAGACAGAAGATTCATCCAGGTCTCATTAATAATTCAGTCCCCGAAAATTCATCAGTATAGATTCTGATTTAAAAAATCCTGCATTTCTAAATATACCATTAATTTCATCAGTCGCATTTCCTGAAAATGAGACCCTTCCCAAAGACTTGGAAAGGGGGAGAGGAAGACAAGCTAAGGGAAGCTGAAAATGAAATCAAAATTTGTCACATGCCTCCTAGTTTAATTTCTATCACGATTTGTTGTTTAAATATGTTTGTTTAAAGGAATTTAATTGAAAGTAAGCACAACTGAAATTCTCGGTGAATCCGCGGGTCGCCAAAAGTGGCTAGTTTAAAGTAACCAGGGGCAAATATTTCCCCACCACTTTTTCATATACTCTTTAATCAAGGTGTTATTCTTTTCACCCAGCTTAAAAACAAGGAATTCGCGCCAGGCCGCGAATCTTTCGTATAGTATTGAACAGTTATCAAATACAGATTTTTGACGAGAACTTAGCATTTTTACTAAATTTATCGTATGAACTTTGGCGATTTTTTTTATTTTGATGATTAACTATGCCGTGCAGTCAATAGTAACCGAAAATCGAATTTGTATTTTAGACTTTACCTTATTCCTTACCGATTTAAACCAAAATTTAACACAGAACCCCAGTTGTAGTTACAAAATCTCATATCAAATTTTATGTATTTAATTGTTATTCATGAGTTATTACTTTTATATACCTATGAAAGTACAGACTGACAGACGATCAATTCCTTGACAGATTTGCAGATTTAAATTTGTGTATCTTAATTTTATTGATTTAGCTTTCTCCATTTTA
>JAPMOR010073751.1:0-45831 GCA_026543865.1 Argiope aurantia | reverse complement strand
ATTTAGCTTTCTCCATTTTATAGTAAATGTGTTAGCTTATATTTAGTCAGACATATCTACTCTGAATGGATTTCGTGCAAAATTTTATTGAAATATGCAGCCCATAATTAAATGGGTGGAATGCCCATAATTAAAATTTTAAAAAAATAGAATTTAAATCAAAGGATTGGCTTTAAAAAAAACTTTCCTATACATTTGTACTAGATGCAAAAGAAGCTAAAGGCAGCGACAAAAATAAATAAAGAGGCCTCCATAAAAAGAAAAAAAAAATGAAGGTCTAAATGGCTGAAGAAGAGCCTACATAAAATTCCACAGTAGAAGTATCATTGAAACATAATTAGTAAAAAATAAAATGTATCAAAAATAGGCAGCTTAACTTTGAAAACAGAAAAATAAAAGTAAAATAAATCAAGTTGCTTTTGTTGTGATATGATATAGTTAATCAAAGTTAGTTGCCATCATTAAATTAATACACTGATATAACTGACGAATAGCTAGTCGCCTACGACGGCTAGTTCTAATCGTAAATTTGTAGAAACAAGTCGATCATAAAATTCTTATTCATGTTTTTGTACCATCAACTGAATTGGAAAGGTGATCGCCGCCATAAGCTTTTATCGCCAATCTTAAAGTTTTTATTTTATTTCGCAGAATGTGTCTTGAAATCGTTTAGTAGCAATAACCGGACATATGATCAAACAAGAAACTCATGCCAAAAGCACGAGCTCTGTTGAAACAACTGCGGAAGCTCGTGTTTTGAGTGTTTTAACTCGCGCTTCAAATTCTACCTTCAAATATATCTCTAAATAGACCAGCGGATGTGATATTTCCTCAACTTTCTCTCATATTTTCAACTACATGGTGCGTTTTGTATGTGCTCAACTACAGTGAAGGAATAATTTTGAGGTGCGCGCGCACCTTGCTATTAAAAATTGTGAGTTCTATAAATGAGGTTTTATTTTGCAGTATACATATTATCGTTAAAGTACGAAATCCGTTATTTTATCGAATAGGATCAGTTATTTCATAATATTCTATGAAAGAACTGATAAATCATGATCAATTATTACGCAACTAGGAATTTTATGAAATAACCGAATTGCATACTTTAATAATAACACAACGTCACTAAATTAAACTATACAAGTTAAAATTGTGTGTATTATAAACGTTTTAGTTTAATTTTCTCTTAAACAGATAGTAATCGTCAACGTATAGTCGTATAGTAGTAGTCTTAAACGTATAGTAGTATAGTAATCGTCCAAAAATTCGAATCCGAGATTTTGACGAATCTCCATGCTTTAGACCTCCCTGAGTTTGAAGAATACATTTTTGTAAAAAGTTCGGCTGTATACACAAAGATAACTAAAAAAGCCTATTTGAGCTAGATGAATGAAATTTGGTATGTGGTCTTTATACCAAATTTACAGATTTCTATCAAATTTTGAGTAAAATCCACTCAGAGGTAGTCTGTCTGTCTGTCTGTTTGAGTATAAGTTAGCATAGTTACATAGTACAGAGAGCTAGATGGATAGCATTTGGTACATAGATTTAACATCTATAGTGTAGACACCTGTCAAATTTTGAGCCAAATCCAACAAAGGATTGATTGTCAATCAGAAACATGTAAATGCGGTAATTCAAAAATGCAATAATTTAATTATATCAAATTTGGTATGGGATTTTGTGACTACAAATGCAGTTTCGTGTCAAATTTTTGTTTCAATTGGTTGAGAAAAACGTGCCTGAAACACACATTCGATTTTCGGATACTATTAACGGCATGTCAGGGATTAATCGCCAAATAACTCGCCAATAGTGACACGATAGATTCAGAAAAAATGCTAAATTCGCGCCAAAAATTAATATTTCGTAATTACTGTACATTAGTACCATGCAAGGCGTTCTATTGCATGGAAATTTTATCAGAGTGTATGCGAGTTTTTAGAGACAATTTCTGGTGATTTTTTTGTAGCTTGTAACAGATTGACTCATTAACCGTTTACTTACTACGGTTGATCAGAAGCAACTTGTTTTCATTATCTTTTATGAAAGATAGACAACTCCAATACAATACATAAGCATTGTGAGTCTACTTGTATATACAAATATCTGCATATTGATTAAAATAAAATTAATGAAAATAAATTTTTGATTATTAATTAACCAAAAAAAATTTCAAAAGAGCATATTAATATATTATACGTACCCTATTTATTTAGTATGTGTAGAAATTTGTTTTACTACAATTTTTCACCATTTGTCAATTAAAGGGTTACATTCATACGTTCCAATTAAATAACAAGGTGGAATTTTAAATAAATGCATTTCATAATAATAGTTGAATAGCCAGAAAACCAATATTACAGAACAAGTTGGTCGCCAAAGACGACTATTTAAAATATAACTCATTATTCAATAAGCTGTATCTAATGTATTAATTAATAGGTTTCAAAAATATAATTAAATTCAGATTATCTTTTGACAGTACACATATTCGCGGATAAATGCGCACTGGTAAGGTTGGACCTCTTGAATGTGGTGAAGTAAGAATACAAAAGGTCAACACTTCGTTTATAAGTGCTGTTGTTATGTTGTGACTTATGGCATTTTTACAAGCTCGTTGACAATTATCTGTCAGCGATTTAACCCGAGTGAGCATCTCTTGTTTTTTCAGTAGCGCTAACTAGGACCAAGAGAACGACTTAGTTATTTCATGCGTCACATTCGCTTGTATAACCCCTTTTTACAGGGGGGTGGGTACATTCATACACCTCACAGATAGAACACAAAAGAAGAACAACCATGAGCGAACCGGGACTCAAACCCGGAATGGTCAGATCACGGGGGAGACGCGCTACTCCTATGCCATGTACTTCTGTAAACGGACGGTGAAAGCTTATTGTTTATTGGCGTTAGTTTCATAAAACTTTGGTTGTCATTTTTAGCCAATAATGTACGTCTATGACCAACAACCTTTCTTAACATATTCGGTTTCCAACTGACATTATGCTGTTCCTTTCAGCGATACTTGAAGGATATGAAGTGGAGGTCGTATTTTTCCATACTCTGCTGATAAATTTTTTTAAAAAAAAGCCATTACCCTTCTATAATAGTAGATAAATGCATGGCAGGGCTAGTAAATATAAATGGTAACAAAAGGTTATGGATTCTATCCTTCGGTTGGATGAAATTTTATGAAAAACTGGTAAACCAAAACGAGTTTTAGAAAATAATTGCTTTTTCGTTGTTGTGACTTATGGCTCTTTACAAGCCCGCTGACATTATCTGTCAGCGATTTAAGCCAAGTGAGCGCCTCTTGTTTTTTTCAGTAACGTCAATTAGGGTGTGGTGACTTAGCTACTCACGTGTCACAATCCTTTTTACGGGGCGGACTTCATGCATTTCATTCACTCATCCACAGATCGTAAGTTAGATCTGAATTAGAGAACGATCACCTCTAAACCAGTACCCCCAGTGGTATTACTCTCGAAATGGAGGCCTTTGTGACCACGACAGATTTATACGTGCGCCAGTCACCACACACACGTGCACCAGTCATCACTTCGGCCGGTGGGGTTCAAACTCCCACAACCTAAAGGATGCGAGTCCAACGCCCTACCAACCAGGCTATCCCGGCCTGCTTTTTTGTTGTTGAATTATATATCAAATATAAGAATTTTAAGAAAATTGAAAATTAGAAGCAGTAACAAATTGATAATTAAAGGGAATTATAAGGTCTCTAATAATAAAAAAAATGCTTTAAATTATACGTTTAAAGGAGTTTTTATTAGCTTTATGATTTAACACTTTTTTCTCAAATAAATGAACGAATTTAACTAACATCTCAATTTAATCAGAAAATATTTTATTTAAAATCACTTGGTTTTATTTTAGAATTTGTCAATTCGACTTCATCTGCTAAAGAAAATTATCCTTTTGTTTTGTTTATGATGGCACTTTTCAAAGACAAGTTCACTGACTAAGTTAGCGAATTTAAGCCGAAATTGTTGCATCTCATGTTTTTTAGTAGCGCCATCTAGGGCCAAGAGTACGACTTAGTTACTCACGCGTCACAACCCTTTTTACGGGGCGGACTTCATTCATGCATTTCATTCATTCAACCCCAGATCGTAATTTAGACCTGAACTAGAAAATGATCACCTTTGATCCAGTATCCCCAGTGGTATTACTCTCGACATGGAGGACTTTGTGACTACGAAAGATTTATATGTACACCAGCCCACCATCACACACGGAGAGTCTTCGGCTGGCGGATTCGAACTCACAACCCAAAAGATACGAATCCAACGCCCTATCAACCAGGCTATCCCGGCCTCTTTTTGTTTTTCAACGAGTAAATGAAAGATGAGTGGAAACACACACACACATTAGTGTGTAGGATTACAGTTATTGTAATTAATTTATTTAGTATGATGTACCATTTTTATTAATAATTTCCTGTAATCAATAATACTGATCACTGTTATAATTAATAATAACCGATTAATCACATTTATTATAATAATATATTTGTACAAATTCATCCAGTCAAGAGCATGTTACTAGTAGTGAAGTTATTGTGTTTTATGGTATGGTTTTTTCTTTTCAATACAGTATCTATTATTTTCTAATTTCTTTTAAATCCAGTCTTTGAACATATTATGACGGTAAATTGAAAATTCGTTAGTGAATGTACAACAACAAAAATTTCTAACATATTTTATAAGGGATAATACAAGTATTAATAAGGGATAATAAATACACAAGTACTGTATTTATATTAAATAGCAGCATACAGTCGCTCACAATAAAATAAACCACAACAGCACAAAGCACTCTGAGAGAACTCACAGAAGATTAACACTACAAAGGGACACTCCACCTAACTACTCATCTTAGCTCAACTCAACTCAACTGACTCTGATCAGATTTTTATAGCTCCTGTGATAGAGGATCGGACGTTCTGATTAAAGGTGAACGTTCAGCTGTAAAGGTGGAACTCGAGTTCCAACTGAACTGCAAAGAGCCTAGAATATTCTGAGCCCTTCATTTCTATCGCCAAAGTCATCAAATTCGCTACCAAGTCACCAAATATCTCGCCAAGGTTTCTAGTCATTGACTCAGAATCCATTCAACAGCAACCATCTATAAAACTATCTTAGGAGCACTATTTAAATTCTGTATTAAAAACATGAACATACTCTTAACTAAGGGTCTTGTCCCTCTTTCTTCGTATAAAATTGAGGATCTTATATAAGATCACGAATATTTTGGATGATATTGGTGAATGATAGTTACGAAATATAGATTTTAGGCGTGAATCTAGCATTATCTGTCACGAAAATATGTATATTGGATGCGTTTATTACTGATCAAATGAAACTAAAATTTGGCACAAAATTATAGTTGTAGTTACACGATAATACGCCAATGTAAATATTTTCAATCGATGAATATATAAAAATTTAAATATTTTAAATTAATGGAAATATATAAAATTTTTATTGATTTAAATCTGAATTATTGTGTAACTTGGATGTGTTTATGAATTATTGTATTGATATGCATACGAAAGTTCAGACCGACACATGATCGTTTAACAGATTTGCTTTAAAACTGATAAATGTTTATATTTTAGATGCTAAACATATGTGCTAAATTTTATTTTGCTAGTGCTTTACATTTTATAGTTATGGAACTCACTTGTGCCCGAACAGCCCTACAGTCACATTTCCTTTCTATTATTACGTTCAAAATTTAATAAAAATCCAGAAATTTCGTCTAAAATCTATATTTCAAATATCAACTATCTAGTTCAAAACGATTTGAGTTATCGTGTTCAAAGAGGGACAGACATAATTCCAAAAATGTATTTTTCAAACCCAGGGAAATCTGAAATGACAAGAAATATTAGAATTTCAAATTCCCATTTATTGACGATGACAGTACTTCTTTTATACTTCAAACATATGAAAGTTAAAAGAGAGAGAGAGAGAGTAATAATGCAAAATTATGACAATTGCAGTGAGTTCGAAAATAAAATAAAATAATGAAATCGCAATGTAAATATATTAGAAATAGAGCAATCGCAACCTTTAATTGAAATGAGTTCGAAAATGGAGTAAAAGATAGTGCAATTTTAAACTACAGTTTGAAAATAAGATAGAAGTTAGTATTAGTTTAGTTATATTAACGTCCCGTTTTAATAGAAGTTGTAGCGGTTACAATTACTGCTTCTCCTTTCTTCATAGGTGGCGCTACTAGAGCCCCCTATCAAGAACCATGTTTTCCCATGATTCCTCATTCTTGTCTCTTGTGTTGTCCTTGCTTGCCGTGTTTTTTTTTGTTTTTTTTGTTCTATGCCTTGCTATAATATTTGGACTGATAATATGCCTTTTTTGTTCTATGTTCTATGCCTTTTGTTCTTTGTTATATGCTTGTGTTAAATGTTTGTGCCGTGGAACTTAACCCGCTAATAAAAAGTAGTTCCTGAAACTGAACTCATTCTTTCATCCATGGCATAACACATAATAAAGAGTCTCGTCCCTCTACAAAGTCAATAATAAAACAGAATGCGTTTGAAAATAAAATAGAAGATTGTGAAATCGTAACCTACTCTTGTAAAGACTTTGAAAATGAAATTTGAATTTATCCTTGATCAGTTAATCTTTAACTGCAAACAGCTGTACTTCGTGCATATATTAAGAGCTTTCTTCTTTGCCGGCGTGGTACCGTTTGAATATGATCAACCAATAGATTTAAATCAAAATGAATTCTTTATTGATTTTTCTATCTAGAGAATTTTTAAAAGCTTAAAGAGTAACTGAAAATTGAAGAAAAGTTGGATTTTATATGCATTCCCTACTGATAATATTTGGACTGATAATATTTGTTAGGTTAATATCCTATTTTAAAATTACCACGAAGTTTCTTGGGTTTGGATTCAGTTAGTTTAATTAATATATTGTTTTAAACTATACTGAGTTATTTGGAAGCAATTTATTATAATTTTGAACCTCAATCAAATGACAAAAACGACACTAGAACAAGATGGCAGATTATCTAAACTTCTATGCCACAGAGAACCATATTAAATATGGTTAATACTAAAGTTGCAAATTAGACCAACATGTCTGATGAACCACTGATGGTATCGAATCACGAAGTCGAAAACTTATCACTAAGCCTAAGCAGAACTTTTAGAAATGTCTAATATTTGGACCATAAGTTCCAGGGTCTATTCCGCGTAAAATAAGACTTCCAGAAATATCTTCTATTATTAAATGAAGCCTATAAGTTTTAATCCCTTCCCAACAAAATCTGATAGTAAAGTATTTAGTGAATCTAATATCTCCTCTGATTAAATTCAATCATATAAATTCTCTAATTCCCTATTTCAGCGGTATAAATGCGTTTGATGTTCAAAAGTATATTAAACATGATCAGTAATAAAATTGTATGCTAGACTCTCATCCAGGGTGAATCCAGATTTCTAAGTCACAACCTTACCACCAAGCCAAAATGGTTCTTGAGATCATCTGGGAATATACCTAGTAAAGTCTGCTCTATGGGTTAAAATATCTCTCCCAAGTGAAGTAAGACGTTCAAAAGTGCGTTTTCTTAATAAATTTGTCTCGTAAGTTCTAGTGTTCCTTTCAAGTAAAACTTAATGGTAAAATCTACAGTGATTCTAATATCTTTACTTTTTAAACTCTATCCCATTAGTTCAAGTGTCTCTTCCTTGTAAAATCTATTTCATTAGTTCTAGTCTTTTTCCTTGTAAGGTCTATTTAATTGGTTATAGTATTTTATTCTTGTAAAATCTACCCCATTAGTTTTAGTGTCTTTTCCTTTTAATGTCTACCTAGTTAGTTTTAGTATCCCTTCCTTGTAAATTCTATCCCATTAGTTCTAGTGTCTCTTCAATGTCAACGTGAAATGAGAACGCTTGATGCTCACCAGCACATTTAACATGGTTAACAGTGATATTCTAAACTAGACCCATATGAATGCCTAATCGTTGATGGCACCTGAATTTGAAGTCAGGACCTTACCACCAGACTAAAGCGGCACTGAGGACTTATGGGATTATATCCTGTAATTTAATATCTTTTGAAAATGGCATATCATTAAATCAATCAATCCACCAGACAATACTTATCTGCAATAATTGACTGTTATAGTATCATCCTGGATTTGCTGAAATGTTTTACTTGAACAGTAATCATTTTTAAGTTTAAATTTTTATATTGGAGTAAAATTTTATTTCTCTTGTGTTTGTCATTTCATCATGTCTAGAAAAGATACTGAACCAAAGGTATTTATTATCAATGTATAAATAGATTTTATTGAATATTTTTGTTGGAATGACCGATATTTTTTCGATGGGAAATTTGTAGCGTCTACTTCAATCTATATTTTTACATTAAATAAAATTCTTATTTTTAAGAGATTTGGTTGAATTTTGAAGTTTTTATATCCAAGAACAATTTAAAGCAATAAATCCTTTACAATTCCATAGTTCTCATTGAAATCAATTGTTTTAATTTCTATATTAATATCTCCATGAAGTTATGCAATCGAATTAGATCATCCAAAATGTCTATCATTAGAATGTTTCCGAATATCAGTCTTTTTAATACTACTTCATGCTTCGTTTGAAGAAATATTGTTGTTCCAATTCAATTAGAAATCCATATTGCCCTACAGATATTGCGCAATTTTTTCATTACGAATGGCAGAATTTTCGTCTATTATTTGATATAATATATAACATTTGTAGCAGAGGCAAGGCCGAGAAGAGGCTTTTGAAATTTTAACCGATTTATTTCACGATGGGGACATATTATGTACAAAAAAAAACAATAAGAGATGCGTCAGTTTACATCGATATATAAGAGCAAAGTATTCAAAATTTTGTCTTCAGTGGTTTTACTACGAGATTTTGAGAGGAATTTCTCCGATACTTGTAGAAACAAGAAAAGGAATCTTGGGTTTCTTTAAAAGAATGTTGTAAGCAGTAGGGATTTTTTATCCCTTTGCTCGGAGCGTGAGAAAATGCTAAAGTCGTCAGTTTTCTAGAACGCGTATAAAAAATAATTTTTAAAAAAGTGGGAAATGAATGAGGAAATAACATTTTAGAATAAAATTAGTATGAACTTAATTAAAATAAAAATTAGGAAATTATATCTACATATATATGTAATCTCCCTAATTTTCATGTCCTATGCATGTTTTGCGCAAGGACAAGTCAGTTTGACAAATTCCTTCTCTTGAAGGGTGCTGCTAATTTAGAAACGGGAGTGTTCACCCTCTTTTTCTTCTCTATTAGTGCATAATGCTGTTCATTTTATAGTTCATAATATAGTTAATTCTTTCGATAATTATTTGGATGCACTTTTCTCGACTGACAAGATGGGGAAATATTAAGCGATTCGATCTATTGTCCGAAGACATAGCATTTTATTAATGTTTTAAGTTTAATTCGTCTTTATTTATAAATTTACTCTTAAGTATATAGCAACGATAAACTGTATCTATAAAGTGCTATCTAGGCACACAAAAATGTCTTTAATACAATCATCCAACGCTGTCTTTAACGCTGAGTAAAGCTAAAAAAATATTTCATCGTATTTGGCTTACGTCGTTATCAGATGTAAAATCTCAACTTCTATTTTGGCATCTAGCAAGTGAGACAGTTTGTTTGAATTGACTGATTTATCAGTGTGTGTGCGAATAAAGATAAGCACAAATAAAAATTAGTTATGGGTTCATAAGCCTCAATGAGAGTTAGCATTATTTTTATTTTGTATTTGACTTTGCTTTTTTTTTCCGTAAGTGGATCATTATTTGTTTCAAACATATTTTAGTGATTTAAATGTGATTGTTCGTGAACATTATGGATCGAGAAAATATCACTGCAAAGGAGTAAAACTTTTAATGTTACCATATATTTACATTAAAAGTGCATTTCAAATAATACATATTTCTTAAGGTAGGTGACTACAATGAAAAGTCGATTTTTTTTTTTTGTGAAAATAAGTTTTTATTTAATATTCCTAATGTTTGAATAGTTTTCTTTTTAAAACCATTTAAATTTTGTTTCTATGTCCATTTTGGGGGAAATTTACATTAATTTTTATATTTACATTTATATATGTTTGAATATTATTTTACATCTTTAGATGACATTTTTCCAAATTTATAGCGATAAAACTTCTTTAATAAAATCTTATAAATTCAAATCTATTGCATAATTTTTCTTCAAATTGGGTATAATAATTTCTCAATATGTTCTGCCGTTTCTGAACTAGAGAATAAGTAATCTATTTATTTCGAAATATTTCATAGCTGTTTTAATGCTTCACAATGTGAAAAAAATTGAAAAATTCATGTTATTTATTAGCTTAACCCTAAAATTTAAAGAGAGCATTGGAATGCAGCTTATTTTTTAGTTCAGGAACAAAATAATGTATTTCTTAAACTATGTAGAACATTTTAAACAAATCATTTGATAAATCTCTAAACTAAAAGATTTTTGCTTTAGCCAAAAAAAAAAAAAAACTTAAAAAAATGTTTTATCAATTAAGTGGTTTAGCTTGGTTTCATACATGTTTTTCCGATTTTTTTTAATGCAAAAATTCAAAAATATAATTTTTTTTTTCAAAAATTTATATTGATCGTGGTCGCATTCATACTCTGTCCATGCACAGGTGATTTTCTACCAATAACTTTCGTTAGTTAATTTGTGACAATCGTATCCGAGGTATTGTTAAAAGAAAAACTTTCCGTCATAGTCATTACTGCAGGTTAAAATTTCAACTGTACTTCGCATGAAATTTTTTTTCTATCTTGCCTCTAAATAGACTTGATAAGGGAACCCATGTTCTAACCCATGTTTTAATAATACTGTCTTTCTACAAGAGCGTTTCCACAAATCAAACATGATTAATTCATTTTAGTGATTTAAGAAGGGCAGGCAAGTGAAATCATACATACCAACCATGCATAACACTCAGACCCTTATGAAAGCCAAATTAAAATATTTTTGTAGTAAGCACTCCCAACAGTTTCTTTCTAAGAAAATAGGATGAAAAATCTTCCCCGCCCAAATTTCTTTTTGTGTTCTTATGGAATTTTGCTAATGCGTTTTGGTATCAGTTCTTCGTTCTTGTTCTGGTTCGTGCATGTGGCATTCGGATTTTGAAATTTCGTTTTAGTGTTACTTGTATTCAAATCTACCAATCATTAAACGAATAAAACGAAATATTTACGGAATTTATATATGTGTGTGTGTGTGTGTGAATTATAAAAAAAAAGATTTAACTAATTTTATTCGGTGAATTATTAAAAAAAAGCAATTTACTATTTTTATTCGGTGAATTATTAAAAAAAAGCAATTTACGATTTTCAATCGGTGAATTATTAAAAAAAAGCAATTGACTATTTTCATTCTGTGAATTATTAAAGAAAAGTGTCGAAAGTTTGTAAACAAACTTTATTCTTTGAATACTTTAAAATTACATATTTTGCTTTCCTCTATTTTTCAGGAATTAACTCGAAGGCCTGAGAACGATTCTGATTCATCGCAGAGCTCTGACCTTAGAGAGTGTAAGTAATTTTTTCTTCCTAAATTTATTTTTTTAAAATTATCTCTTCAAAGTCACAATGATCTTTAATAGATTTAGCATAATTTGCACTTTTAATGCATTGTTTGTGCACACAGAAGGGAACTTTTTTTTTATTTCTGACTCGCTGCCTTTGTCAACCAACAGGTTCCCCAGAATTATTATGTAAAATTTCAATAAAATCTTTTCTTGGGTAACTTTATCTTAATGGATTCCTTTGCAAAACATCTTTAATTTCTGAATTTTTAATATTCATAAAGTTTATATTATATTAGAAATCTTATAGAGATATGTTCATTATATTCTACTCATTTCCAATATTCCGTCATTTAACTAAAAATTTGAATTTTACTTTTTAAAAGAAAGGGACCAAACTTCAACTAATTAGTAATATATTTCACGATTTATCTAATATATCGGATTATTATTCAATAAAAATAGTGTACTTCAATAAGAAAGCAAAATATCAAGCTAAAAAAATTTCAACAAAACATGTGAAAAAATTTCAACATTTTAACAAAAACTATTACAGACATTTAAAAATATTTATTGTTGTGAAGTATAATTTTTAAAACAATAAGAACATAGCAATATTTGAAGTTATTTGTAATAATATTTAATTTTTAATTTATTACAGTTTTACTCATTTTTAACTTCTACACAAAGCAAAACAAAACAATTAATTTAGAAAATCGCCTTTTTTATTTTCTTGTATATGTAATACAAATTAAGTATAATAATCGTCAAAAGTATTCGAACTCAAGATTTTGGCTAATTTCCACATTTTAGATTTTCCAAATTTCGAAAAACACATTTTTAGAGTCTACGACTGTACTTTCAGGAACATGTAAGCGCGATAACTCAAAGTCGCAATGAATTAAATATATCAAATTTGGAATGAGATTTAGTAATTACAAATGTAGTTCTGAACCAAATTTGTTTTAATCGGTTGGAAAAAACAAGTCTAAAACACGAATTCGATTTTTGGATACCTTTAACCGCATGCCAGCGATAAATCGCCAAAATACTGGTCAAGAATGGCAATATATATTTGGTAAAAATGTTATATTCATGCCAAAGTATAATATTTCTTAACTATTGTTTACCAATGCCATGAAAGGCGTTCTCTGGTATATCATTTTTAGGGAGTATGCGGGAAAATTTTTTGGGATACCACTCCCATTTCTTTTGTGTATCTACCAATCGAGCTGTCATATTTCGATACTGGTTTCCACAAATTTTTGATCTCATACTATAACTCATTTATTATCGTAACAACACCCGCTTACATAAATATCACGAGTTTTCACAAATTTTCTGTAGAGTTAATATCAGGTTTTTTATGACCATTTCAATAACTCTACTTGGTTTGCTTGACACCAAGACTTTGTAGATGATGATGCATGGATATGCCTTATCTACTAAGAGGAGCTTCTGGTAATAATTTTTTAGCAAGCATGTCTTGATATCCTTCAGAGTTAGTTTTTGTTTTCAAAGAGACTATCGAAGTTGTCCCATTAGTAGCAAATATTCCCCTAACTAGAATACTACTATCAACGAATTGGGGTTTAGAAAATATTGTTCTATCACTACGGGAATCATGCCAATAATATTGGAATTTGCCAGATTCGTCCAAATTAAAATTCTTTTCATCAGAGGAAAAATTGCATCTTTCGACTTATTTTCAAAGACAATATGCTATTTCGACCATTCTACACGATTAATTGTTTATAGTTTTGATTGTGGTGGCTATTTTTTCATTTTGATAATGTTTTACATGTGAAGATTTTAAAAGTGTAACCCACATTTTTAAAAAAAAGTCACCTACAATTCTACTCGAACAAGACAGTTGCAATTCATTTTTAATTTAAGTAGAAGATTATTGTTGAGAAAAGGCTCGATTAATTATGGTTCTTTTTGATCGATTAGATTAAGTGTTTTTCTACTGGATCTTTTATATATAGCACAGTGATCAGGGTCTTTCAAGAAGTTATTCACGACTCTTTTTGAGCATCTTAATCATTTCGCAATTTCTCTGGAAGAAAAACCTCATCCTATGAAATTAAGAATCTTACTTTCCTCTTCTCATAACTTTTTCCTTTTACCTATAATTGAAAAAAATATTAGAATTTTATTAAAAAATGCTTTTAACTGAAAACCGAAGTGACATCAATAAATAAGTATTTATTGTAAAAATAAGAAGAAATAACACAATATAAAAATGAAGAACAAGGAATATTTTTTTATCAAAAGAATAACAAATTTTACAATCAAAACACATGGTGAAAGTAAACAACGTAGTTTGTGTTAATAAAATTATTTTTTAATAAAATTGTTTGCTTTTTATAATTGAATTCTAATAAACTAAAATTATTTGAAAAAAATATTTTTATCATCTAACAGATTCAAGTAAAAAAAAAATCTAGAATAATGTAAATAAAAATCTGAGTGACCCTATTTTTGTTCCCAAGTCTCATTTTGTACAAATATTTTAAAAAATGATTGAAATAATAAATGTTGAAAAAATTTACAAATTTTTACTAAAAAAATAACTTTTTTCAACTAGATATTTAACTTACTAAAGTTTATTACATATAAAATATTTTAGGAAGTATCGGAAATTATAGCTGACCGTATTTTTTCTCAACCAAATTTATATTGGGCCTGCCCTGTTATTTATTACGCATGAGCAAAAGGAACGTAATTTTTAATTAATAAGAATTATTTGGCCTGAAATCTACTTAAATACACAATAATTTTTATAGTACTTGAAAGAAAATTTTCAAAATCTTTTCAGTAAATTGTATTATTGTAGGTAACAAAAAATTGTGACTTCAGTTTTAATTATATAGTTTGACTGTATTGAAAATAATAGGAACTATGTATTTTAATATCCGCCAAATTAACGAATTATTGCTGCAATAAACATATCTTTAGTTCAATTGTTTTAGAATTAATTAATCATATGTTTTGAATCGTATGTCTGAGAAATACGAATCGCTTTGGGGAATCCATTAAATGATCAATGAATTTTTCTCTATACAGCAGAAATGTATTCACAAGAATAAATATAGGTGAGCGCATAGATAATATTAGTCATTTTCATGTGACTTTCAAAGAAAACTTTTGCTGCCTAGTCAGTTTAAAAAAATCTCGGGTTCTAAATTTTAAAAATTTTATTTATCCATAAATTAAAATTAAAGTGAAACTTCGCCATACCAAAGTGCGTGGTAAAAAACGTTAAAGCTATAAAAATATTGAACAATTTTTTTTGAATTGTCGAATGTTTTCTTCGTTTGCTATTAACTGGTTGATATATTATGCGATCCGATGAGATTTTAATTTCAAATCAAAATTGATGGGGAATTCATGCTTAAAATAAGGCTATTGTTGATAACTTCCTCTAATAAATATTGTAAGAATTAGAGGTAGTGACAAATAATTAGTGCTTATTAATTGTGAAAATGAAGACTGCAAGCAAAGTATCCTTGGGAGGCAATAAAAATAAAAGATGAACAAAAAAAATATATAAAGATGGATATAAAATAAAAAAAAGGAAAAATACAAATAAAAAACGATAATATAAAAGAAAGACAAAATTAAAAAAAGGAAAGATAAAAATAAAAAACAATAATATAAAAGGAAAGATTAAAAAAAAGATGGAAAATAAAGTATTTTTTTTAATAAACTCTTGGGAAATAGAAATTTTTATAAGAAATCAAATGGCTTTGTTTGAGACTCACACAAACTTATTTTGTTGTAGTTCCAAACAATTTTATGCGATTTACAAAATCCAATTATTTCAATGCAACTAAGTTAAATAAAGTCTGACTTTACAGCTACTTTTGTATATTCTTTGCTTATATTGCTTTCGTATATACTATGCTCATACTGCTTTCGTATATACTTTGCAGCTAGTAGACTGTCTACAGCGCAAATACAAACTGACTTTTCTGAAGATGAAGCTGATGATTTTACTAAACCACTTTTAAACACCAGAGACGAAAATCATGTTTTGGATATGAATAGAGCGTCTTTGCGCTCATTGGAAGATATATCAGCTGAAGACTTAATTAGGAATAGAAAGTTGTCAGCGAAAGGACAAGAGAGTCTTTTGAACAGGAAAACATCATCTTTGAAATCATCTTCTACCAGGAGTGCTTCTCCTCTGGATTCCCCTGAAGAATGCTCAACCGCGAGTGCTTATCCTTCGAATTCATTGGACAGACTTTTGATCAGGAGTGATTCTTCCTCGAATTCCCTGGAACGACCTTCAACAGAGAATGCTTTTACAGATCCTCTGGAAGGTCCATCGACCAGAACAGTTTATTTTTCGGATTCAGCAGAAGGTTCTGTGATTAGTGTTTGTCAAGTGCCATGCTCAGAAACCGTAATCAACGAATCAGTCCGTAATGAGAATCCAAATGAGCAAAATGGATATTGGCGTAGAGCAAAAGCTTGGTTGGGAAGTTTTTTAAGACGTCGCACAAGACAAATTAGAAATTCTGGTGAGTATTTAAAAATTAATAAGCATCTTTACATCTGTTATAAAAGGTTTATTAGTTATAGTTATAAGACTAGTTATAGTTATTATAAGACTAGTATTAGTTATAGTTATAAGACTTTAGCGATTATAATTTCTTAGTTCTAGAATCTCATCAACAGATTTTTTAAAGTTTTTTTTCTATTAAGTTTATCTGAAAGTTATTGGTCACAATTTTTCTGTTTTATTTCCAAATTTATTTTATATGAAATTAATACCATTGTGAAGAATGGCGTGAAAAAATAACTTTCTGCCAATGAAGGAATTCAAAAAATTTCTTCTGAAATTTTCTCTGAAAGGTCATTAGTGATGTTATGATGGTAACTGGATATCGAGAAAGTATAGTTTCGGAATTTCTAGTTAAATATATACTTATCTGGTGGTTCATTTTCACTTAAAATGATGATGCTTTGCACTTTTTTCGATTGATTTTATTTTTACTAGTCATGATTTATGAGAAAAGTTAAAATAAAAATATCAAGGGTAGCACACGATAGTTTAAAATTCCCCATAGAGAACTAGTTTTCTCAGTAAAATGAACTAAATCATTAATTGTTCCTCGTATAAATTATTTATCGTTTGCTTTTAAACTTTTAATGTTCTTCCAGAATTCTACTTATTTATTCTAGCCACATTTTTCACTTGTATTCGTATTCTTCTCTATAGTTCTTCAATAGCAAAAAATATTGTTACAGCTATTGCTCAAATTGTCTTTTGAAATATATTAAAAAAATTACACAAATATTTAAAAAATAAAACAGAATTATCGAAGTCTAAAGGTAGAACAGCTCAAATTTTCATTGTTTTCTAGCAGTTGGGTATCTATAAATTTCAATTTTTCAACATCGTCTGCATCTGCTCAAGTATTTATTAATTTTTCTTAAAATGAATAAAAGATGATGGAATTGCACGGAAATATAACTAACATCATTAAAAAGGTAAAATTGTGAATTTTAATATGATATTAAAATACTTCTTGTAAGTTATTTGTTCCAAAAAGGCAGTGGAAAAACGGGAAAATTATGATTAACTGCGAATTAAATGGATATTAAATTTTTTTTTTTGCTCTTCGAAAAATTGATAATATTTTTGATTTTAAATAAACCGGGCAAAATTTGTTCGAATTTTATTCAGTTGTTTACGAAAATGTTCTTCGTATATACATAACCACAAGGATACATATTTATAGTAAAAACTCACTAATTGGATTTTAAGTTTTGAAGTCTAAGTTCTTATACACATTAAACAACTTAAAGTTTTTACTCAAGCATCTTTTACTAATTTTCGTTCGCCCTCTGTTATTTGATTTCGTTTCACCAATCAGCCAGTAGGTAAGTTCCTTTCTTCTTTCTGCCATCATAGTTTGAATACTTGACATAAGTCTACCAATCTTGCATTAAAATTTTTTCTCCTCTTCATACAGCAATAATGAAAATTCCTTCATATCATAATTTTTAGTATCATAATATGCAATTCCATTCTTTTGTTCTTGGTATTCGTGTGCATGGCCTGAAAATATCGCCTATTGTTTCTTCAATTTTTTCCTACGTCCTCTTTTTTCATTAAAAACAGATTCGTTAACCTTAAATGACCTTACACATTTGTTAGAATCAATTTAAAAATTAGAATTAAACGTCATATAGGTGGAAAAATGGATGCTATTTGATTGTTCTGCTTGCAGATTAAATTAAAAGGTGCGTATATTAGAAAATAAGTGAAAGAATAATGAAAAAAAAAAAGATACTGCATTTTCTTGTAATGTCAAAAAAATATTTTAACTTTAATAGTGGCAAAAACACGTGATTGAAAAACTTAATGAGGCAATCGGTTTGAATTTAATTACAATAGAAAACATTGCTACAAATTGTACTTGGGACAATTTAAAAAAAAAGTCATTAACATTAAAAAATATTGTTTTGCAATTAAATATTATCAGAAAGATAATTATTTGCTGTATAAAATTTTATATAGATTTTATTTGATAATTATTTTGGGGATTATTGATGGAAAAACTGAACAAAAACACAGAAATTTTGCTTAACTTTTGTTATTTAAATAAATATATCATAAAATAATTTTCAAAGCTGAACATATTACAGCTGATTGAGAAATTGACATCTAAAATACAATGCGCAAATTTCTTTACATTGTAACTCATCATTTCGGAGTAGCATTGTGACAAATAGTTGAATAGATGTATTATCTGTTTTATATTATAGATTTATATTTCGTGCGATAAAAAAAAGCGTGATACAATTTAGTTCGATTATTTAACTATGAAATTGTTTTTCAGTTTATTTTCCATTGTTACAAGTGGCTTTATTAGCCATACCATATTCAGCAGGTTACATGGGTAAGTGTGATTTTATTAATCTCTAATTCAACTGGACAATTTTTTTTCTAGAAAACAGTTTTGTTCAAAATTTTATTTATGTTATTATAATGAAAACAACTAGGCAATATCTTTTTGCTTCTAGTAAGTTCTAAAGATAAATTTCCAATTTTGAAAAATGTGACATTTGTTGAAGAGTCGGAAAATACACTATAAATGTTTCTCTTAAGAATCATATAGACACAAATTAATCTTTAAATACTTGATTTTTTAAAATCTTGGATAAATCAAGGAAAAAATGCTATAAAATTATTTCTAGTATAGCTTCAGAGTTAAGAAACAACTCGTACTGACTTTAGTTCAACAAAACAAACAAAACACCGTTTTAAACGGAAGCTACTTTCCCACTTCAAACTTTTAAATCAACATAGCAAAATAAAATGACATTTTCAATACTTCAAGTGAAACAAAAAAGGGTATGTAGTCGCAAGTGAAAAATATCTATTCTTTTTTCATCAGCACTCTATTGCCATGTATATAATGTAAATTGATTTGATAACATAATTTAAAGAATCCTATTGGCAACAAGTGATATTTTTTTATTCTCATAATATTTCAGAATGCCAGTCAAACCGAATTTATATGAATGGATTTCTCTTTGTACACGAGAAATCAATATTAGTTATTTTGTATTTGGGGAAGTCTCAAAGGTAAACAATCATTAAAATCTCGTGATTCAAGTTTTCCCGCAGTGTTTTCTCTTTGCATATGAAAAAGTTGAAACAAATTTCTTTTTGAATTACGAATTGCAAAAATGTATTTTGTTTCCTTATAAATAAACCAAAACACCGGATATTAATCGTTCTTTTAAAATCTCATCTTCTTTATAACTAAGTCATCATCATAGCTTTACCACATTGATTTGATTAATGAATGCGACATCCACTTCCACTTCGACACTTTTTCACATCAACTTGAAAAACATTCATATAAAGCCTTTCGTTCTTCTTTTTTCTTTATTTTCCCGATATATTTCCCGAGAGTAACTTATCACTAGATAAGTTACTCTCCTACGTAATACCTTTAATTATCTAAGCACAATCACTTACTAAGTAATCTCATTGTCATATCATTACTCTATTCACCTGTTATGTCTGGAGGTTAAAAACGCTGAGCTCCAGACACTACTCTCAAATCCCTAAATCGGCATACCACTTAAGTATGCTATCCTAACTCAGATGTCACTTCTGGTATTTATCTGAGGAACAAATGAATCTCGTACAGTTTCGAGAAAGTATCATACTTTAAAAAATTAATCTTCATGTAAAACCTGCCTTTATTTTTTCCGATATATCTATACTTATAATAAAACTCAGTGTGTGTGTGTGTTGACGCACTACAGGTCAGGCCATTTGACCAACAGCTACCAAATTTGGCACATGTATATCTTGGAGGTTGAGAATGTGCACCTCGGTGCTATTTTTTTTGAATTTTTAATTAGAATTTTAATTAACTAAAAATTAAGCGCAAAATTTCGACGTTTTTTCACGATAACTTCTGAAAATATAATCACACAAAAAAGATTTTTACATCAAATAGAAGTTTTAAAAAATTATATATTTAATTATATCAATGTTTTTACCTAGAAATTAAACTTACATTTTTAATGGATTAAATAAATATTCTAACCCTATTTTTGAACAATGTATTTCGTGCAAAATAAAAATTTAACCTGCACGAGCATGGCAAAAATTAATTTTATTAACCATCACGTTGACAAAAGCTCTGAAGAAAATATAAGTTAATTATTACTGCAAATTAAATCTAGAAAAATGTAAACGTCAGCACATGGCTCTGAAATAATAAAATAAGAAAAAGATTTTCTGAAAAAATAAACGCAAGACAAAGTTTTTATGATCGTTCACAATATCTCTATTAATTCAATAAATCAGCTTTATTAAAGAAATCAAGTTTTTAATACATACATAATATCCCTTCAAATCCGGACTCAACGGCTAAGTTGTAAACCCTTAGTAACAGCCACAAATATTGTTTAGAACTGTGAAAATAGTCTAAATGAAATAAATAACCACATTTTATGTAATTTGGTTTGATAAATGATCTGATGAATTACGAATTTTTAATTTTTCATAATCTGCTCTGTGAGTTATATTTAACAAAATATTCTTGAGGCACTAATATTTTAAATAGAATGAGTTGCACCCCAATCAACTAAACCAGTCATTAAAATTGACTGATTTATGAAAATGTCTATCTAACTAATCTGTAAAAAAAGTACGAATTTAGACCTTTAAGTCCACCATTTAGCGAAAATACCAATTCCGCGACTATCAGTGCCCGAAATTTCTTAAAGGCTGATAATTAGATGGGTGTATGTGTATGTGTATGTGTGCATTGGTGCTTTACAAACCAGACCATATGATTTAGAGCTAGATCACTTAGCACATATACCTTACAGGGTGAAAATGTATGTAGAGATGTTTTTTAAAATTTCAGTTAAAAATGTAACTCAATTTTGGTTTTTTTTCCTCGTGATAAATTCTGAAAATATTGCAGCAAAAAAAAAAAAAAAAAAAAATCTTCAAAAAAATTTTTTTTAATATCAACTTTTTAATGATGAAATAATTTTTATGTAAATTAAGTCAATAAATGCTGATGAATTACGAATTTTAAATTTTTACATGCATCCTCTGCGTTGTGAATCCGATTTAACAAAATATTCTTACGACGCAAATATTTTAAATAAAAAGAGTTGCACTCCAATCCCTAAATCAATCACTAAAGCTAACCGATTTATGAAAATTTCAATATCACTATTCTATAAAAACGGGCGACTTTAGATCACTTCAAAGACCGTCTCAAAGAAACTGATCACCTCCCAGGATTTCTCAAGAGTGATTGGGCTAGATTATGAAAATGTCGATTTTTCCGATATTATAATATTCAAAACTTAATAAATCGGTCAGATTTGATCGCAGAAGATAGAAATATTTATTTATTTAAAAGTTGGAGTATCAAGAATATTTGGCAGAATGATTCTTTAGGATGGATCAAAGAACTGTCTAAAATTTAAACTTGATAATTTTTTGAAGTATATTTATAAACCGAAAAAAAAATATTATTATTGGCAGCATTTATATACTTACAAAAATAAAACTAACAACTGAATTTTAGGATGAATCGGTGGAATTTTTTGCTGAATAATTTTTTGAAATACTATAAATTATGAAAATTATTCTGTAGTGCACGTAAGATTTCAATGCCAAACGAATCTGTTTTCAGTTCTCATACTTTTTTATAAAACAAGCTTGGATTCAATAAAAAAAATGTTTTTATATTAATTGCAGTTTCATCTTTTTCACTTTTAATTTAAAATTAAATTTTACTGGCACTGATAGAAAGAGAGAGATGCGTAGTACAATGGACAGAACAATTTAAGGCTACATAATACTATAAGTGAATTATATGACTATCAAAATTTGAAGCTTAAAAATAGTTTGCTGAAAAAGCTATTATGAGACCAAGTTACATAAAATATTAATTGAACATTTTAGCGAGTATTAATATTGGCGAACCGGCTGGTCGCTAAAGGTGGCTAGTTAGTAATAAATTAGTGTATTAATTACTTTAATTACATAAGCGCAATACCTTATTAAGTAATCCCATTGCGATGCCATTACTCTATTCACCTATTATGTCCGGTTAAGAACCTTGAGTTCAAGCACTCCGTGACATACCCTCAAATTGGCAAATCTCTCTTTTAATAGCACTTAAATAAAACAATTTATAACATATATTTCATATTTAAACTTATTTAAATTTAACATTCAAATTTTTTAGGTCTGAAATATCGTAACCTCTGTCGTGGGTGTCCAGGGTTACCAGTCCTCACGTATGTGTATGCGCTCTTTGGAATATTGATCATTATTATGAGAATAGCGGCCGTTCTGTCGAGGCGTTATTTTGCACCTCCTCTGACTGGGCGTGAGTTCCACCCTCTCATGGCAACACTAAGCATTATTTACTTTCTTTTCCACGCAATTGGTAAGTATAAGAAAGCTTTAATCTTGACATATTGCAAATCTAAAGATAATTATGTAGATTTGAAAACATACATTTAGGAAGTTTCTAAAATGTGGAGATTCGTCAAAATCTCGAGTTCGAATTTTTTCGCGATTGCAATACTTTCTCTATATTTTGTATGCGGGAAAGTAAAAAGTCATTTTGATCAGAGAAAAAAAAATGTCATTCATCTCACCCGGAAAATAATTAAAAATCAATCTATGAAGATATTTTTATCATTACTGTTTCAAATTATAAAAAAAAGTTGAAATAATCACCACAAAAAAATTTTGAAAAAGAAAACGAAAGTAGAACACCCGATAGAAAAATTTTAGTTTTAAAATTTATAGGAAAAAATGATTAATTTTTAAAACTTTCTTAATACTCAATAAATTAAGGTCCAAAACCAATTTCTTTAAAACGGCAATCGTTTGATTTTTTTTGAAGATGCAAAGACTTTTTCTCTACAATCTTTAGAATTTGTACTAGGAGGAAATACGTACTAAAAATCATCCAAAACAACACACATCATTAAATAAAAAAATAAATCTATACTTATATAAAGCTCAATGTGTGTGTTGGCGCTCTACAGGCCAGACCGTTTGACCTACAGCTACCAAATTTCATACATGTATACCTTGGAGGTCGGGAATGTGCACCTGGGGTCCCTTTTGGAATTTTTAATTAGAATTTTAATTATTAATTAAAAACTAACTTTCCCGCCAAAAAATCTTTTTATTTTCCCCACCGACAAATGGAGTAAGACTTCAATTTTTTCCCCCAACAGTAATGAGGCTAGGCTTAAGATTTTTCGGCCGATTATTTCAAACGATTCTGTTTATTTTCTTAATGTTTGATGCATTTAAAATTAAACATTGTTAATTAATCGATCTTTTAATTCATTCTGAAGTACTTTAGAATTAAAATAAAACCGAATAAAGGAAATTAAAAATTTCTAAGCTGCATAGCGTTACCCCAACTGACGTAGAAAAATGCACGCATTTGCGTTACCGTAACTGGCGTTGAAAATTCACGCATGCGCATTGTGTTCTGATTGTTGACAACCATTTTCAACGGATGCGGACTTGATTTGAATTATTTTTTAGTTGCATGCTTTTATAATTAAATTGTATTTATGTTAGTTATATATTTTTTGTATATGCTTATAGTTTTAAGTACATCGTTTTTTTTTTTAGTTTTTTAATCTGTTTTCATCCGATTATTTTAAACGATTTCTTAGTGTTTGATGCATTTATAAACATTAATTAATCGATCTACTCATGATGATCTACTCATGAGAAAATTTTGCTGACAAATTCTTACATAATTACATAAATTAAGAAAGATATTCTTTAGTGCCCATAAAGTTTAAACGCTCAGTGACTCTGTGTTCAGTACTCATATTTGAAAAAAAAAATGCATCGTTTCAGTAAAATAAAATTATATATTAATTGCAGATTAAACCTTTCCACTTTAATTTAAAGTATAAATTCTACGGGATCTAACAAACTTAGAGAGATACATATTACGTTATGACTGAAGGCCTGTATAATATGAGTGAACTATATCACTATCAAAATTTGAAGTTTTAAAATATTTTGATGAAAAAACTATTAAAGTAGGAATTGCATAAAATATTTAGTTATTAACATTTTAACGAACATTAAGATTGGCGAACCGGCTGGTCGCCAAAGGCGGCTAGTAAATAAATAAACGCTGAATTTTGAAATTCGAGTTTCGAGGTACATAGAATCACTATTACGACTATTTTATGCCGAATTTCATGGCTGTAAGTTCGATAGATTTGACTGAATATTGCCGACACATAGATTATACACTTTTTTTTAATTAGATATATGTATTTATGCATTTTCCTCAAGCAAATCGGTCAATTTCATTGAAGTTTAGTCAATATATTTTTTAGGACAACAAAAAGAATTCCGTCGTTTTTTCCAAGTGCAAAGTTAAATGTCCAATTAATTAAAAATTAACTGAAATGTTACCATTTTTCTGCAGATAATTCGGCGAAAATTTATTTTATTGGAAATAATAGAATATCATCTTTAAAATTAAAAATGTAATTTTTTTCTTCAGTTTTTATTAATTAAGATTTAATGCAGGCGATTTTGAAAACTCTGATTTACTTTACCAATTTCTTTTTAAACTTTCTGTTTCATATTTTTTTGCAATTTTTTTATTTGTTTAAAGTAGTTATTTAACGACACCTAAAAGAACTGAAATATAGAATTGTCGTAACATTGACTTTCAAACAATTATGATTGATCAACTCTCAAGTGGCGTGATATGGTAAAAAAAAAATTGTACAATAATAATAATAATTTATACAAAATTAATTTTTGATTTAAACCTTTTTATGAACAATATTTTTAAATTCTTAACAACGCTGGTTATATCCTATAATAAAGATGGATGAGTGTCTTTATTTGTACGATATAGGCCAGGCCTTTGATCTAGGCTACCATTTAGCATAAATATGCTTTGGAGGATGAGAAAATGTGTATTTTGAAAAGCGTTTTTCAAGTAGAATTTTATAGGAAGACTACCTATTGCAATGGTTCTCATGACAAGACTTCGGGAAAATTTCTTCAACTTTTCACGGATTATGGTCACTAGAACCCAAAACCACACTTTGTTCAAAGTTTATATTACATGCAATATGCATATAACGCTTTTCCCATGTTATCTTGTGAAGAGGATGACTAGAGCAATTTTATTTTGATTATAACTGAGTTGAAATATTTTATTAGAAATGCAAAATTCTCGGACGAGTTCTTAAATGGGTGGGAAATCAAAATGGGTGGAAATATTGGGGAGGTCGAAATTTTCATTTCGCTATAACTTTCTTACTATTAAAGACTGAAAAAAAAATCCTGTTAGCCAAATTAGCACCTTATTAAGACTAACACCTTTTGTTTTTAAAGTTTCTCGATTAACTGCAATATCTTAGAAGTTAGGGACTGAACAATAACCTTCAAGTCCTAATATTGATTGTTATAGTAACTTAGACGTAAAGGAATCTATCTTTGCTTTCCAGCTTGCCGTGAGGAATTTTTTTAAAATCAGAATCTTAGCTAATTAAAAACTGAGTAGAATTCTGGAGCTTTCCCAAGATAGCTTCCGAAAATATTATCGCACTAAAACAAATTTTACACCCTTTAAAAAATTTTTTTTAAATATCTTTTTTATGATACCAATTTAAGAAACATGCGAATTTTTATTGAATTTTAGGCCATTTTATTGAAAATAGTTTTTTATTGATTTTTAGAAGATTATATTGTTGATCTTAAATTCAATAATTATCTTATTGCGAGATTTACTTCCGTTGTTGAAAATAAAGAGGGATTTTAATTAATATCTGTGTAGCTTATGAAGTAAATAAAAAAAAAGTTACAGTATTACGAAATTTAAGATGGATGTTTCATGCATTTATATTTTTAATAGCGCCATGATGTTATGGGATTAGTCACCGTTAGGAAGTTTCATGTACACAATGAACCTCCCCTCCCCCTGGGGGCACCTCGAAATGAGGATGAGAGGCATCTAGCATTGTTTGGTTCTCGCCACCCTGGAGGGTACACGAAAAGGTGGGAATCTGGCTCCTTCTATATACGTACTTCCTTAGGGAAAGATTGTACCGTGGCCGGTGATGGCCCTTAACACTCAACTACAATTCCTATCATTGTTGCTGTTGCGGTGGTCCGGTCATTCTGTATTTATTATCCGCATGCCTTCGGGTGGGACGGATAATCAGTGATATATATGTACATAATGAATTGAGCATTTGCAAGGAAACTAAAGTAACACATCTTTAATGCATGGCAATTTCACAGTATCATAGATATGAAGTTATGTATAAAGTGTTTAAGGGAAATTGATGATAACCAGTGGTCGCCAAAGGCGTCTAGTCCACAGATAACTAAAACGGTAGAGAATATTTTAATTCTTTTAAAATTGCATCGCATTAGTTTGTAACAATTGATTGATCTAATATACTTCTAATATATTGATTTGTTTTAGCTATGGTTGCTACTTACACCTGCGAACCAAATTTCATCCACCCTGGCAGCAAAGAATTTTGCATCATGGTTTTTTACGACTATGCTTATATAGTGAATATTGTTGTGTTATTGTTCATCCTGTTGAAGTGTCTAATCAACATACCTGCATGGTACGATCAATCAGAAATTCAAGATTTTAATTTTTGACAGATAATTAATAAATACATTTTATTAAATGGATCTTTTAAAAATAATTTTACAAATGTTTTAGAATTTTAAGCTTGTTTATAAAATTTCGAAAAATAAAATGGTTTTAAATTTTAACCTCATTTTTGTCGTTTTAATTATCATATCGGTGGCGTAACAGGGGGAAAGAGCATGGGTTTCCTGGGCCCAATGGATACAAAACCATAGCGCATTTTTATTTTTTTCGCTTTCTCATATACAAAATACAGAGAAAGTATCGTAATCGTAGAAAAAATTCGATCTCTAGATTTTAGGGAGAGCTGAAATCGCGGGATCCATCGAGTTCGAAAAACAAATGTTTGGCATTGTCTGTCAGACTGTGACAAAGGTTATTAACAAAGAATGAAATTTGGTATATTGTCTTTAGAAAAGATTTATAGATTTCTATCTTTCTTTCAATAGATTCTTAGATTATATTCTAATTCATATTATTCTTATCTAAGTCTGTTCAGGGAAGTCTGTCTGTCCGGCTGTTCACCAATAAGTTGTCACGATAACTGCAAAACACAAAGAGCTAGATCTCTAAAATACAGTATTAATTTCTATACTGTAGACATTTATCAGATTTTGGGCCAAATAAAATGAAAGATTGATCGTCTGGCGGTCTGTTTTTTTTGGAAACATGTAAATGGAATAACTTAAAAATGGACTGACTTTAATGTAGCTAATTTGGTATATAATGATTTTTTTTTACTTCAAGTGTTGTTTTGTGTCATGCATTGATTTCAATTGATTATGAAAAATGCATCTAAAACACTAATTCGATTTTGAAGCACCATTGACAATATGACAGGAATTAATCGCCAAGAATCACACCATGGATTCAGTAAAAATGATAAATCACGCCAAAGGTTAATATTTCTTAACTATTGTACGCCAATGCCATGCAAGGTGTTGTCTAATATAACATCTTTCTTAGAGAGTATGCGAGAAAGTTTTGGGGAAACCACTCCCACTGATTTAAAGATAAATATAATGAAGCGAAAAAGTAACATACTCCATGAAATGCTGGATTATTAGCAAGTTAGGAGCCAAGCCTATTTTGGTGTCATTTCCAGGTAGCTCGCCGAAATCTGATTTCTTTCATATGCTAACAACCAAACAGTATGTACAGTTGCGATAAATCTGCTGGTAATTCGGTGCTTTATTTTATCAACTCCAGAATAAAATTTAATAAGGGAATATAATTTTTTTAAATGTATATCAGGAAAAACTAGTGTAACTGATTTAGAATTATATTGTCAGTCAATAATGACTGATGTAGCTTGAAAGAAAAATATAAAGTCAGTCACTAGTGTGACTGATGAGATACGAAATGAAAGAATATTGTCAGTCACGGGTGATTTAGATGGCACTTAAAGAATTTGGCAAAGTAGAGAATTGCCTAAGGGTTCCACTTTAGAGGGCCTCGAGCGAAGTAAGATCTTTTGCAACACTCTCAAAATGATTTAAATTTGTGCTTTATTTAATTATAAAAGTCGTGCAGTCAATCTTATTCAAATTAAAATGAAGTATTTATATTTTGGAAGCAATTTGGTGATAATTCGGGTGTTTATTAGAATACTCATTTTAACCATTTATATGGTAATTCTAATAAAATATGATGCTTTAAAATTAAAGAAACTGAACCATTCTATAATTAATTATTTAGAATATATTAGAATTTTATGTTTTAAATTTAAAAAAAAAATTACTATTAAATTTGAACTGTGGATTTTTTTATACTGTATATACTGAAAGCAACTCATTTGAAAGTAATCCACAATTATATGTTTTGCAAATTTGTCAAAGTTTATTACTTAAAACTATCGATGAAAAGATTCAATTCAAAACTTATTTAAAGCAATTTATTTGGTTTTGGAAAATGATGGAAAACAAAAAGGCCCCTGGGGTTTGTATCATTTAAGTACCCCTATAAGGTTTAATTCGACCAGGCACCACATGTAATTTATACTTCCTAAATCACTGACGGCGAACTCCTTACATCATACTCCGAGAGTTACTTAATCTCGCTAAGCCCCTGTTTCATATTCACAAGTAGGAAAACGGTACCGCCAATCGCTACTACTAATAAAGATGAATGTATGCGCGTGACTTTATGTATTTATCTCCAGGATAGATTTGGAGGTACCAGATTTGTCGTATGTGTATCATGGTGCGTGAAAATGTGCACCTCTCAGCGATTTAAAAAAAAATAATTAAAAATTAAGCTAAGTTTTGGCTATTTTCCAAGATAACCTATAAAATAGAACGGCTCAAAAATAGATATTGCATCTTTTCAAAATTAAAAAATCTTTTCAATTTAATTGCGCGAATTTTTATCAAATGTTGGCGATATTTTTAAATACATAATTAATAGATTTTACATAATTTTCAATAATAGATTCACTAGTTGTTGAACTGAAATTGATACTGTTCCATCAAATATTTAATCGTGTTATTTTTTTCCACTGTTGAAAATTAAGGATGAAGAATTCTATTTAATAACTGTGTAGTTTTCAGGATGAATAAGAAAATGAAATTATAATACCTTAAAAGTTAAACGATCGATTATCTAGAAAGTTGCATTTTTTAATAGCATTATGATTATGGAACTTGATTCTATTTGGATATTTCAAATACACTAGAAATAGAATAGATACAAGTGGTTAAAATAACACGGCTTTGATGTCAATTATAATTGAATACTTAACATTTTCTTGAGGAATTAAATTATACATAAGAAATTTAAATGAAAGTAAACACTATGAATGTTTTCGGTGAAACAGCTAGTCGCCAAATGCGGCTAATATAGAACAACGTTATCAATAAAAAAATATATATATACTAGTGAAAGTACGATATCCTTTCATTTTTTGTACACTTAGACAAACTATCTTCCGTACCAGATTTACTGTGCAGGGAAATACTACAAAGTAGAAACAATATAAATTCTCAAGCAATTTACAAATGAAATCCTTAAACTATATTCATTTTTACTTATATTAATGTCCTAATTGTGGTTAGAGCTCTTAATATTAAACTAGAGTCAGTCGCATATCGTTTTGACGTTCCATGATGTTAGTTTTAGAACTCGAACTCGTTTGTATTCAGATTGATCTTTCGCCGAATTTAGACTGATGATCTTTCGAACTATTTTACATTTGTTGCCATTTTATAAGGCCATATAAGCATACGACTTGCTTTTCTTTTTCTTTTTTTTTTTTTTGAGGGAAGTGGAAGCCATAAGTTAGAATTTGTGCAACTTATACGTAAGTCAGGCTATGTTCATATTGTAACTTTGAATTTTATTCAATTAAGGCATGCTTTGACGCAAGAGAAGGCTATTTATTTCGAAAGAATGAGCTACAAGACAAATGGCGGGGACGCCATAAAGACGATACCCACTCTGAAAACTTCCGCGTCATGTTAGAGGGAGAACGTTTGTTTTGCAGTGTTGGAACTAGCAGATTTCCATATATGGTGGATATTCAATGATATTGCCCTTCTTCACGAAGTTGAGACTCTGCTACTGAGACTTCCAAATTTCTGAGTAAATCTTCCTGTATAATGGACTCAAAAGTGCAGTCTGTTTTAGATCAAATTCAACTGATCTTTAATTTATACTTAAGATGCACTAGGTCCACATGCAAGACGCGCCTTTATATGAAATCGGGTTTCGAACTGAAGCCCTCCGGCTTCTAAGCCTGAGATCCTACCACTAGACCATCGCGACCCCATTTTATATTGAAGATTTATCGCTCTTGTCTTTGCTTTCGAATTATAGAGAAGGAAAAAAAAAAATTTTTTTTAATGACACACATTTTATTTCTAAAAAAAAAAAATACTTTTCAAAATTTTATTTTATTTAATCTTTGTATTTTTAACGGAAATAAAAATAATTACTTATAAAAATATTACTGAACTCTTAGCTTTAAGTTTACATATTTTTTAACGGATTAAGGGTACAGGCAGAAAACAAATTAATATTAATCCTTAACCAATAATCTGTGATATTTTCTTTCTCGTAGTTCTTTGAATTTGTTTTCATTGTTTCAGGCAATCCTATTTGCTACAATTTTAACTCGGATTACTTTTTCTTTCTTTCGGAGCTTTGACCGTAATCTTATAATACTGTGATAGAGATTCTGATTTTATTGAAAAAATATAATAAGCAATAATTATTGCATATAATAATGGAAAATTTTATAAGATCCAAAACTTAGCGAATCAAACTTGATGGTTTGTCGTAGACTACTGTTTGTATTTAGCTTGAATTAAATCTCTCATGCATAACTTGATGTTTGGAATTAGGGGATAACGGCCTTTGTTGCCAAAAATCCCATTTCAATCAATAACTTGATGTTCATGATTGCCACAATAAATTATTTTTTAACTATGTAATTTATTAATTATGGTAGATATTAAAACTTATTTTCATAACCTTATATCTGTTTTGATGGTTATATATGAACCTTCCTAATGGAGGTGATTCCCATGGCATTAAAAAAATAATTGCCTGATTCATTTGTCTTCTTTTTTTTTTGTTGAATTTAACTTTTAAAATCTTAACTTCTTTTTCAATTCTCCATCCTTAGTTTTTAACCATGGAAAAAACTCTTGTAATAAAGTATTTGAAAAACAAAGATGAGTGTCAAGTTCATTGCTACTATGAAATCTCGGTAGTAAAATAAGTAGAAAATTTAAAATTCACCACAAACTGGTCCAGGATCTAAATAAACAACTTTTAAAATGACACAAAAATTAGTTTTGCGATTTATTGCAAAACAATGCCAAACTTCATTTGCAATTAAAATTTCAAAGGGGGGAAAAAAGTCGGGAGCACATTTTTACCTGTGTTAAATTTGATTATTTTAGGTTAAATACTATGTTGTGTAAAGAAGGTACAACTATAAATTCACAGATGAAAATAATAAATATACTAAATTAATTGAAAATATTTTTAAATTAGAGAGAAAGTGCATACAGAAATAAAACTGATATTAGTTGAAAGCTTATTTTTAAATTTTAAAATAATACAAGAATTATTTTTGAGCATTCATATATATATATATATATATATATATATATAAAGGAAAAAACATAGTTTCAATTAAAATTTTGAAAAGTTCTTTTGTAATGATAATTTAATACACAAGAAATTATTTACAAAATTTGGCAATTCCAGGTGTCACATGAATTAAAATTCTGCAAAGCTGATTGTATGTCCTTTGATGCTAAATTGAAAGAAAGGGAAACAAGAATCGCATACATAACAATCACTTCAATAAAAGAAACAAAACCAATAGTTAATCCTAATAATACTCCTACATTCAATTTTAGTACTATTTGTCACAATTTATCCTTATAATCAGAATATTAATCTCATTTTGAAAAGTAAGGACCTTTTACGCCTAATAATTAATATTACATTTTATATACAGTTCTAATAAAAATTGCCCATTTTCTCAAACAATAATCTTTCCCAACAGTTTAGATTTTTCTTGGTTATCTACTAATTTATAAATATTATAGCCTAGCTCTCAAGAACTAATAGATGCAATATCAGACAAGTCTATTTAAATACATTAGAAGACAGCTACGAATCGAATTCTAGCAGATCTAACAAGTTTAATAAATACAATGATTTAAAGGCACATTTTCAATTATAAATATTTCTTAGTTTTGGCAAATGTGTCAGTTGGTTGCTAAACAGATATCTCAAAGTTTATATTATAAATAGACTTGTTCAAGGAACAAAAATATATATATATATGTATTGAAGTTATTTATTGTTTACGTCACCAAGTTCAAAGTAAAAGCAAATTTAATAGAAAAAATTTGAAATAAGCAATATCTTTAAAAACTGATTTGTTAAACAATACTAAAATTTTCTCATTGTAGTAGGAGAAATGCTACAAATTCTTTTCACATACGTAGTACAATTTTTGTTTTATCTATAGGATAAGGAGAAATGTCAATATTAATTTAATTCATATTTAATAATTTATACAATTCTTTTATAATTTACTTATCCTTATCAAGATTGAAAATCATAAGGTTGATTTTTATCCATACCATCTTCCATTAGTATATTAAAATTACTCAGTGAAAAAGTATTATGTCCATATAAATTTATGACAAACATGTAATCTCTTTTCCTTTTATAAGAAGCATTAAAAAAAAATTACCAAGACCTTGAAACAACTTATATAAAATATTCTCTGAACAAATCTTTTAAATAACTAGAGCAATTCAATAAGAGGAGAATTAAACATGTATTATGGGCAAGATTATCATTTTAACTTTAATATCTGGTTCATATACACCAACAAGCACAAGAAAAGAGGACGTAATAAGAAACAATGCAAAAATAATTCATTTCTCTATAATTCTCTTACTATTAAATTAATTTTAAAGTCTAATTAAATTTGAATAACAGATTTGAAAGCTGCAATATATACTTTTTAGCTTAAGCATGTACTTTCTCATCATGGAAATTTAGCTGCATCTAAAAAGGTAACCTTTGCCTTTATAGACAGAATTTTTTAATTTTTCTTTCTATTTAATCAAATTCTTATTAAAAAGAAAAAAATTATGGAATAATTAAAAATTATATGCTCATTCCATCTGATTTATAATTAACAGCAGAGACAAATATTTTAAAATATAAAAAACCTGAAATAAATCTTTGTTGAACAGAATAAAGAAACCAAATCATAATTTTATATAAAGTTTATTTTTCAAATATACAAAAATTCATTGATAAATAAACTTAAATACACTAAATACAGATGTTGCGAAAAATTCATTGAATGGAACCTGCAATTAAATTGAAATCATTGTAATACAGAATCTTTCTATAACAAATATTTTTCAATTCTATATTTTTTTCCCTTCCTTTTTACAAAATGTAAGAGGCACAGCCAATTTAGGAAGCAGTCTCAAAGTTTATAAAACAAAACTTAACAAAATGTAGATGACCTGAACATTCAATTGGAAGTAGAGAAAAGTATGTTACACATACAAACCATAAACTACATATAGATCAATTTGAAACGATGAAAATTGAAAACAAAGTCCAACCCAATGAATGTTTCTATGGTGGAAAAATTGGTGATTATGAGATATTTGTCTTGTACAACAAATGATTATAACTTAGTTCTCTAAGATGAATTATGAAGCTAAAGTTCGTCATGTGTATCACCCTGTAAAAGAAAAATAAGAATAAATTTTTATTCTATTAATACACCTTTTATAAAAATAAAATGAAAAATCATTAAATTATCTCTCAATTTATCAATGATGCTTACAAATAGATGAAAAAAATTACCTCTGTGGATTCATCCGATTCATCAGTAGCATCGGTTTCTTCCAATTCATTATCTTCTTCGTCTTCATCCTCCTCGGATTTAGTTTCGGCAGCTTTCCTTTCCTCCTCGTCTAGTTTTTCTTTCATTTTCTTTTCACCTTCCTATTTATAGAGAAATAGGACTTATAAATATACTTTATAAAATTATTATATAATGAACTTCTCAACATAAAAGAGTTTAAAATTATATTTACAAAAACATAATTAACATAGGCTTATCCATACACATAAATAAAATAAATTTGAAAATTATACCTTAGTAGCACCCCATGTATCACGTGCATGTTTCTCAGCTTCAGCCTCGTCATCAGTAATTAAGATATTGTCGAAAATTGTTCCAGATTTCACCTGAAAAAAAATTATAATAAATTATTAAAATCATACATAAAACTATTTCATATTAAGTTGAGACTGTATAATAATTTCATTTTAAAAAGTAATCTAACATATATTTTATTTAATACAACAGGAATTTAACTTGATTACATTCTTTTAAGTTGTTATGCATTAAGCCTTAAAAATTCTATCATTCTAAAATATGAATTTCTTAAAATTATACTAATGAAGTTCTTCTTTAACCCTTGCATTCCTAATATCAATTGAATTCAAATGCCTCTGAATACTAAAAGAGGATCCCTACTTCGCTGAAGAACTGTAAAAAATATAAGCTTGGACAACGTTGAAGCCTACTTGGAAAACTTCCATGTTCCTCGAATATATCAGGAATGGTGTTGAACGAATAAAGCACACACATTCAGTATTCAATAATTCGTATTAAGAAAAAAATGCAGCGATATTCAGGGACCTATCAGTCTCAATGAACATGCATTAAGAACCTTTCAATGTTGATAGAGTTTTATATTCGTTATTTCCTAACTGCTGTTGGACAACTTGTGTTTTAATAATGTTGCAATTACAATTCTATCAATTAAAAGCCTACTATCTAATAATTTTTATTTTATTAATTTGATAATATATGTATAGGCAAACCAAAGATTATAATTTTTCTACTTTAATTCTGAACAATCAAAAACCAACCATTACATGAAAATTATGTTTTGAATTACCTTTATCGCATGACATTTATATCCCCTTAACTTCAAATCAGATTATCAAAATTTAAAGTACAGAAGTAAATTTTACCTGCCACAAATCAAAACCAATAGCGCAGATTTCATTATATTGGTAAAGAGTTTTATCAGGAACATATTCAGGATTATCAATCTCGGGATGAATCCAAGGTCCTTTGTAATTGGGATTGTCAAGTAAGCGAGGTTTCCATTCTCCCTTGAAAGCTGGGTTAGTGATTTGAGGTGGCTCCCATTCTCCATCCATTTCATCGTCCCAATCTTCAGGTTTAACAGCATCAGGGTCTGGAATGTATTCAGGCTGATCCCAATCCTGAAATATTGATTAAAAATTTATAAACTTATAAATATTTAATACATTTAAACACTTTATTTTAAAAATCTAAAATTTCACAATTTGAACTGAATTGCAATTCTCAAGTTATATAAATATATTAGTTATTTAAAAAACAAAATATAATACTGATAATAACCCCTATATTTCTCGACGGCTCCTTAAGACAAAAATCAATTAAGCTACGTAATGCACAAAATTATCTTTCACTAAATAATATTGAAATCCGATTAAAAATCTAATTAATTTCCAACTTTTGATCTTAATTTAACCTAAATTAACTTGATTCTAAAACTCATTTCCTTATCTAGTTCTTTTTAAATTTACTTCTACATGTACACTAGAAAACCCGATTTATATTTCCCCACGCTCAGACAGAATGGATAAGAAAAATCCCAATACTTGCCATATTCTTTTATATATACTCCCTTACCTAAATTCACATATAATAAATAAATCCTACTAAAACCCGATAGCAAAATTACTGAGGGAAAAATTTGTCTTCATGCACTTGTATTGCGATGTAAAATGACACGGATTTTGTAGTTTCTTGTACATAAAATGCCATTCACGGCAAAATAAATTTAAGTGTAAAATTTAAAACTAAAAAAGCAACTACTAAAATATGTTTTACATATACATATTAAACAAATGTAAAATTGAAATAACAAGAAATATTTCTGAACAAAATTAAGAAATTTTTCTATTAAAAATTATTATGATTAATTTATTATTGGAACTGAAAGCATTAAAAAATCATTTCATTATAATAAAGATGCTTATACTGATCTTAATGATGGCATGCTTATTAATCTTTCCAAAAAATTAAAATTCTCAACACATATTCTTTCTCATTTCTTTTCAAGATTTCCTAAAAAATGATACAACACCCAAATTTATGCATTCTGAATCGATATAACATCATCGAACTAACCTCTGGTTTTGTGTCATTAGGATCTTCAATTTTAGGATTATCATCCCAGTCTTCTGGTTTCTTAGCTTCAGGATCCTTGATCTTTTTAGGTGGCAAGAAATCCCAGTCTTTTTCCAATTCACCACTTTCAACTTTCTCGTTATCAATTTTAACAATGTATGTATTGTCAGGATTAATAATTAATGTATATACATGAGTATATACGTCGTCTTTACAACGGATCTCTTTGTTAATTAGCAGATTTTTTCCTTTATAATTAAAGATTACATGTACTTTCTTAGTACCAGGTCCACAAATGTCAGGTCCTGTAAAATAAGATTCTGAATCAATACACAATTTTTAAACAATTTCAACAAATTATAAAATTACTTAAAATATATTCTCCCTTGCACAAGCTTGAATGCTTTATTGTTGTGTAGTACCAACATTTTACCATCTAGAATTTTCTAAACATTACAGATTTTTGTGTGGGACCCAGCTAGCAAGTACTACAAAATTAAACACGGATAAAAATTTAAATGTAATTTTCCATTTTTACTGAATTACTAACACAAAATAAAGTAAATTCCTAATTTTAAAATATTTTAATGCAAATAATTAATAATACCTTAAGTAACTAATCATAAAAATAAGCTAAAAAATAATTTGAGATTATGTTTTATAATAAATGAAATAGGCATGTATTGTAAATGTATGGCATTCTATTCTTACCCGTAAGTCTTATGATCCAGAATTTTATTAGTTTCTTTATTTCCGATTTAAAAATAGACTAGTAATTTTTTTTATAATTTCTTTTTTAAAGTGCAACTTAAAATTTTAATTTCAGGTTTAAGTATGAGAAATTCAATCACAACTGATTACAAGACAAGATGAATTAAGTTATAATTGATTTTATACAGAAGCAAAAAACTTTTCTACAGAGAAAAAAAAATCAACTTACCAAACATAACCAAATATGGAGTTTCACCATGCATATCTTTAGGATCTAGACTGCAGTCAAAAACTTTAACATAACCACCACCGCAATCAATATTTTGTTCGTGTTTTACAGTAAATTGGAATATCACAGCTTTATTTTTGTTGCTGAATGGTTTAAATTTGGTTGACAGTCCATAAAATCTAGCATCTTGAGAAGTCTGAATACCTGTACACATATAAAAATATAACTATTTAGAAATACTTTAAAAATTTACTAGCTAAAATTATAAGTTACATTATTAAAAATCCTTGCTTTAAGCATACTAAAATAACAAATTTATATATAAAAAACTTTAAAATTCTTACCTTTATTAATTTCGGGATCTCCATAGAATTTTCCATGGGTCAAAACAAATTTCCCCCATTCTTTACCAGAATGCTCGGATGAAATCCATCTCTCTTCCCATTTATCTAAAATGCATACAAAGCAATTAAAAATAAGGAATGCCAAGAAAAGTACTTTTAACAGTATTACTAAAGGACTTACTTTATCCACAGACTATATTTCATATTATTAAATATGGAATTTGAAACATGATCAATAGAATTCTAAATGTGTAAGGTATATAAAATATTTCAAAGTATATAATAAGCAAGATTACCCAAGGTTAATAAATAAATGACTTCCTAGAACAATAGTTACTAATATATTTATATTAAAGAGGGTAGTTGTTTAGTTTAATTCTGCAGTATAAAGAAATAAGTGAGAATTCCATAGATATTAAATTTTTTCAGTTAACTTACTGATATACCCTTTCCCAACTTATCTAAAAATGTATAATTTTATAGAAACAGTTAAAAAGAGGTCGTTTCTAAAAATCTAGACTGATCAAAGATATAGAAAATTGAAAGATTAAACCACTGATCATGAATATTCATTCCTTAAAAATGTACAAGTTAATAATAGAGGAGAATCATGGACCAATTATATATTCTAGCAAATTAAAAATACTAATCAGACAATTTTAAGACTTAAACCTATAATCATAAAATGTTAAGAAATCCAATAGTTCTGAAGTAACTTTACTAAATAAAAAGATTTCAAATATTTGCTAAATAATTGTAAGTATATTTGCTAAACAATTATTTATACAAGTTTTATGATCTTAGTAAAAATCTCGCTTAAAAACGATGTTTCTTCCAATAATATTTATTAATATATATAATTAATATTTATTAATACAATATATATAATATAATTCTTATTAATGGATTTTAAATAAATTCAATGCACTTTGCATGCAATAAGTTATGTATAAAAATCAACCCCACTTCCAAAGATTATGATCTCCTTCATACAACTTTCATTTCTATAAAATTCATTGAAGCTTCAGATATTTGAATTCGCCTCCGAATAAGGTGTGGCAGGAAGGTTTTGTTATTCCATGCAATATAATAAACATTACCGATGTGAACTTTTTAATAAAATTCAAACATGCCATGTTTTATTTCTCCTCAACATTTCGGAGCCAATTTGACTTGATCATTTCCCAACATTTTCGAATTAATAATTTATGCATAAAATATTTCGTTTCACGAACTCAGCATGTAAAGAATTTGTTTCAGGAGAGCACTGGGTCAAGATAATTTTTTCCCCTTATCGGGGGGTGGGGACTAAAATGTGGCACTTTCTCCTCGTTGCTTTTATCATTTCTGCATCTAACCATATTTCGTGTGAAAATTGGGCAAAATATTACCGATCTTTAAATAATCTAATATTTAGTAATATTCTAATACTGCATAATAGAGATCTAACCGAAATAAATGCCTTTCCATATAGTTAAAAACTGAAATAACCTCATTAACATTTAGTTTCGAATTCAATTTTACTTTCACTGCTGATTACTTAAAATGTTACCGGCCGGCAAAAGAAATCCCGGAAAATATTTTTTAAATAACACATCGTGTTATTTATAATATTGAAGAAAGAAAATTAGTTTCTTATTTAAACTGGAACATAATTTTTTTTTAATTCCTATTTCGCGACAATGATAAAATATAACAAAACTTACCACCATCTGAAAATTCTTCTTTAAAATAAACTTCGGCAGATGCTAAAGCAATAAAGACTTGGGCAATTAAGCACGATTTTAATAGTGTCAACATTTTCGCGAATTACCGGCAAAATTTATGTTGCCGAACTTCAAATACGCGAAATTTAAGAGTGAGACCGCAAATTTAAGGTTCCTTCGAGAAAACTTCAGCTAAAGCTGACATGTGCTACCTTGGACAGATGGAAAATTCTCATTGGTGAAGAATCAACCTATCAGAGCAAACCACCTGGAAGCGAAACGTTGCCGTTTTGATATGTATCTTTTATTGAAAAATTTGGTATGTAAACAAAAGTAAATTGATATCCAAATGACAAAATAAATGAAGTTAAAACACATAATAACTAAACAGCTGATTTATAAATTTAAGGAAATGTACGTTGGGGATAAATGTCTATTAAATTTTATAACTCATGATTCAAGAAAACAATTTAAAACACATCACGGAGTTCTAGTGCGACTTTAATTCAAAATTTAAAAGAATAATCGAAAAATTGTTCTACTATCAAATAAAAATGAATAAAATGAAGAAATTTTGTACTGAAATAAAATTTAATAACAATATTCTCAGAGTAATCTTAGAATCGTAGGAAATATATTGTCTTTCCACTTTATCAATGATAATAAAATTCTAATTTACATTGAGACCAGACATAAAGCTTCTCTATCTCGGCATCAAAATCAGGGCTCCGAGTACGAGCCCCGATTCTTCCGAATAGTCACCGTTCATGCGGGTCTGGTACTCATTAAATCGCTTGGTATTAACCGTCCCCCAGCCAATGAGGCACTTGGAGAAGAGCGTGCCACCTTAGGTGTCGTCGTTCTGATCTGATCGTGGTTTAAAAACACGAACTCCTTTCGAAAATATTATGATAAGTGTTGCTTTAAAAATGAGACGTTAATTTAATTAAACTAAACCAAGCAGCACATTATATTTAATAATGTTGTAGAATTTGGAAAAATTGTATTTCAAATGGTATTTTACAATAATGAAAGAAAATAAAATGTAGAGCCCCCCCCCCCACACTGATGGTACATTGGTCAGTATTGGATTCCGATGTTCCGCAATATATTTTCCAATATTGTACAATGTATTTCTAGAAGGTCTGTTAATTACATATTTTAAAAATTCAAAAATTCTACCATTATTTAAAAAAAATTAAAGATTTAATCAGATTAAATACCGTTCACAAAAAGAAGACAGTTCACATAAACATTAATAATTTTTTTTAATTCTGAAAATAAATTTTCTTGGTTTTGATGACTATCTACGGGTGTCAATATCTCTTCATCTTCTGATAGTTATTGTACGAATTTCTCAGTGTAACATTTTTTCTTTAATAATGAATATTCAGTGGATTCCAAATTGCCGGCTTTTCATGAATAAAATCGATCAAAACCCATTTTTTTATCACACGACCATATACATTTTTTTCCCATCTTTTAAGGAGTGATTCGGAAATGTGTTACTTAGTTTCATATTGGCGTCAATCGCGCCATTTTTGGCAACTACGTCACTACCAAAGCCATGCGCGATTGATTAAATTTCGTTTGGAAACAATCTTTCCGTCTACACTTTCAAGCCGGTAGAAAACGATCCACGATGACGAAAATCCTGCTTCACCGGTTGCCTGCGAGTATAAACGGGAAACTGTCCACGAAAGTGTAGACGGTATTTGCCCGTGTGATAAGGCCTTCATAGAATAAAAACTAAGTATTATTCATTCAGATAAAAGAAATCAAAATAACGTTAAAGCATAAACATCGTTGGAAAATAATACAGATTGATAGCTAAAAATGTCTGGTGATCATCGAAATAATAAATTTGAAACCAAGTAATCTATTATTTTTTTTTAATCTGTATTTACACGCATTTTATTATCTTCATTCATGCTTCAAAAGATAAAATTCTGTAATCGATTTTCCTAATATGCTAGAGGTCTGAAATTTCATACAGTTGTATGCTCTTGATGAAAATTCAGTGCTGTTAGAAATAAGTAATTGATAGGTTTATTATTTTTAATTAAACTTTTAATCCATTGGTGAGCGGACCACCTAGAATTAAATATAGCAAAAAATAATTATAAAATACAGTACTAATTATTATAATGAATTATGAGGTATTTTAAAAATTATTATTAATAATAATAATTAACATATTTTGATATGACACATTAATTTTTTAAATTTATTTATTAATATTTTTTTTTTGCTAAAATCCTGAAGCTAAAAATAAAAATTGTAAAAGTCTGAGGTCATAAAAAATACAATAGTTAAATAGAACACCAAGAATAAATTAGAAAAAAATCTTACTAAAATACATTGTGAATGTAAATAATATTCCAATATTTTAAAGCATATCCATCAGTGTCACTCATTTGGAAATTTCTGTTTTAACGTTATAAAAAATTTGAGTCGTAAAAAAAAAATTCTAGAAACGTAAGGTGCTAATAACAAATATTTTCAGTAGATTGAAATTTTAATCATGTTTATAATTCGAGGTGTGACTAGAAAATGATAAGAACTGTGGAGGGGGACAAGAAAGTTATGGATAAACAGTATATGGTTGCACTATAAGTCCCCACTTTTACTGAATTTTCAACTCCTGGTATCTCTCTGTTTATCATAATTTTGACTGAAAATAATTCATTCAAATATGCAACACTTAAAAAAAGAAAAGAAAAAAAGTAACTGTCCAGAAAGGAAAATATTGAATGGAATGGAAAGTGGAAGGACAGTACTTGAAAGTAATATATATATATATATATATATATATATATATATATAAAGTTTTAAAGCATCGGTCTTTTTTTTTTTTTTTTTTTTCTAACGTAGTTTTTAAATCTTGATTTTTAATGTATATTTACGATTTTTCTTTCTTACGACATTCACTGTAATTTAAATTCTGAAAATTATTGTTTCCAGTGCCTGACACATTTATAATTTTGTTTTGACTTTATATTTCTGATAAACAATCCTTTTCATCTTTTTTTTGTACATATATAAAATTAAGCTTAAAAATTCTTTTTTGATTTCCTAGTTTTTCGTTTTTATTGTTTCATAATTCAATATTACAACTATTATAAATATGTTTTGATCAACTTTTTATTGAACTGTTCCATCATTTATCTCTTATATAAGAATAGATTTTAAAAATAAATATTCTAATTCGTGCATATTTTTTTTAAAAAAAACATATTCCAGTTCTTGCTATTAATATTCGTATTGTAAGAACAAATATTTTAATTCTTCATTTATAATATTTTTTTTTGATTTCCAACAGATTGTTTCTATTTACTTTATTTCTTTCTTCTTTTAAGTATTATAACTTTCTACATTCTTTTTAATATTAAAAACGCATTTTTCTCAACAATAGGCATAATCTTCAGTCTTCGATGAATGGTTATTTGTTCTAACAGAATACGTCAGAACACGACCTTCGTAATACAAGGCCTCACAACTCCCAACGCTTTTAGCCCGTGATGTCAAGAGGTTGGATGAATTCCGTAGAAAACGGTAGTCGTTATCGTAGTGAAGAACGGGAAATGTGTTATTGGCTTTGTTTGAAAGTTTTCTGATCTTTTTGCATATTAATTTTAATCTATCGTAATGAAGATACCTAGTGCGTGCTGTGTTCCCAATTGTAAAATTAATTACAAAAAAAAAAAATAGCTCCAATGTTTCTGTATTTTTGTTTCCAAGAGATGAAAGCACTAGAAGAGCATGGATCGCTACAATAAAGCGGGACAATTTCGTACCAACTAAATATAGTAAGGTAAGTTTGATTTTTTTGTACAATTTTTAGTTAATTAATTCTTTTGAAATGCGAAACATTTAAAATTATGTATAACTTCCATTTATCTTCTGTCATTTTTGTTTGCTTTCCAATTAGTTGCTTATGCTTCCAATTATTTTGGTATTGTTTGCTTGAGCTAAATAAAAAACTTCTTTGTTTTATTGTTACTTCTCATAGTCTTTTTTTATTTGTTCCTAATATTTAAAATGTTTTGTTTCTGTATCTTTTTAATTATACTTCATACATATTTTTTAAAATCTGATTTAGGCCTAATATTTGTTGCTAACATTTAGGTAACATTCTGTACTAAACATTTTCAAGAAAATCAGTTTTTAACAGTTAGAAAAGCGTTTATACCAGTACAATAGAACTTATTCAAGTACCACTAGAGTGTAAAAGGCAATTTTTTAAGAAATTTTTAATAATTATCACCAAAATCTTACAAAGTACTTAAGTGATTTATTGTTATTATGCTCTTATAAAAAAGTTTAAAATCATCTCATGAATAATAAAACTTAATTTTTAATTATATATATCATGACTATAGATTGTAGCAGATTAAACTTATATTTTATTCTAAAATATTATTTAAAAAGGTTAGATATAATTGTAAAAACAATATGAATTGCATGCGCATATAGGTTTAGAAAATGTAATTTTTATTTGTTTATCTATAAATCATCAGATAAAATATAAAACAATTAATATTTATTATTATTTTTAAATATCATTAGTTATACACAATCTTTAATTATAAATGAATGCAACTTTTACAAAATATCTGAAACTTTTTTTAAAAAAAGTAATGAAAAGTTGATGTTTTAAATAAATTTTTCATACCATGTAAAATCAATTGATTAATTCATGTAGAATATTGTATTACTTGAATGGTAGTATAAATAATTACTATAGATAGTCCAACATAATATTTATTTTGGATGAATGTTGATTTTAAATTTTATTATTTAATACTCAATATGATTTTAGTTAATACTGCCCAACATACGTTAGCGTTTAGTTTATGTATTAAAAAAATATCTATTCTGTTTTTGATTTTAAGTTTTAATAAATTACTAATTTTTTTATCTAAAGAATTCCACTTTTTTTTCTTTTTTCCTAGGCTTGTACCTGATGCTGTACCTTCAATTTTCCCTAATTTACCCTCATACTTTTACTCAGAATCAAAAGCAAGAAAAGAAACTCCAATGGATAGGGCAACGTAAAAAAATGGGAAAACTTAAAAGCAGCTTTAAATAGCTGTCTCCAAGACATAGCAAAAAGAGAGGATATAGAAAAAATGAACACTTTTCTGATTTAATTTTAAAATTTATAAACTTTAAATCAAATACATGGAGTATAGTTCAAAAAGTAAACAAAATATTTTTTATTTGTCTAGGCACTTCTCAAGCTCCTAAGATAAGACATTCTTTATTAATTTCTTCCAAATTAGAAATAATTTGTAAGTTTGTATTTTAACTTTATTTAATATTATAATTATTTTCATTTGTCTGTGTGAAATTTATAATAAAGTTGAAAAACAAAATGTATTTTGTTATTGTCTCTCTGTAAATAAAATGTTATGATTCAAATAGTGTGTGATTTTTTTATTTGTGTTTTCTTTTACTATTTCTACAGATTGAATTGAAATTAATTATAAATGCATTGAAATGTAAAATCAGATATAATAAAAGCTGGTTTATTAAATTGTATGAATTACTAATATATTAAATGTAAACAATTCTTAATGTAAAAAAACAAGATGTGAAAGTAATTCTTTTTTATCAACAGAATTAGTTGGTATAGTATTTAAATTTTATGTCAAATACATTAATATTTTATTTGAAAGTTCATAAGTAAACAATTATATGTTAACTTTTAAAATACATGTATTTCACTACAATAAAAAAAATCATCAAAAGCTTTAAAAAGTATTAGATAAATTTAATTTTAAGCTTTAAAAAATATTTTCAGGGAAAAAAAAAACGATTTTTAATAAAATAAAATAAAATCTCCATTAAAACAAGAAAAACTAACAATAATACCCCAATGTATATATCTAATAAATTTACATTGTGATTTAAATGTTATTAAATGAAGTTTGAATGTTATTAAATGGTCAACAAGATATAGAGGACCTTAAGATTTTCTACCATGCTGTTTCTTTTATTCACACAGGGAAAAAATAAATAATTTTGAATTTTATACAAAATAAATGTCTTAATATTAATAATAAGTTATTTTTAAGTGAATTTAAAATATACCTAAACATCAAGGAAGAAAGCGGGATTCTGCTCAGGGCAGCCAATCATCCTACCCGTGTGACGTCACAAATAAGTTGTGAGGCCTTGTTTTACGAAGGTCGTGGTCAGAGCTACAATTAGAAAATAACGTCTGAACAATTTATTTATTGTTGATTAAACCGAAGATTTAAATTTATATAAAAAAT
>JAPMOR010073735.1:0-16030 GCA_026543865.1 Argiope aurantia | reverse complement strand
AAAAAAAATGTTTTGAAAACATGTGTTGACAAAATATTAAAATAGCGAAAAAAATTTATTAAAAAATATATGTTTTATTATAAACTTAGCTCTGAACATCGCGACAGTGAACGAATAATATTATATTTCCATATGTTACAAACAAAGAACGTGATGGACCGCAAGGTTTTAGTGTTTTTTTTAATTATAATGCATTAACTGCAGATTTTTGTCAAGAAACGCAAAAACGAATTAATGATTTAAATATAAAAAAATTAATATTTTCATCATAGAATAATTTTTCTTCTTCAAATGATAAGTCTGTCAAAATGAAAAAATTTATAAATAGTTCCACGTTATTGAAATTATTTAGACACCTAACTTACATTAGCGGTCAGAATACTGAAATGGGTAAAAAATGTAAAATATAACTGGAGATAATGAGAAATATTATGCCACACAATAGGTTTTCGCCAAGACTAATATTTATAAATACGAAAACTTCATCGTGCACAAACTATCTATTATTGCATTCTCGTTTACGATTATGTTTACTTATTTATTCATTCATTACTGTAATGTAAAAAAGCATATATTTAAAAAATAATTCTTAAAATTTTTTTTATCAACAATATTTTTAATTTAACAAATTATTTCTGATTCCAATACCTGTTTGAAATTCGGGAGAATTCCAATCAATTTTTTATTTTAAATAATTTATATTTTAACACTTAATTTTTTATTTTAATTAAAGGGTTAAATTTGTCGATTTAAATAATGCACTTATTTTTTAAATAAAATTTTAATTTTTAATTAAAATAATTTTAATAATTTAAAAAGAATTAATTTTTAAATTTAAATAATACTTAAAAAGGAAAATTTTTATAATATTTATTATTTTTTAAATAATACTATGAATATTAAATAATACTTAAAAAGGAAGATTTTAATAATACTTTATTTTTATTTAAATGCAAAATTATTAAAGAAAAATAATGGAATTTAAAGTGAAATTTCAATAATGCTTTATTTTTAATTAATTAAAAATTATCATTTTTTAAATAGTACTTAGAATTTTGAATAATATTTAAAAGGGCAACAGCTTTTTCTTTAGCATTATGAAATTTCTCTAAAAGACTTTGACTGTGGATAATTGCAGGAATAATTGTTTCTAAAAACGTAAGTGTTTGGCATCCATAATTATATTATTTATTTAATTTCGCAGAATGAGTTAAAAAAAACTTGAAATGCAACATATTAAAAATTATGCTTTAGGAAACATATTGTTATATCTCAATGAAATCATTTAACTGATTGTGATTATCATGATAAACTCGCACTTCAACTATGCCCCACGCTATATTGTAACAGAACACAGTAAGCATTAACCAGTTCACTGTTTCGACCTCTTCGGGAAATGCGTTATCTACATTGTGCCACCTGATTAATTATTTTTAATTGTAAATCCTATGTAAAATATATTTATGTCTCCTAATTAATTATTACCCTTGTTGAATAAACTCGTCATAGCGTAAAATGTTAATACTTTTCCCATAACGAGTCAAAAACAGTTAACTGGTTAAATTCTATAAGTGCAGTCATCTCGCATGAAAATTCCACCGATTAAGAATGAATCAGTGGAATAATTTTCAAAATTTCATTGTATACTCACATGGAAGGGAACTGGCGAAACACTCCTGTAAGCCGCCGGGGATAAGGGGTCGTTCATTGGAGTGCGAGGAGTGGGGCTCAAGGGGGTGGGAATCGGAGGTGCTTCGGTCGGCCTGAAAGGTATGGCAGACACACTCATTAGTTTCAAAAGCAGAAAGAAAACTAAGTGAAATGATTAACCCGCGCTTAAATAAAATAAATCTTATTAAATTATTGCAAAACGCTTTTTTTTTTTTCACAACTATGTGAAAGACAAAACAGAAATCATTTGAGGATACTTTTGCGTTATTCAGTATACTTTATTAGATTAATGTCCTGTTTTGAAAGTAAATGAGAGTTGTTTTGTGACAAACTATGTAATATTGGATCAAGGTCAAATGTCGAAGTCAACAGATGGCCATCTTCAAACTTCTGTGCATACCATTGAACAGCAACGATGTAACAGAGGCGTTTGATTTAGTACCCGTGTTATGCGATACCGTGAAGATAAAAGGGCAATATATTTATTTATTTAACTTTATAATATGAAATATAAAGAAGGGAATTAAAAATTATCATTTTAGCATCACTTATATAAGCTGTACCATTAGTGTGAAAATGTTTCGCTCTAATGGATTTTACTAGCACAAGTCACGTATAGAATTATTTTTGCTGAAATTCAATGTATGGAATATGGACTCAAATTCTACTCTATGCAATTCAAAATGCCAGATTCTGCTTTAAAATTGCAGTTATCTAGTTTATTACATATTAAAATTTTGCTCCAAAAGATGCATTAAGACATTTAAGAGAATGTCTCATTATTTGTACTTTAATTGAATTTGAGTATTTACAAATAGTTAATTAAATTTTAGTGACAAAATTATTTATTTATATTTTGTGGTACATCAATAATATATTTTATATTTCAGCATATTTTTCGAGGCTGCTATAAATATTTTTGCTTAGAAATCTATTTAATCGGGAATACATTTTGATGTAAGGTTATGAGTATAAAAAAAAAGTTATTTTCCAAAGATGCCTTATTTAGCCTTAAGATAGAATATGGTTATCTTTTTCCCTTATGAATTGCCTCTCAGCTAATATAATCATTTTTTCTATAGCTATATAATTACTAATTATATTAATACAGTAATCCAATACAAATAATAAACAAAAAGTAATGCAACATCCTAATGAGCTTATTTTGTTTCATGTAAAATATAATGATCATAATTAATAAGAAAACGAGGTATGAAAGAAAAGATGAAAAATTATAGAATAGATTAAAAACAGATATTTTGGTTCACATTAAATGTTAAAACAAGTACTGAAAAATAATATCAATTAGAATTCTAATTAGAAAATAATGACCCAATTTTTTATTATTCCTTATATGAAAGTATAAAAGCAGATATTTTTTTAAAAATATGGATCTTAAATATCTAATTTACAAAAGGAAATTAATTATAGTAATACATACTTACTGGCTAATAACGAGTGGTTCATAGGTTGGCATGGATGCGGCAATTTTGGCGGCCAATTTGGCATGGGCGTCACAGTACAATTTATCATTCACATTGAAATATCCTGTAAATTGAAAAAGTTTATTACAATATCATTGCATTAAGTGAATGAAATTTTATATAAATATGTTCTGTGTACTTACCAACATTCTTCAAGGATGTACCGCAGGTACTGCATTTGAAGCATTCGGGATGCAGAGACTTATCCTTTATTCTTACGAAAACTCCACTATAAAAAGCATAAAACATGTATTCAGAATTAAATTATTTCATTTTCGGCATGAATTAAGATTTTATCGAAATCTAGTTAAGTTTTCGAAAAAAAAAAACATTTCAGATTTGTTTTATAAATTCCTATAGAATATTTATGATTCGTTTCATTCTATGAAAAAAAAATCGTAAATGTTCTACTTGCGAATTTTAACTATAGATTAAAACTTATAAAGTGATCGTAATCATTCAAATACATTAAAAGTAATAAAATTTCATCTTTTAGAAATTTTCTATTTTTGAAATAAACTTTGATCCTAAATCATTTGAATGCTATATGCTACGGTTTACTTGAAATTGTGATATCCAATTAATTTATATGGTTAATTAAAAACATAAATAATACAGAATTTTCGCTGTGAATTTTTTTAAATTGTTATCATATATATCAATTTCATCATAATTTATTTTGTCATTATTTTTCCTCGAAATTTTGGTTCAGCCAGTTTATTTTTTTTTAAATCGCCAAATATCCAAGTTCGTTTTCCAGAAAAAAATTTTTAGAAAACAAAGCGTAATTGGTGTTTGGAGATAAGAGTTTTCACAAATGTATTTGATAAGTGTTTTTAGAAACTGCAACAATTTTCATTTACATTCAAAAGGAATTATTGCGCTGTAGTTCTGCCATCGCAACTTCAACCGTTCGAAGAAGAAATACAAACAATTATAAATATTAAGAGAGCCTTACATAAAGTCATCGAACCGTCGTATAAAGTAAAAATATATTATTTGGTTCAATCCAGCAGTAAGAGAAAAACTATTTTCTGTAAATACATATTTCTACAATCAAGACGAATTTTATTAATCTAATAAATAAAAACTTGCATCATTAGCAACTGTCTTAATAGTACAATAAAATGAAAGTGTCTATAAAAAAGAATATACATATAATATAAAGAATATCAATATAATCAACTAATTAGGATTAAGCTATATGAATTGTATTTGTTGTTAAAATTACAAAATAATAATGAATCGCATTTTTTAAAAAATTATACTGAAGATTATGGATATACTTTGTACAGTACATATTATATATATATATATACTTTCTAGAGTATTATGGATATACTTTGTACAGTACATATTATATAATTTCTAGAATATTATGGATATACTTTGAATTTATGTTAAATTTTTCATGTATATTCTTTTCTGTAAATATTTTACCCATACAATACATATTTGCTGATATTATAAATGTATTGAATTCTCTTTCTGTATTAAGCATGCTTACACTATAGTCTTTCCGCACTCGGGGCAGCAGTTGGATGCTAAAGGTTTGTCACCAGTTTGCGATGGAGGCTTAGTAACAGGAGCGGATACATGCTGTGTCACTGGTTGTTGAGTCATAGGGGAATCTAGAAGATGCATGAATATATCTCTGAAATTCATATGATCAAAATAATAAAAAAATAATGAAAAATTGTACTCAGAAAATTATTATAATCGTACCTTTCCTATAAGGTGCATCCACATGATTCAAGCCGGTCTCTGTGTGGGATCCAGTTTCTTTTTCTTCCATAATCATTCGATATACAGCAGAATCTTTGTTAACAGGCTGAGGTTCTTTCATGAAGTTGATACTAAAAATATACAATTGCTGCTTTTGAATATTTTTCGTGCTACATAAATATTGAAAGATTTCTATGCATTAATTTTAAAGATCATTTATACGTTTGAGATACGTTCAAAAGAACAAATTTCTAAACAACTTTAGTGGGAATTTCTAATTGTGTTGGAGTCTTACTTCATTTTTCTGTAATTCCTATCCTTCAAATGTTTAAAGTAAATGAATAAGTATTTTTTAAGGGACCAATGATAGAAAGTTTTCTGAAATCTGTTCATGCTAATACAATTATAAGAAATATTTATTATATTTTTCAAAAATTTTGAAACTTGCTTTTGATTGAATAAATGCATACGAAGCAAAAATTAAAAAGTTAAATACAATTGATTATAAAAAAAAATATAAAAAAATCCAAATATTCGCGCACCTTTCCCCCCACTCTTTTTGTGCTGTTATTTCCGACTAAATTTTAATGTTGCTTGACACTATATATATTATTGCGGCATATTACGACAATAACAATTACAATTTTTCTTTAAAAAAAAAAAGCAAGTAAAAATTTAGTTTAAAAATTTTACATTTTCCACTCAAATAAATAAACTTAAATATTTTAAATGTACGTCTATGGGATTTTCTCTGAAGTAATTAAATAAGTCTAATCAAATTAGATTGATCATTATCTATGCATTCTGCTTCAATATACTAAAAGCAATGATGTGTTTGTTAGGTGTAGGATTAATTTGATGTAGTTTAGTTAAATTAATTTTCCATTCAAAGCTACAAGAGAACTATTTTGAGATAGACTTTGTCATTCTAACTGTGATAACAGCAATATTTTAGCAGACTGTACCTATTCAGATTTGAACATCACACTTTAAAAAAAGGGGTATTTGAGTTTCGAATGAATTTAATTTGTTATCCTGATCACGGCAGTTTCTGACTCATATACGAAACCACATGTCTAACAAATATGAGCAGATTCTATCAATAATAGGCTATTGTAAATTTTGCATTTTTTGCTTTATCATATACTTACCCTTTAGCACCCGAGGACAGTACTTCCGTGTGTGCGGAGAGCGTGTCAGCTATGTTGTTCATGGAATACAGTGGTGCAGGAGAGTTGTATTGATTGTTCACCAGGGCTTTACCTCCTCCAAGTGGTGCAAAGGGTCGAGGAGTAGTATTGTGTTTAGTACCGATTGGAGTGGTTTCCTGCAAAAAGAAACAAGATAACATTAAAATAAAAAAGAAACCATTATCCAATGCAATCTTTATATAATAAAAAATAAAGTAAAACACGGTTCTTTTTTCCTGAAGCTTTTTGATACTTATTGTTACACAATATGCAATCATTTCATCATAAATTATTTTATCTGATTAAAAAAACATAAAACCATAATATTATAAATTTGAGAAAACTATTTTCAGTGATAACTTTATTAAAATATTTGTATCTGGATTCAGAAAAATTGTTTATTATGTTTTTAAAGTTAAAAAAAAACTCACATAGCCTAGTGAAAAGCAATATTCCTGTATAGTCCGCTAATTTTAAAGAGAGGGGGATAAATTTGCTTATTGTAAATTGTTTTATAAAATAAAGAAATATTTCTCTATTTGCTTATTGTAAATTGTTTTATAAAATAAGGAAATATTTCTAAATTAAAATATATACAAATTAAAAAAAAATATCTATTTTTTTCTGAGGAGGGGGAGGGAGAACAGTAAAGAAATATTAAACTTAGAGCTTCCTTGAATCGTATCAGAATGGTTGAAACTAGAATGTATCCCTTATTTTTCTAAGACTTTAATATTTTTTTCGTATATAAATTAATGCTTGATCTGGATAAAAACGCATTTAAAAAATCTTATATACAGATCTGTTCTCAATTGCCTTTTTTTATTGATTTATCAATGGCAATGAATGCATGCTGATAATGTCGAATATCGTAGTCAAAAACGCTAAAATGCTTTATAAAGGGTAACAAAATTCTAAATATTCACAATTTCAATTAATAAAATAATAAAAATGATTTCAACGGCACACTTTTATTAGAACAAAAAAAAGTAAAGTAGATTTTATTTATTTTTCTTATGTCATATTTAATTCTTAGTTAATAATTTATATATGCGAAAACAGTATGAAATTTCAAATTCATAACAGATGGCACCATATACATTGTGAAATCGTAAATCATTAAATTAAAATATTATTTAATGTTATGCCTCGAAAGTATTAAAATAGAGTATTTTTATCGTGAACATAATATAAATTTTTAAACCTTTAATCCATCAGAAAGAAGACGAAAAATCGATTAAAATTCCAACACTGAAACAAAAAAAAATTAAATAAATAAATAAATAAATACGCTTAATAAAATGCGAGTCATACTTCGATCTGACATATAAAAAATATTATTAAATACGGTGCGTAGCAATGAAGGCACGGGTTTATGCCCCAAGTACTAATATTAAATGGCCGGAAATAAAAAAATAGTATTAATTTATTTTTTAAAGTCAAATGCTGGAAAACGAAATTAAAAAAAAAGAAGTTCAATTTCACTTTGCAAAGTCTCTGTATGCATGCTCTGCTGCCCGAATATTTAAAATACATTTTTAGTTGAAAAAAAAAAATGTTTAAATTTTGCTTTCAAACTTATGGAGTATATGCTAGCTTTAAATAAAATTTTGACATAATAGATAGTACTGAAAGATCTTGGTAAACTTGTAACTGGAAGTAAAATTTCGTTAATTCTGCAACGTATGATTTTTCAAATTGCAAAATAAAAAAAATGTTTTTAGTATGGGAAGTTCAAATATAATAGAAAAATACAGATAAAAAAAGTCAAATGTAATTTTAGAAAAACTTTCTTTTCAAAAGAATTTATATCCTAAAAAACTTTTTCTATTTTCCAATCTGCTCTAAATTTCTATTTTAAAAATCCGAAAAACTTCTGTTGTAAAAAGGAAAAAACAATCGTCCTTATTAACAAGAAAAATGTATAAAATTGTATTATATATATGTAAAAAATGTATCAATTGCATGTGTCAAATTTGATACAGTGTGCAACGAAGGCCTTTAATAGAAAATGGTATTAATGTGAAGAATCAAAGCATATTAATCATTTATTTGGCGATAATTTTTTTTTGCTCTTTTTATAACTTTAATTATATTCATGCCGAAATGAAGGTAAATGAGCTCTCAGAAGCTCTGTTAGTAAGCGCAAGTTGGTAATTTTGGAAACACTGGGCAATTCTTAAATTTTCACAGAAAATTCCAATTTAAAAGTAGACTGATGAGCTTGGAATTTTTCGTGCTGCCCTCTATTGAATATAAATCAAACAAAATCTATGAAATTATACGGAAGAAATTACGAAATTTGAAAGCAAAGATTTGGATATGAAAAACGATAGTATTTAGCTAGTAACACTCTTATCAATCAATTTTCATAAATTATTTAATTTGGCCTTTAAAATAATCTTTAATATTTATTCATTGTAAAACTTTTTTTTTTGTACTTTTTCGGTATAGCACAATTTACCTCATCTAAATATAAAATAATTTTTCTGTTTCTGATCATTCCGTTTGACTACGTTTCTGAAGTATTTAAGAAATTAATTCGAACTTCGTATAAGTTACGGAATTACAAGAATGTGCGTCTTCGCTAAATTTTAAATATAAGTGTAAATTGTTAAGAGAGTATAAATAAAAATGTTTTCAACTTGTTAGCTAAAATTAACTTTAAATGTTGAAGTCATACGGTATCCATGCCATTTTCTAATGTTAGATAAGAGTAAGTTCAGGATGAAAATCGACTTGAGAACTGCATGACCTGAATGACATTATCCAAGATTCCATGCCATATTAACCAGAGGATTTTGACTCAATACGAAAAATTTAGCAAATACAGTGAATCTAACTCTGAAGCACATTTTAAACTCGTGAGCTTTCGATTTTAAAACCGATATTTTAAGAACAAAATATATACTTCTACAGCTGTGCAACGTAATTTGAACCATGGTCTATTGATGATGTCTGAAATTTATGTCTTTCCTTGTACTCACCAAACCACATCACAATAGGGATAAACTATATATAGCTTTCTTTTTTTTAAAAGCATAGTTCCTGATTTTTGTTATTCATTTATCTGAGACCAATATGCATATTTTTCAATAAAAAGGCATTCTTTTATTTCAATGCAATGTCCAGATTGTACATTTACATTGATTTGTAACGGTTTTAACAAACGAGAAAAACGTAATTATAGGTTAATTAAGATTAGTTTCCATTTTGGTTTTAATAATGCGGGCTATTTTGTATTTGGGCTTCCATGTCGAATGACGAGAATAATATTCACTTCTCACTCTAAAACTTTTAAATCGCATCAATTCTAAATTATAATTTTGGGATAAAAGCAAGATAAAATGTTAATAAATTTACTTTGCTTACAGCAGATATAGGTACAGTATATATATTACTTAAAATTACTGCACAATAATTCAAATGATCAAACATAGTTTTCAAACTTTCTTGAACATGCAGATTTAATTAAACGATATGTTGACCGGGAAAGAGAATGAAATAGTGGTTAGGAAACTTCCTCATACAAACATCTCTGCTGTAGCTATGTTAGAAAGTTTACAATAATATATTTATTAACTAATGCCTCACATCAATGGTGGAATCAAAGCTACAATGCGCTGATACATATTTTGGATTTTGCCAACCATTATACCATATTTCTCAAAAGGTCAATGAAAGATGAATTAAATTATGTTTTAGAACCATCATAATATCACAAGAGAAAAAAAAATATCTGAAAGAGGGCTCGATATATAAGAAATTAATATTCACTTGGGATAGCTGCTTATAATAAATAGCATTACCTTCATAATCTTAGGGATATGTACTTGAGAGGCACGGAAAATCACTGCATTAAAATTGAATTCCAGTGCTGATGTTTTTATTATCAAGTTTTAGGTCGAATCAACAATTAATATAAATATATAAAATAAATATATATTAAACAAAATAAATAGCTTCAAGACATTTCATTTTTTAAAAGCTTCTTTCTAAAAATTTATTCTACCTTTCATTCACTTTTTTTTTATCCCGCAATTTTCGTAAACGGAATCCAGATAAAACAGTTGCAATGTCAAGGTCGTGTATTTAACATCTGCTGCAAGTTGGTCCAGAACTTAACCGCAAAATATTTTGACCTCTGGCTACGCACTTACAAGAAGAAATATTTGACAGGTTTGGTAAAAGAACTGAAACTCTTATCGTTTCAAAGATGAAAACAGAAAAAAAAATATATAATAAAATCTGTGAAGCATTATAATAATAACTATTTTTAAGGCAATGTAAAATTATTCATGTATGCAACGCGAATGCGAAAATACAAAATTATTGATTCATATGCCAAAAACAAGTTTAATTTATCAATATAGTTGTTCATAAATTTTAATACTTAATTATGGAACGTAATAAAAAAATTGTAGAAAATGTTTTAACTAAATACATGCAAGTTCAAAATAAGTTATCAATTAATTAATTTCACAATAAATTGAGCAAACAGAAAAAAAGCAATATGAATGAATGGTTGTTTATGTGCAAGCTGAAAACTACAAAATCTGTGAAGGATTCTTCTGAAGTTGCTTCCTAGAAATTTAATGCATTTGTATGGTAATTAAATAATTTTTAATTCTTTTTTTAATATTCAATGTTTAAAGAAAAAGGAAAATATGAAATATCCATGGCGTCTCAACTATTTATTTTCATACATATTGTCGAATAAGTTAAGAATCAAAATCAAACGATTGAAAAAATATTTTTTTACATTTTTGTTTTATTTATTTATTTTCTATGTACAAAGAACGAGATTTGCGATTCGAATATGATCAGAATATTAAATTTTTAGAATCTGAAATTCAGAATTTCTGGAATTGTTAAATGTTTCGAAAATTTTCCTTTTCTTTTGGTGGTTACAGGAACTCTACACCAAAAAGATATTAATTTTAAATTTTAGAAACCAAGAAAATAAATAACTTTTTTGAAATGACATGGCGAAACAAATACATTTTTTGGAAATATTAAAATATAGAATTATTTGGTAAGAAAATTATTTTAAAATAAATACACACATATATATAACAAATTTTCTTTATTATCTCAAAGTATGTCAAACTTTTACTATTCGATAGTTTTCACGATTTTATTTTATTCAATCGGCTTATAACATAGAAGCTGAACTCTCATTCATAATTCTCAGAAGCAATGAAAAGAGGATATATTGATTTTTGCAATGATAAACAAGGAAGAAGTAGTTATTTAAAGCTGAAATAAAATCTCGTTTTTCGATCTGCAAATATCTGAAAGTGTGCTTGAGATTTGGGTATTAATCAACCGTAGTGGTGTGTGTTGACACAGCTGCTGCTGCGATGAGGACGCGTGAAGAATAAATATTGACAGCTGAATCATTTATCGAGAAAAAAAAATGTCCAAACCTGTTTTTTGGCAGCCAGGGATGTCTTGGTGTAGAGGCCTGTCGCCGGGGGTGTGGTCACACTTGGCAAGTCACCGACGGGTGTCACTGTCGGCTTCCATACTCGCACTCCTCCTCTAAAAGAAATAAAAGAAATATTTTTAAGCGTGTTTTATTTATCGAAGAAAGCAATTTGCAGTCCTTAATTGTGGGAACAAAATTTATATATTTTAATCCTAACGGAAGATAATAGGAAAAAATTTGAGGTCAAAGATTATAGCAACAACATTATAACATTTAACAAAGGATAGTAATTATGGCAAAATTATGATAGTTATTATGTTTTAATTAAAATGAAAACGAATGTGATTGTTACATAAAATGATATTGTACAGTAATTTATTTAATCTTAGATAATTTTAGATTTTCTAGCCCTTTGTACAACGTTGAATGTTTCTGAAATAGTCAAAACAAACTAAACGCTCAAATAACAATGCAGAAGAAAATAAAATTTAATATATTCTATAAAAAGAGATTTCAAAATCTTTCCTTTATTATTTTATTGAAATAGAATCCAGAAATCAGTTGTTTCTACGGAATATTCTAATCGTAAGGCATCACATTATAAATTGTTAGAATAAGCATGGGAATCAGATTTAAAAACTAAAAATCGATATTGTTTATTCTTTTAGATACGCAACTGTAGATAATTTTAAGTTAAATTTTAACTTAAGTTGTTCTAATCAGGACATTGCATCTATTCCCAAGTTTCTCCATGAGCAGCAAAGCATTCTTGTGCATTTTCATTCTAATAGATAGTTTAAAAAAAAAATCATATTCCGGATTTGGTTCAAAGTCAGCAAGCAATCAACATATATTAATAACGATATAATGAAAACCTTTACCATTACTTCCACAAAAGTTAAAACAGTAATTGAATCAGAATGTTTCGCGTCTTCTTTTTAACATTTTTAATTTAACACTTACATATTTAACATGACATCTGAGGAGAATGAATTTTGAAATCTACAAATGATATTTATTAATTTAGAGATACAGAAACAATTTCTAAAGCTCAGACTTGATATTAAAACTTGACTTGATATAAAAAGCAATTGTCCAAAGTAATAATAAAAGGAGCAAATGTGACCGGTTTTAGAATAAATTCATTGTAGGTACTGTTATCTATTTTTTTAAACAATTATCGACAAATGAGCTTCAAAGATAGAATAATTAAGCATTAATTGAAATTTTTACTCTATAATTAAAAGTTAATCAGTTTCTCTTTATGATAAATTTTCTACTTTATAATATAAGAATCAAATCGTTTTATTAATTAATAAATCAATCTAAATTAGGGCTAAGTTTAAATGATATTAGTATGCGTGACTATATAAGAGTGTTACTGATTTTTTTTTTTTTTTACATTTCTGTAACGAAGTATTTGAAGAGAAAATATTGTAATCATCAAAAACGCAGAACTTGAGATTTTAACACTCCATGTTTTAGACCTAACTGAGTACGAAAAACAGGTTTTTGAAATTATGTCTGTCTGTCTGTAAAGACGATAATCCAAGACTGTCTCAAAAACGATGACCTTTAAGCTAAATGGATTAATTTTGGTGTATGATCTTTATACCAAATTTATAGTTTGCGGCCCATTTCTGTAAGAATTTGGCAGAAATCTACAAATTCATTTGTATGTCTCTCCGATTATAAGTTAATACAATCTCTAGTAGTTAACACGATCAATGTTAACTAGATTATTACAATTTGCTACACAGATTTAAAATCTAAAATGTAGATTTCTATCAAATTTGGAATCAAATAACATCGAGGGATTAACCATTCGTCGGTCTGTACTTTCATAAGCATATAAACCCAATAACTGAAAAACACAAACATAAATATCGGAAATTTGGTTTGTAATTTTATGACCACAGTTGTAGTTCAGTGCCAAATTTTTGCTTCAATCCATCGGAAAAAATAAGCCCAAAACACACATTCCGTATTTTGGTGCTTATATAACAACCGCAATCCAGCAAATGAATCGCAAAATATACCAATAATAGCACGCTAATAGAACTCTTTGGCAAATTATTGTCCGCCATGGCGAGCGATTATTATCACAGAAGTACATTATTTAGTGAGTATATGAGAAAGTTTCCGGGTGGCTGTATCATGTTATTAGCAGCTATGTCATCGCATTTTTAAACAGAAATAACTTTTACTACAATTAAATGTCTATTTTTATGCGTCAAACTTAAAAATACGCGTACAGTCCCAGCCTCAAGTCAAGTTTCTTTTACAAAATGGAAATTTAAAATAACAAAGATAAATAAATCGATTCAAAGAAAATGCGCAATTTTATAGATTGTCTTGGCAGTCTTTACCTTTGTACGACGAGTTCAATATTGTTCCCAGCTCTAAGAATAGCGTCTTGTGCTTCTTTGTGCCTCATATTTTCGGTAGAGTGTCCCATGATTTTCAAAATGGCATCGCCTGTCATCAAGCCAGCCTGTTCAGACAGACTGCCAGGGTTCACCTAATAATAAAAAAAATATACCATCAATGGATATATATAAAAGGTATTTAGAAGGGAAAAATATATTTCTGTAAAGTCTGGTACTTAGTTTTGTCTCAATCTATGAATGAAAGTGATATTATAGTAGATAAAATTAAAAATGTAATTCATTATACTAATTTCAAACTGAAATTTTATCACATACTTTTAAATCGAGGAAAATGAATAAATTATTAAAATTCAAATTTATTTGGAAAAAATTTGGTATATGAAGATTATATATTGTTTTTTTATCCCTATTTGATTAGGTAGTTCAGAAGTGGAACCAGATAGAACGATTGAAGAATAGTATTATATTGGAAGAATAGTATTTTTAGTTATCATGTAGCCTAATGCTACATGGATACCACAAGGATAAAACTTTGGCTTATTTATTAATATATATCTATAAAGAAACATAGTTATCTCTTCTTTGAGCAATCAGTCAAAAATATTCATTAATTGATTAAATCAATGTCTTGCTTTGTATGTACACTTAGATATAGGGTGAGGAAGTCTATTATTTCGAACGCTGATTAGTTGAGAGAATGGCATTTCAGTCAACAGTCCTACTTATTCAATAGCAGACTTTAATTTTTACACAATATCAGTAGAAAGCATTCAGTAAGCTTGGAAATAAAATTTATAAATATGATTCTGCCTTAATCATAATAATTTTTTATTTCATTTCTGACAACGCGCTTATGCCTAATGATACAATTTCTATCTATTTATATGTGTTTTGGATGTTTATTAATTTTGCCTAGAATATCTATTAATTCTGTATGAATTCTAAATAATTGTCTTTTTTTAAAAAAATATGGGATATAATTTTATAAAAATGATAAAAAACCTTGATGCCTACAATTTTTTTTTCAGTTTTTACATGTCTTATTTTTTACAAACTATTTTATTTAAAAAATGTTTTTTTCTGTATCACTATTGATTCGCCACTTTCACTAGAAACTAATTGCGTTCTTTGATTAAATAAAATAAAATCTTTTGTTGGGGTTCAAATTAGATTTCGAATAAGAGATTTTACACGAATCTCCATATTTTAAGCCTTTTAAAATCCCCCAAATTATGTTCATCTTTGAACATCACAACCCAGAAGTTAATTTAGTTATGGAGATGAAATTAAGTTTGTTGTCTTTATTTCAAAATTGGAGATTTCAATCAACGAATTCCGTTTTTCAAAATTTATCTACAACAGTTAAATCTTTAATAATTGTAGCAGCTATAAACATAGAGGTATGAGATGGCATTTAGTTAATATGCGAAAAGGGATAATTCAAAGATCTCAAACATAAGAAAAATTAATTCAGTATATGATTTTATAATTACAATTATAGATCTGAGTGAAATTTGGATTAAAAACTAACTGTTAAAGTTCATTTGTGCTCATGTGAATGCATAATTCAAAACCACGAACAACTAGATATATAAATTGTAATATATGGTTCTTATACCAAAATTGCATTTCTGCATTTAATTATAGTCTAAAATCGACGAAGGGTAAACCGTTTGTTCATTTTCCTGAATATGAAAAAAAAATTATGAATCAAAATTACACTACGCATAGCAAATGAAATTCGGGCATATAATCTAGAACAAGATTTATAGAGCCATATTTAATTTTGGGCCAATCGGTAAAACGAAACTACACTAAAAATCTACCGATTCTCTTTTTTTATATATAATACGAAGCTAAGCAGAAAACATTACCGTATGGTAAAGTATCTATCCCTAAGGTTTGATAATAGGGTTATGGACACTACCCTCTTCACTATGGAATAGTGCAGCCCTGTTCAGAGCTACTTTATGCGTAATTATCCTAAATTACTAGAAAATGATGAACATATAAGTTACATTTTGCAATTTATAGATAAGAATAAACGTTGCATATATTACTTCCTTGTATTAAAAAAAAATTGAGGGATGCCAATCTATATTTGTGACAAGGAACTCGAGTTTGAAGGGGCGACGCTGG
>JAPMOR010073734.1:0-12314 GCA_026543865.1 Argiope aurantia | reverse complement strand
AAAGTATTTTTGATGGCTCTAACTGGAACAGCAAGAACGAAGCGATGTCACAAGCAGCGGTCTCTAAAACATCAAATGCTGCTCCGAGAAATAAAACAAATTTCAATTATCTTCGCCAGTCTATTTCGCAATGAAAGGTTTTGTAGAAAAGACCGGTATGAATTGTATAAGAGTATTTCGGCTTCCTATCCTATTTACGATTGTCTGACGGACAGTATTTCTGAATGACCGGGAATTGAGTTAGGTCCTCATTTTATTCTGAATATTTTTTTCTAGCTGTTTTGTTCGTTATCCGTGGAAAGCAATTTTAACTTCGTGAGAGTTGCAAGTGCATAGGAGCAAATTATAAGAAAAAATAGCTTTTCTACTTCTAGGCGAAACGTGTCTTAAAGTAATTCAGCTTACACACAAAAATGTTACGTACTAGGATTATCTATTGAGAAAGAATAGTGGATTTCGAAAAGTGGCATGCGTGTTTTTTAGGAAATTTTACATTTTAAAAGTTTTAACCATACAAAAAAGAAAAAAAAATCTTAGAAAAAGAACTCTTATTCATTTCTTTTATGTTTTTAAGTACAGACTTTTATAATCATAAATACTATATACCTATGTACCATATGTTTTGATCCAGTATGGTAAGATTTGGTCCTTGTGCCATCAAAATTCAATTCTAACTCCAACTTATGCATATAAAAATTGAATTTATTCAACTGTAATCGTTTTTAAATTTATTTTTACAATAAAAAGTCTACACTTTGAATAATAATATTTCTATTAAAGATTCAAATTTATCTTTTAAAATATTTCCACGCTTTAATGGTAATTTAATTTTGGTTAATTAGGAAACTTACTTTGTTATTGAGGAAGTTATGCAGGATAATTAAAAAAAGTAGATATTTTATACCCTAATAAATAATTAAGACGTATATTTCGAAATACAATGTTCCCTTAAATAAAATGAGCAATTGTATGAAAACTCTTTGACTTCTGCGGAAATTAATACCAAAAGTTTTAAAAAAATTAAATATTTATACGTCACATATAATGTAAAAATGGAAATGAGCGAAATGCTTTATAAAAAAACCGCTCAAAGCAAAATGTAATTGTTTGAAAAATATTTAAATGGAAGCTAGAATCTTAAAGATATAAGCTATGAATACAACAGAAATGTAACGGCGAGGAATAGGAAAAATAAACAAAACTTCGAATCCCACATTCAAAATAAAAGTTTATTGCGATTAATTGTATGAGTGCTTAAAGTTTTTATTCCTATTATTTTGATTACTTTACTAAAAAAATATTATCTATTTTTTAATTTATTAATAAAAGTGGAATTTTATAAAAATTGTTTCATTATTTTTTTTAATTAATAACGTCTTCCGATATTAATGATATCATTTGAGTTGCATGCTGACACTAATAAGTAGAAGTCGGTTTGTGTCTTCACAAAACTATTTCGCATAATATGCTTTGATCATGAATGATGTGTATTCGAACTTTTATTATGTTCTGATTAATGACAAAGCAAAATTCTCAAAGCAATCCAACCCTCAATATTCTTTAGAAGAAGATAAAAGAATCATTAAACGTCTTCATTCCCTGGCCTATCTAAAAATAAAATAATACGTTCTAATATAATGACAAAAATAGCACACAATGAAAATCATCCAAAAACTTTTTTTTCCTAGCTTAAAAGTCATTTATTTAATGAGAATGATTAAAAAATATGCAACTTTAACGGGAAACATTCTCATGATAAGTTGCTTTCTCTTCAGCTAATATTGGCAGAAGAAGAAAAAATAATTAAGGTTCGCCATCTAAAATCCGTTTAAGACATTTCTCATAATTACATTAAATCGGTCGCTTCTCCGTCGAGGTTACTCACTTTATTACTAAAGTAAAAGCCTCGCACTTGAGTTTTTTCGTTGGAAGTTAGCGATAAAATAAGCACATCTGGGGAAAAGATGTTGTAAAAAAATATGATGAAATCAACACAATTTGATAATCAAAAATCCAAATGCTACAAAAAGTGAAAATAATACAGAAAGGATTAAATTGTAAGAGCTGAAACAGCACCGTACATGTCTATTTTATAGTACTTTCAGCTCATATTTTTAATATTTTTTTTTATTTATAGAGTTTTGTGTCAGCAATTCTCATTTTGCTTAATAGATTTGAAAAGAAATTGAAATATATAATAATACATAAAGATAGGAGGTTAACATGTTTAATATCACTATTTATTACTTTTGTTCAATAAAAAAGTCCGAAACTCAAAATGATCTGTTTCTTTATTTGAAATTAATATTTTTCTTTTTAATTTTAAGAATTTAATTCATTCTTTAATTTATTCTTAGTGAGGATTAAGGAAATTTTCCTATTTTTTATATTAGTGAATAAAATATATCCAAAATTGCAATTCTTATAATGTTCATTTTCTTACGCAAATGTAGATGAAAGTGCTTTTTAATTCAACTGAACTCTGTACTGAACTCTGTAGAATTTATATTTAATAACCATTTCTTCACAGCAAATATTTGCTGAAAACTATTAACAAAGATAATATAAAATTTAATTTATCTTTTTCCATCGGTGGCAAATTTTATTGTCATTCATTTCTTCTTCTAGTTATTCTTCGAACACGTAAGCATTTGAGTTCTAAATTAGCAATAAGTTTCAGACATTGTACGAGAGAGACATAATCGTTTGCTTTGATTTTATTGTGTTTTCAAGAATTTTTCAAATGTCAATAGCAGACATTATATAACATTGCGATTTAAAAATTTTATTCTGCAGATGAGATTTTTTGAAAGATTTAGCCATTTATTTAAATTAATAAGATTATTTGTGCGAAAATATTATATTTTATTGCTTATAATTAAATTCTGTTTAAATACATAAATTAAAAAATTATAAAAGAAACCTATTTTGAATAATTTCACTTAGTAATATAATAAAGATAGAAAATGTTTTTTGGATTTATTAATTTCAATTATTATTGTTTTTTGATATTTTGAATGTTTCTATAATTTAAATTTCATATTCTTATAACTCTTTAAAATTACATTATTTATTGATATCTGAATCAATATTTCTTTCAGTTGTTAAAAGTTTATAAAAGGGAAAAAAATAAAGCAATCAAAGATTTCTTTGTACTTCTTAATGTTGTTTTACTCTTTCATCTCATTTGCGAATTCCCGCTTTTTCAAGCTTGCGCAGTAACGCAGCTTTTATTCTCCCGCACGCAAATATAGTGAAGAATGAAAAACGAATTCCAGAAAGGTGAATAATGAATTATTCAGGAAAAAAGAAGTGAATTAAATGGAACTCAGGAAAATAATTTTACCCTTTGATAAATACGAGAGAGTTGCAAGGACATAAAGCACCTTGCATTTTGTTAACGACGTTGAATCTCTACATAGATTCCATATAAATAACTACGAGTTTTGTACATAAACAAAGGATTTTGTTTATAAAAGGCCTACGGATTTTGCCAGGAAATTTTAGTCTTCCCTGACTTTCTCTTTATAATTCAGGAGAAAGTCAATAAATACTCCAACAAAGAGTCAGAACATATTCATACTCTTCTTAAGAGAAATACAATTCAATTTTATAGGGCCTTTGCATACGAGAAAATTCTGGAAGGGGAACACTCCCACCAAATATTATATGAGTATTTATTTCAATACATATAATTTTTAGATAGCTCGCTGATAGGACTGTTTTCACTTCTTGTTATACTTTTTGTATTCTAATATTCAAAAAATATATTTTTGGAATCTTGTCTGTCTTTCTATTTCCACACGACAAATCGAAAACAATTAGAATTATACTGATGAAATTTGGAATATGGACTTTACTCTAAAACTGTAAATTGCGGTAAAGTTTATAAAAGAAATCGATTCAGAGGAAGTCTATGTCCCCAGCTATATGTGTACGAGTTAACTAGTTAACCACATTATATATATATAACATTCTATTGATCAAAAAAGAGCATGGATTCATCTAAAATTTAGAATTATACCATATTTTGAATCAATTTCGACATAGGTTCGACTGTCTGTTTGTCTGTCTGTACTTTTGCATGCATTTAAAAGCAGTAACTGAAAAATGCAATCACTTAATAAATAAAATTTCTCTTGTACCTTGCGACAACAATTATAACATTTTGTCAATGTCAAATTTTGGTTTAATTCACTCGGAAGAAAAAGCATCCAAAATAAAATGTCGATTTTCTATTTATTGAGTATCAATCCATAGTAACGATTAATCGTCAAAGGTCTCCCGCGAGATTCACGTGAACGATCGATGCTTTATAATTATTGCTTGCCACTGCCAATAGAGTGATGCGCAAGTACTAGTTTTTTGCTATATGATAAAGCACACAATTCTTTTGCGTAAAAATAAAAATCTGAGCTCTCACATGATTCACGGCCTTCTCTAGTTTCTACAGTTGTAGGATAGCAATAGCATCTATGTTTCGGGACGGAAGTTTTCTATACAATGTGATACACTAAATCTCTAGCTGTGTTCTACTGACTAATTTATGAACCATCAGTAATAAAAATTTGATTCTGTTGAGGAAAAATTAAATGATGTAAAGAGTTATATTTAATGATTTTTTTTCTCTAAACGTTTTATTAAAAAAATTACGAATTCAAATTTTTTACCTTGAATTAAAATTTCGATTCTATTAATCCTTTTCAATAAAATATTCTTGATATACTAATAATTTTGATAGAGAAATTCCACTCTTCCGCGATTAAAACTGACCAAGTTATGAAAGTTTAAACATTGTGAGACTCTATTATGGACGATTTCGAGGCTCCCTCAAAGAAAAATCCTCTTTCAACTGAATAATTTTTCTATAAAAGCAGAATGTCATTTTATGACAGAAGAAACTCTAAAATGATCCATTTTACTGAAGTTCAACTTTCTATGTGAATGCAAAAAACTAAATTTCATCCTTAGCATACTTCAAAATCATATTTTTACATGTCCATATGACAAATAAAAACAGAAGTTTTACTGGAATTTCAGTTTTATTCAAATTTAAGCAGTTAAGAGTAATAAAAATCAAAGAAAGACAAGGAAATGAGTTTAAACAGTTACAGAATATCATCTTCTAACTAAGAAAGTCTCAAACGTTTTTGTAGAATTCTGTATTTATTCCACGTTCTGTCAAAATGGACTATAACCCATTGATGTTAGGCGCCCATTTGGGGTTTCAATGGATGTTACAGATTCTCTAAATGTCAGCTGATGCGCGTGTCTGTTTCGTTTGTGCTATTTCCCAAAGTACTTTGTCATTTTCCTAGTTCACCCAGAGAACGAATCCTTTCCTATTACATTTACTCCCTGGAATAACAAATCAACACTTGTTTTTTGATTTACGTGTTAATTCTTTTTCTTCAACTCGCTTCGGATAAAATATTCAAATATTTATGCGAGGCGACTGTGTACTTCACATGTAATGAGACACATTTTTGGCTAAGAAAAGATGTGCTGATATCTCTCTAAATTAGCGATGAATCTGCATTCATGCCTATGTAATCAACGGTAATAATCTCCTCAAACCTTTCTAACATATTCTCTAATAAAGATATTACTACATGGCATTAGTGTCCATTAGTTAAAAAATATTAACTTTTAACATGAATTTACGATTTTTACTGAATATATAATGTTATCCTTGATTAGATTTTTGGAGATTAATTCATAGAATGTAGTTAATAGTATACAAAAGTCGAATTTGTGACTTAGAGACTCTTTTCCCACCGATTGGACAAATGTGACACAAAACTATTCTTATAATGATAAAATTCCATATTAAATTTTATATTTTTAAGTCATTGCGTTTTTGAGCTGTCACTTTTACATGTTTCAAAAAGTACTGTCTACATACTACGCATATGAGAAAGTAAAAGTTTCTAAGCGTTAATTTGAATTTAAAAAAGTGTACATTAAATGACAACGAATAAGGGGAAAATTTCCAATCCGAATTTGAAAGGAAAAGACGTACTGAGCTCACAAATTAATTATTATTTAGAAATAATTTAATTTGATATTAAAATGGCACTGAATTTTTTTAAAAAAAATATGACAAATCAATTAATACCTCACATCAAATAAAAACATATGATATTTCGAAAATATGGCCTTGATAATTAATATACCCGTTTTTGATATGATTATTTTCAGAATTTTATTCTAAAATTGAAATTGAAACAATAAATTTTAAGAATGGATATTTGACAAATTTATTTCGAGAATCATATTAAAAAATTCAGGTGATTGGATTTGACAATGTTTGTAGCGAAAGAATCGGCTACTAGCAAAGCAGCTTAATTATTTACATTCAGTAAAATTTCTTTTAGCTTTTGTGCTGAAACAGAACAATTCGTAGCTCTTTCAATTTGGATTTAAAACACCTGCTTTTTATCAGAAAATAAAATGAGATGTTTTTTTTAAATTGTGCTTGTTTGCACTCGGTATCATATTATTCAAATAAAAGTCATAATGCAAGCGATTATTTTGAGGAACGAAAATATAAAGTGAAGTGAAGGGAACGTTTTTCTAATTAAACAAGTAATAATAGAGACAGTTTCAACAATTCATGTATTGTCTGTCATTTAATTTTCCATCAATGATTTAGGATATTTATTTCATATAGGATCTTTTATTGTATTTCTCTCTCTCACTCTCTCTCTCTCTCTCTCTCTCTCTCTATATATATATATATATATATATATATATATATATATATATATATATTTTTATATATATATTTATACATATTATTATTATTATTATTATTACGTCAAAAAGAATGTTATAAAGAATGTTTCAATCAACTATATTTACTTTAGTTATATTAGTTATTATTCCACATACACACACTCACTCACATGCACACACACACATATATATGGTATTAAGAATCAGTAAAACTACTTTCCAGCCTTATACATCATATGGTATTACAGGGTTTTTTAGCTTATTCCCTTCCAATGAGCCTCTGAATTCGACGAAAAAAAGGAAGGCCGTGGAAAATACAAGAATTATGGTTTTCCCTATCTTAGAAAACAAGATCTGATGAATCTTCTATAGAGTTCCGTAGAGGATTCTTCAAGAAGATGCTATATATCTGGAGTTGTGAATTCAAAGCAAGCTAGTCTTAAGATATTACTATTGGCTGCCTATATGTGATTCTCGTTTCTAACCTGATTATGTTTATTGCTCCTTACCTCGTAACAACTTGATTATGTCTATTGCTACTTATATTTCATGTTTTCTAGAATATTTGGGAGATAAAATACCGTTTTCCTTCATCTAGTTTATTGGGCTACATTCACCATACATTAACTGGCCGGTTTCCGTAAAAACATTAATTTCTGAATGTTATACTTTCAAATCTAAATCTGCATATTTTTCAGAATATATTCCCTGAAGCAGAGTACCTTGAACTAGTAACTTTTCAACTATAGTTTTTAACAGAAGAGATTCAAATCAGCCATTTGATTGTAACAAAGCAACTCTTGAGCAAAAAGTCCTTTGACTGTAAGCTCAGTTTTCGGGTTTAGTGCAAGGCCTATCGTTGTCACTCGTCAACCCAACACTTAGTAAAATTTAATTTAATATATTCAAAGTTACTTAACAAGTATCGAAATGCTGAATTCTTTAAAATTGTTGGTGGAGGAAGTTTGCAACTTCTGCTGGCCTTTTCGAAATTTAGTTTGCTTATTTACAGCATATCAAGCAATGTGTCTTGAATTAGAAATTGCCAATTTCGTCTTTTAAATAGAACGGGTGCATATCAGAAACTGGGCTTACGGAAGACTCTCAAGTAAATATCGATTATATAATTCTTTGGGACCGAAATTTGTCCGAATGTCATGGCCGAAATTTGTGGATTCTTCAGCACATATAAATAAAATCATGAATTACCAATTTTTCGACAAACATAAGAGCAAAGCCATATATGGGAACTAGAATCTATATACAACTTATTTTTTTAACTCTTATTTTAACCGTGAAACTTCAACTGGCTCTGCCCAATAGCAAATATTCAAATAAATGCAATTTCTTCCGGAATGGCAGAGAAATGCTTTTTCAAGAATTTTATTTTAGGTAATTTTTACTGAAACACAAAGATACGTTCCATGTTTAAAAGATGAAAAAAATGCATATTACATTACAAATTCATTGTAGAACAGTTTGCAAATTATCCATCAAAAGAGTAAAATAATTTCATTGATGATTTAAATGCGGTAACGCCTAAAAGGATAAACTTTTTGTCCAGCCAGTTCTCGAACCTACAGCAGTTTTAACGAAAAAATGTGTAAAATTATTTCTATATCAATGATACTTTGCTTTGAATAAATTGTCTTGAAATGCATGAATAATACTCTGCCTTAAGAATAAAACTTGAAGAGTATTTTGCATTTCGTGTGTTTTAAATTATTAAAATTATTTGCAAATTATTTTCAAAAGCATTTTTAGTTAGTATATTTTTCTTCAAACATAATTCTTGATAATTGAAGGAATAATATTGTTTTTTTTTATTTTTAAATGAATAATCGATAATGTATGTATATGTTACGGTCAAATCCCAAAGTTCGTCCAGTTCGCGAATTGGCTGACCAATTCGTGTTTTGGTCAAGAGGTTTGGCCAAAATCCGAAGTACTTACAATTAATATTGTATATTCTAATTTGGCTGGCCATTTCGCGAAGTGGCTGGGAATCCTTGGCCAAAGTCCGATGTGATAATGGTGGATGTCATTGCAATACCAAGAGTGGAACAAATATCTGTAAATGTAGGAAGAATCAACGCTTATGTGATTCAAAATGCCATGGAAGTTCAACTTGTTGTGATAAATGATGCTTAACACTATCGTAATTGTTTTCATCATTTGAAATTAGTAAAATTCCCTATTAAAACAGAATACTTAAAAATAAGTAAAATGTAGTCATTCTGGAGTACTTCGTGTTGTTATAATAGCTCTGAGTGCAATAGACTTAAATTTGAGAAATGCATGTACTCACTTTTTTTAATACGTACAGGGATTCGAATATGAATATGTGTTTTTTCAAATCTGCTGAAATTATGCAAACCTAATTAGATTTAAAAAATGGTGCGAATTCCCAATTTTCGAGTATTTGATATTTTATTTTGATCCACAATTAAGAACCATTTCTGCTGTAAATTAGATTCATTACTGCTTACATTTTGCTTCGCACTTTTCTAATGATTTCGATGAATTTTATCTGTTATATAAACAAACCATAAACATGCAAATAGAAAAACTAAGAAGCAGTATTGAAGTATCTAGTAGAATATTTGTTTTAAATTTAACACCTTACAGAAATCGTTCAATTCTGGAAGAATATTGCTTGTTTTCAATTCCATTATGTAAAAGAAAAGCATTTAATTGCAGATTTATTTTAACATATTTTAATGCGTCTTGTCTCAGTTTTATAATCTTATTAAATTCAGAAATAAATTTCATGCAGAAATAGCATTAAAGTAAAACAAATGCGATATTTTGCAAACAAGGTAAATTGAAAGAACGTAAAGGTAATAAGATAATACCCAATTTTATATTTTAAAAGCTAATTGAGATAAAATAAGGAGTATGCTCTATTTGATGTTATACCATTTGAAGATGGAGTGCTATCTGTAAACAATTTTTCCCATTCAACTATATTATTCAATTTCTATTTATTCAAATTATAAAGCAAATAATATGTAAATAAATATTTCGATTGTAAGCATATTTAAACAGCATATTCGAGCATATTTAAATAGTTTTCAATCAAATAATTACAAATTCAAATTTTCTCAGAATTAGAGATATTTAGGCAATATGGAAAACTGTATTTAAAATTCGGTTATTGCTCATTTTATTTCCCTTATTGAGTTCAAAAAGAGTAAACCCATATATTTAAGCTTTATAAATTTCTATATGCTTTCATTTTTTCCGATGTATTGTCATTGTAATGGGGATTATAAATATATTTCTCAATTAAACTGAGCATTATCATTGATATGGCTTACATTAAGCCTTCTTAAGACTCTTATTCAAATAACTTAACGAGGAATATTTGTGATATTTTATTGAAATACATCTTCGGAAAACCTAAGAAATATTCTAAAATATGATTTCAATACAATCATGTTTTTTTGTAAAAATAATATGATCCAAAATTCGAAATCAAATAGGAAGAAGATATTCGCATAATGGCATAATTATATGATAAATGCTTCTGTTCCATGAAATAAATTTCTTTTCATGAGATTGCTTCGATTTTTTAAAAAGGATTAAATAATTTCAATAGAATTAAGAAACTATTTCCCTTAATAATATAAACTCAATTTTAAACGTCTAGAGAGCTATCATGCAATATGACATTTTTATCCAATGCTTACTTGCTTCATTCTCTTTTTTGAGTAATTTTTTCAAGCATTTTTATTATTTCTCAGTTCTATAAAGAGGAAATAATACTAAAAATATTTTCTTCCAAAGTTTCTAATACTCAACTCACAAAGAAATATTTAGAAGAAAACTTACAGTTAATCAGCGGGCATCTTCCTGCAAAATTCCTTAAAATATAATAATTTCAAATTGCAAAAACATTAGTTGGTAGAAAATTAATTTTAAAAAAAAACTCGGTTCGATACTAAAAACTACTATAAAAATTTTTATACTATAAAAATTTATAGATTTATAGAATTACTATAAAAAAGTATAGATAAAAATAAACATTTATAGAAATACTATAAGAATTTATAGAATTAGAAGTAATTTTACATAAAGTGGTAAGAAAATTATAGACACGTTAATGTTTTGTTTGTTGTTTCTTATGGCACTTGCCACGGACAAGCCCCGCTGTTCAGAGACAGCCGATTTCATCCTGAGGGGGAGCGTCTCTTGTTTTTATAGTAGCGCCAACTAGGGCCAAGAGTACGACTTAGCTACTCACGCATCACTCATTCGCTTGCACAACCCCTTTTTACAGGAGGGCACATTCACACATCTCACAGATAGAACAACGAAAGAACAACCATGCCCAAACCGGGACTCGAACCCGGGACGCCCAGATCACGAGGAAGACACGCTACCCCTATGCCAGGATGCCGGCTGACACGTTAATACAATCTAAAACTGATTTTAAAAAAACTGACAGAGCTGTTGCATTGTTTGTCAATCCATCAACAACAAAAAAAACACTTATTTGCAACTGAATTTGTAAGTAAGACAAATAATAATGTTATGAAATAAAATCAAAAAATAAAACTTTTTATTTAAATGAATCCGACTACACCACATATTAAAAAATAATAAAAGCACGAAATTAAATCATCTCACAAAATTAAAGTTAATTACAAATCGAGATCTTAGTCTTTTTCAAGATGAAGGCTTCCAAGCAGATGCTTGCTTTATGATCTGTTCTAATAGAACGTTCAATCTGTCGAAATTCAACCATTCTCCATTTGCTGTATTCTGAAAAGTTGAAGGAGAATGAATCAGTCAAGTATCGCCCTTGTCTATCCACCACGATTGAAAGTAGTCCTAATTATCCAAAATAGTGCTCGGTCACTGGTATAAATTTAAATACATTTAAAAGTGGCTGCCACCTTACAACAAGGAATGTCAAATACAATATTTTTAACTCTCCACCATATTCGTCTTTAGAAAGTAAATCAGCGATTAATATTTAAACGCTTAATACTATCTATAGCATAAGCTCAAATAGTCATTTCCTCTTCTCTCCGACATTTAATTCTTTTATGATAGCAATAGCGAATTAAAATAAAAAAAATTATAAAAGCAGCAGAGATGGTAAAAAATAGTGTATCGAAAAAAATGTGATAAAAGATTATTGGTTTTTAAATTCTTCCTTAATTAAGTGTGATCAATTGTATTCAAATAAGTTCTTCAAACTTGAAATTCAAAACTGGAGTTAATTATCATCCTTGACCATTTTTGACTCAGGTGAATATATTTTGTTGAAAAATTCTTCGAACCAATGAAAATCACTCAAACACATAATTCTTTTTCCGTTTGCTTATGGAAAATGTTATGTTTCATAAAATGCAAACTCTTGCATATCATTTTAAAGAGAATTTAATACTTATTTCAATACCGAAAGCAAAATTCAAATATTTGTAATACAAAACAATTATTCTTGCTTTAGTCTGAATAGCAAACGCAGTGATGAAGTGGATTGTAATTTCAAATTTTCCTGAGAAATCACTGTTTTTGTTCTGGGAACCAATCAAATGCTAATAACTGCTAGCAGAAGCTGACAT
>JAPMOR010073719.1:25434-75987 GCA_026543865.1 Argiope aurantia | reverse complement strand
GCAGAACAATGCTTCATTTCCAGCTTTGCCAACTGTACGTCTCCAAAGCACTTCAAGTCAGTTGCAACATCGCATCTTCAAATTCTCTCACTTGGCGACGTTACAATGTGCCAAAGTGAAATTTTAAACGTGAGCTGTTCTGAATGTTTAGAGATAAAAAGCAGAAACAAGTTCAAAAAATGCTGACCATTCTAAATAAGGGTTGCCACTATTTTACAGAAGTTTTGAAAATTGGGGTTTCTCACATTTCTAATTTGATTGTGATTGATGTTGTATGTGATTATTATATTGATACTTCAAGATGGTTTATACTACTAGTGTGAGTTCCGATTTTTATTTTTATTTATTCTTTCATCTTATTTATTCTCTAGAAATAATAATTATTCTAATTTTTCTTTCGAATTAATAAAATGAAGATTAATTTGTATTTCAGCTCACTTTTTGAGCTTTTACGCCGAATGAATTATTTTAAAAATCTTTTCTCTGACTGAATTTTTTTTTTCATTTTCTCGTGCAAGCGTATATTTTTTGGAAATAATTATTCAATGAAGAATTAACCTATTGTTTCACATTTCAAAATTTTTTGAATTTTGAAATGTAAAAAAAATTATTTGTATATTGTAATGTTTTCAAAATAAGGTAAAATTGTTGGAATTAAAATGTGTACAACGAAAACCAGTAGAACTTGTGCATTCTATTAAAACGTGACGAACTGTTAAAATATCTCCAACTACTACTTACTGTAACAGGCGCGGCAAATGGTAAAAATCTATCAAGCGAGTGTGACCAATGTATAGTCGGGGTAAAATTACGTCATAGCGCCTGTTTAATTTAGACGACCAGTTGGCAATTGTGGTTTAGTAAAATGAAGCTTGTTGTACCAGTATCGAAGATGGTTAGTTGTATTAAAAAATGTTTATATAATTGCATATTTTTTCACTTTATTGTGAATTGTTTTTCTTCACGTGTCACAAATATTGCCAATGACCATTCCAAGATTTTTTTATCCAGGTTTTCTTTTTCTATGATTTCATGGGTAATTTGCAAATAATTATTAAGGTTAATAGTCATAATGCATACATTACAACAGCATTGATGTTGTTTCTGAAATTAGCAAAAGTCATGGTCTAGCGAAGCAACATAGTTTCACTGTACCTATATTCATTTCGTAATTCGAACATAAATATTCATCAGATAAATATGAAAGGGAACTTAACATCAAATCAGCCGACTGTCCTCTCTTTTAAAGGCTGCTATGAGGGTTTTCAATTACTTTGTTTTTTGGACTTGTGAAATGGAAGTGCCTGAAATAGCACCATATGTTTCCCACTTGCAATTAGTGTTGACTGCTTGCTGGATTAAGTAGTATTTTCTTGTTAACACAATGCGTGCGAGTCTCGAGATTTCTCGTTTTAATCAGGCCGAATGTTGTGGTCGGGTATCCCGCTTTCACGGTTTTTTTCGGCTAAATAGGTGCATAACCAATCAGAGGCAAATATTTAACACATTGATGACCGCAAAGAAATCTGTAAGACATACGTCAGGGACAGCACGTTTTGGGGCAAACTTATATTTTCTAAAATCATCGTAACTTTGTTATTTATGAAGCATTAACAGACGGGAAACACGAGAAAATTCGTAAGCGGTCCGTAACAGATGAAGCGCTAAATACGAGAAATTCGTGAGCGGTCCTTAATGTCTTGAAACAAGATACTGCTGCGAATCGTGCCGAACACCCTTGCACAAGGTAATATGCTTTACCAAATATCATGCTCTAAAACATTATTCAAATCTGTGAAATATATAATAGTTAAAATGCTAAAAAAAATTAAATACATATAAAATATATAGTAATATTTATTATTTTATGTAAATATAATACCAAATGCAAATTAAAAATGTTCATATATGCATCTTTTTGCTTGCTAAGCATGTTTCTAGAGCGTTCAAAAATATGAGGGCCCTGGAAAAGCGTTGAGAGCGCAGAGCGCCGTATACAGTGTGTTAAGATGTTCTAGTAAAATATGGAAACAAACTATCTATAGGTAGTATCCAACACGCATTGACGGAAAGAGCCAAATTACCATGAAAAGATGCTTGAATATCAATGAAATATGGATGTTTGACTATTAAATGTTGCTCACGCTGTATCGTAAAATTTCTTTAAAGGAAAAATTTGGCAACAACACATGGCCACCAATTTTTCCCCATTTGTTTTTGAGGAATATGCGAATTTTTGAGCACCAAAAGAAGTGCAATTAGCCGATTCGGAATCTAATTCCAAGGACTGCACTATTAATTGGATAAAAGTTTCGCTTCTAAGTATACAAACAAAAACTATAAAATTGAGAAATGTGATTTTTTTTTTATTCGGAGAAATGGATTATTTTTTGTTTATAAATGACTAGTTACCTGTTGTTGAGGAAAATTTCAAATAGGTATCCAAATTCGCTTCACGGTTTTCTAAAATAATCAGACTCGGTCGATACTTATAACTTCACAGTCTAATAAAATGTATCTCAAAAAATTAAGCGTTGTATCTCAAATTTGTCGCGATTTTTTCTTATTTCTTAATTTTGTTTTCTACTTTTTTTGTAGGTCCTAGCACAACGGAGATCTGAGAGGGGGGGGGGCTCGTAATTAAGGATGAGAAGTTTCCGTTATGGTGGCTGGTTCTCGACACCCTTGAGAGAACACGAACGGGTGGAGGGGGGTACTTCCCATCGATGATGGGACGTACTTCCTTTGGATGATGCTCTAAGGTGATGCCCCTTAGGACTCGACCACAGTTCATGCCATAGTTTCTGTAGAGGCTTTCGTGTCTCTACAGCAACTATGGGTCAATCAAGTTTCTCCGTGTGCCTTCTTACTGGTCGAAGTAGTCCGTCTATGACTTATACCACTACGGTGGCTACTGTTTGTTACAGGATTCTCAGCCTATTGCCAGTAGGCAGCGCATGCGTAGAAAGGCTGAAAAATGCTGTTCGGTCTATGACAAATAATTGTTCCGAAGGGAAAACATGCCGCTGTATTGTATTTTTTTTAATTATTATAATTGCGCATGCGCTTGTAGAATTTGGTAAGGTTTTTTATTTTTTCAGCGTGAAAAAATGGATCTCTCATCATAGATAAATTCATTTTTTACTCTTCTTACTAATGCGAGATTGTTTTTTCTTTTTCATTTGACATTTTTGCATAGTTTTCAAAGTTTAGGTATGCTGACCTTTTTATTTTATTTTAACATGTTTCTTTGAGTTAATATCCATCATTTTAATACAATACTCAGTGAAAAAGAAAATTTCATGGAGACTAAAACGGAAATTTGTAGTCAAGAAAGGAATGCCTCAATATATCTTATGAAATTGTAGCAAACATAAATCAGTCCCTTCTACGCATGTGCTGTCAATTGACCGTCTTATAACTGCCGAGTGTAAAACCGGCAAAGGAATATCAAGGGAATTTTGTTGACTTGTGTTAAAGAAATTCAAGATGCCTGAGATATCTAGTTTCTTGATTCATGCGAATATTATATAATGATGACTTGAATTTTTAATCCAAAAAAAAATCCACCAAAAATTATAAGAGTGTAGCAAAAAAAACAGATCTTTAATAATTAAATTTTAATAGCATACATAAAAAGAATAGATTGCTAATGAATTTACACGAGGTAGAGTTCCGAAAATTCTCAATAATGTAATAAAACCAGCCATTGTGAGGGCATTTTGTTGATATAAACGCACGGCTCAGTGTTTACAAGGAAGAACGCATAGAATAATTTATGTAGGACTCGGGAATCACTACTATTTAGAATCACGCACATTTAATTACATTTAGGACGAACCATTACATTAACATAAAAGAAATGAACATTAGATTTCGTCGAATACGTCACAGGATTAATTCACATGTTACGTCGCGTCTTTCGTTCAGAGACCCGTCTCGTCTCACACGTCCTGACTTGCGTTCAGACCCATCTCGTCTCGTCTGCACTACGTCTAACAAGCATCAACGCTTGTTGGCCAGCCGATGGCGCTCGTCATCAGGCGTTCGTCACTACATTTACATACTTTTAATTATTTTTCCTCTAAAATTTTATTTCTTTAAATACTAATTTCATACATTCACATTTAAATCATTCTACTATTAGACGTGGTATTTTGTCCCTATTGAGTAATTTTTTAATTCGCAAATGTACTTAAAAATGCTTCTTTTGCTAGCCACCGGAGCCACCAAGGGATCCGCTGGAGCCGCCGAGACCGACACCCCGCTGGCCACGCCGACCACGACCACGAGGGCGGTCTCCAGTTGTTCCCCGCTTATCTTTTAGAGGCCCAGTGAGTAAATTAATTTTAACTTAATTCTTAAGCCCTGTTTCGACGCCCTGTCCTGGCCTCGAGTCTGGTTCATTTCCCCCTCCTTCTCCTTTCTTGTGGTTTTCCGGGGTTCTTTGATGTCTGTTCATTTTACCGACAATCTATGGGAAGTTCCGAGCCGATATCCATAGGGATAAGTTTATCTATCTTGCATTTAGATTTTAATAGACATCTGTACTTAAGGCATTCTGTAGGTTTACACTTTCACCTTTATATAAAATATCAGCTGCATTTATTCATGATATAATTTTTAATTCGTAGGAATATATTTTTTAGCTGAAATATGATATTTTAGACAATTATTTGGAAAATCACAATTTCTTATTTTATATGCTCACATAATTTTTTCTATGAATGTTCGCCTTCATAATCCTAAAACTTTCCTGACATTATCTCATTTGAACTGCAGCATAACTGGTCAGGTGCTATTTAGTTTAGATCAGTTATATTGTAAAAAAACCCTCAAAAAACACTGATAATCCTGCTCTCTTATTTAGATGTAGTGAACTGAATTAATTCAGATGTTTAATAAAATTGGACGTGCGTAACGAGAAGTGAAATAATGCATCCAAATGAAGAATAAAATAATGAATATACAAACTAAAAGAAGGACCCTCTTCTCCAGAACAATGACGGAGAGACCGACTGGCAGAGATGCAGTCCTCCCAAACAATCGCCCGACCGAGGTTCAAAATTACGAGGTCCGTCCCAAAAATAGCCCTAGTGTTGCTTCAAACGGGACGTTAATATAACTAAACCGTTTCCCAATCCCTGCGCGTGAGCTCTCCTCTGTACGGCCAAATGCATAAAATAAAAAAAATATAAAATGCTTTTCGAAAAATAATTTAAAAACAAATCAAGAAGGTAATTTTCAATAAAATCCAAAAGCCAAACCAGAAAAATCTTTTTGAAAAAAAAAAAAAAAACCTGAATGTTTTCCAATTCATGTTTTAACATTAAATTTTTGACTTGAATTTGGTCTAATAAATAAATAAATGCCTAATCAAAATTTCTGTATAAATTTCAAAACAATCATTTTCAGCCAAAAATGCCAAATCAAAAGTATTTGTAAAAATAAGAATATCAATAATTTTGGACGCAAAATAATTGAATTTTGAATAAGGGAGAATTTTGAACAGAGGACTAGTGCTCGTTCCGACAGTCGGAACCTTGAGTTCGTAACCTCTGGTTAACGAGTTCAAGGAGGCCTCAGAGCCTACTTGCCCAGGCCAAGTCTCGAACCTGGATCATCTTACGCTTATCAGCGCAAGCCGCATCCTGGGCCAAGGACCGGACATTATTTCATTTGTGGAATGAACCGGGCTGTACCCGGAAAGCGAATTCTTAGAGGAATTCAGAAAACATTTTTATATCATAAGAATAAATGATTGCTGGTCCCATCACAATTTCCTTTATCTTCTCTTAATTGTAATAAGCTGATTAGTTATATTAAGATCCCAAAGATTTAAAGTAACAATAGGGCTATTTTCGGACGGACCACGTCAGTTTGACCGGAACCGCAGTCAGATTACGAAGACGACGCCTGAGTTCGCACCCCCTCTTTCTAAATTTCAACACCACACCAGTTGGAGGACGTTTGGCCACGTCCTACACGACGGTTCTTTCGTGAATAGAGTCTCGAATCGGAAGCCCTCCAGTTCCGAAATCGAGATTTAACCACCATGTTACCACGGCCCGAAAAATATGGGCAATCGATGAAAGTTTTATCTCCGAAATTTACTCACTAACACCCTAATGAAGATGTAATAAAAATTAGACCTTGGATAAAGACGTGAATCACGTTTTTCTTAGAATCCCGTGCATGAGAGTTCTGTTTTTTATTTACTCATTTGAAACTAAAATTTTGACATAATTTTAGCAATAAAACGCAAGTCATTTACCGACGCATTTGAGATATTGAGTCGAAATTCTTGAGAAACTGGAGAACGATTGAGATCAACCCATAAGTGGCGCTCCTCCAAAATTTGACACGGCTTTACACATCAGATGCTAAATGTGTGCACCAACTTTCATTTACTCCTGCGCATTTGAAGTTACCGTATTCCACTCCATTCGGCAGATAGATTATCTTATCCCGTTTACTAATATCCCGGCCCGAATATTTACTAGATGAAAGTGCATAATTTCAATATTCTACACGTTTAAGATCGATTTTTATTTATCGTATTGTAGATTAAATGATTTACATAATAAAAATAAATTGAAAGGCTATATGACATCAATTCCCTCTTAATATAAGTTTGACATCGTAGGCCTTATCAATTTGAATATGTCATCATGTAAGAATCAAGACAAAAATATCAAAAATCAATAAAATGAAAATAAAAATTAATGATTTTTTAATTGATTTTAGTATGGAAAGAATAAATAATAAGGAAAGTTATTTTTGCAATGCAAATTTCTGATTTATTTTGTACGATAAAATTTCTAACGAGAGGAGGTTGAACTTGATGTTTTATAGAAATTCAAACAGTATTTGTCCCACATTTCCAAATAATTTTTTAGGTGGTTGTCATGATTGGGCCTTAAGATTTCCCTGATTTCTTTTGTACTTGTGTGAAACTGTTCAGGAAGTTATTTGCTTAGCTGCAAAAGGCATTCCATTATGTGCTAGCAAAATAACGTCTATTTTTCATACATTTTCACCAATATCAAAAAAAAATTACCTAGACTAATTAATTCATTTGAAGGTGAGAGGTAATTTCGTTTTGCTTAGGACGTGGTTAAGTGATAAGCAGTAATGTAAGAATAAGCAATTTCACTACACTGACACGGGATTTTTCCAACATGTTTTCTAAGGAAATTTCTGAATATCGGAAAGGTCCAGTGAAAGATAATTTGGTTGAGATGCATTAAATTCGTCTCCATATTGATACAGAACTGTCTTTTGGTTGGAAAGAAAGTTGGTCTCTTGTGAGTAAACAGAATACAGGTTTCCTTTCTGTTGTTGCTCGTGTAGTGATGGTACCTTGCCTAAATTCTTTGACATCCGTAAATATTGTGATTGAGTTCCAGGGATATGTTCCTTTCTTTTTTCAAATTTGACAGGAGTTTGAAGCTATAGCCATGTGGTTTTGGAAATTGGAAGCATGAAAGAACCTTTATAGCCCTAAATGAGAATTCCAAAGGTTTGGTACCTGAAAAACAAATAATCGCATCATATTATATTATGTTGGGAAGAAAGTACATGGATTTACCAGTGAAATGGAATTCTTATGAAAGCCTATTTATTAGATCTAAGGCAAATTTCCAAAATGAAGCATCCGTTATTCTTGAAAACACAAGAATAGATGATTTTTTGAAGATAATGAATCATCAGATATGTGTTGCATTTCTAAAAGCTACACATTGGCATACTGTACAACAAATTATTTAAGTTGGTATAAAGTTAAACATTATTCTACCAAATGGTGCACAGTATTGAGGGGTATATTTCGCACGAATAAAGTGCCCCAAAATCTTTGCTTGTATAAATGCATTGTTTTGGTATTGAAAGAGCTTCCGCTTCCAATTGGAAGCTATCTCCTGTAGTGGCGGTGAGTTTGCAGATGTAGACAATTGTTTTTTGTGGCTGGCATGGACTTTTCTTCTTTGATGCACTCTGGTGACATTATTTAAGAGAAAATAGGCTTATCCTTGAAAACATATACCCGATAGAAATGTAAAAATGGGTATGAGGATCTTATGGTATTGTCTGGTTCTTGCCGTCCTGGTGAATACAGAAAAAAGTGGCGTCGGCTATCCCACTCCTCACGACGGAACATCCCTTTTGTGTGTGTGTGTGGGTCTGTGAAAAGGCCAATGTCCCTTTAGAAAAGACCTTTAGTTCTCGCCAGTGTGTCGCCATGCTGCGAACTTTCACATTTTTCCCAATGCCTCTGTAGCACGGCTGGGTAGTCTTTTGCAATTACGTCTGAAAGTGCTCATATACACATGAAATGAATGCTTTCAGTTGTTTGATTTATACACACTCTCACTGACTTTCCCAGCATAGAAAGATACGTATGTGAATTTGTAACTCATGAAGTATTTATGAGTAAAAATTTTAATGAGAATAATCTGGGATTTAAAATATATTGACGTTAACAGTTGAATGGAAAAAGGAAAATATATTTCCTTTTCCAAAACTGATTTGTTGTCAGAAAGATTGTTTGCGTTAGAAAATACTGGCGGCCGAACTGGAGAAGAAATATCAGTTGTCCTGTGCTATCATTTGTTGACATGTGCCTCATCCTGTGTTTCTGGGAAATGCTTTCAATGATAGACAATGAAAAAAAATTGTTTGCGAAAAACAGGAAATTTTAAATAATATTGTTTTACAAAAACATAAAGGATAAAACTATCGAGTAATTAATATTAAAGAACAAAATAAGAATATGAAGATAATTTTTTTTCAACAAAGCTGGAGTGATAGTCCGGCACCCTTTTTCAAAAAGAAAATATCGAAGTGAGTATTTAAAAAAAAAATATTGTTGCTTTATAAACATTTGTACAGCGATGTATCATCGCAGTGAAAAGAGGCCGTATTCTTTTGCAATCTAGTTAAAAATTGTTTTTTCCGTTTTAATTGCTCTCTCTAGTTTTTATGTTTATCTGGATTGCCCTAAAACTGAAAATAATTAAATATATTTGTCAGAAAATATAGCTGCATTATCATTCTTCTTGGTAAAAGGCTTTGTTTCTGTGGTACTTGCAACTCTTTTCTTGAATACAATTATTGCGGTTGCACAACGAACATTTTCGATATCGCCAAATCCGCCACGTCTGTTGTTCTGAAGCTTTAGGCAACGAAGAGGCAGGCAAGGCTGCCAAATTCGTGACTACTTCAATGGCTGCAACTATTCCTGTGAGCGACATAAATAGACACAATAAATGCTTATTTATTCTAAACCACACACAGTGGGAATTGTAGACAAATAACAAACTTCATATTATTAAACCCCATGTGCAATTTTGGGCCTTCAGTAGCGAACAGTAGATACCATTTTAACTCGTTACGCATGGGACGCACTAGATTCACCCATATTCACTTATTGCTAGGTGAACAACAGCCTGTTTTCGAGATGTCATTGTCAAAGTTCTGTCCAACATATATTGTCAGATTGCCCAAATTTCAATGCCCGGTCGTTTTCAAAAGTCGTGCACTCCATTATCTTTCTTGCTTGATGAGATACCTCATGTCCAACTCTTTGTATTTTTAAAATCCATAAAGTTTTATTCATTTATTTAAATCTTGATTACATTTTAGAATTTCTCCTGAAATTTCTTTGTGACTGTTTGAAAATGGTATAATTTTAGCAATTGTTTGGCGCAGTGTGGTCAACATCAGAACTCTTGGGCCAGAAAACACCAAACAAATCAAATCAATTTGCAGTCAAGCTGAATCGAAAATAAACAAGAGGACCTATTCTAAAAAAACATTGATATTGTTTTCTTTTGTTCGAAAAAAGTTGCATTTCGTAGGGTGTTGTATATTGTGCAAGTGTCTTTTTCTTATTTTCATATTCTGTGGAAGGGAATGCGATTTCAATTTTATGAAATTTAGAGAGCTAATTAATTGAATGCTTCGATGTGTTTGACCTACAGTGGTGGCCAAAATTGTGGACACTTTCGGAAAGTTTTGTTTTATAGCTTTGTATGCTTACAGAAAATAGAACTTTTCACAAAATGCAAACTCTTACACAGCACTTTAAAGAGAATTTAATGCCGATTTCAATACAAAAAGCAAAATTCAAATATTTGCAATACAAAAAATGTTGAATGGCAATAATTATCGACTAACATTAGACGCTGATAACTGCAGTGAGTTATCGGTACTTAGTAGGGTAGCCTTTATTTTTTATTACAGCTTCAATTTGATATTTCATTGAGCTGACTAGAGTTTTAAGCTCTTCCTTTGTTATTACAAGATGCCAGGAAACAATTACAGCCTCAATTAATTTTCATTTATTTGACGAACGGTTCATATGGCACCATGTAAAAACTCTTGTACATAAGTTCTCAATAATTTTGAAGTCCGGACTGTCTCCTGGCCATGATAACAATTCAATTCTCTTTGTTCTAAAGCACTCTTTCGATATTTTTGCTGTGTGGCAAGGAGTTGAATCCTGCTGAAAAGTAAATGGTGCGTTGTTTGGAAAGAGAGCACTGATGTAGGTGTAAATTTTGATTCTAGAAATGTATCAATGCATTTTCTTGCATTTAATGTCCCAATGATAACATGGAGACCAATACCGTCTGCTGACATGAATGACCAAATCATAACGCTAACTGAATTCTTCATAGATACCTGGATGCAGTTAGGATGTAGTTCTTCGCCTATTCTATGTCTTACATATTTTCACCATCACTACCGAATTACGATGTTTGTTTCCTCACTCCGAATAACTTGTAATCACTGATCATCTGCCCAATTAATGCGTTCCTTTGACCACTGTAATCTGCTTAAATTGAGATAAGGATTTTATTCTTTCAATTCTGCCTCCAACATCTAACAATTTTCTCCTGGTTGTTCTTGAACTGACATAAATGCCAACATCATTCAATTGACTTCTGATGGCCGCTGATGACATTCTTCTATCTTAGAGACATAGTCTTTATATTTTTCTGTCATGAAAAGATGTGGTTCACCTTTTTCAGCCATTTCTTGCTTTGTTTTTTATTGAATTTGCCCCCTGATATCGTAAATAATATTTTCGAATTCCAGATGTAGTCACTGAACCACCCACCTGTCTTGCAATTTCAGCATAGGAAAGGCCACATTCATGTATCACAATAATCTTAGTTCTCTTTCTAGGAGCCCGAATATATTCTTTTATTTGATGTCATTGATTTTGGACTAAATATTAGAAATATTTACAAAAATTCCAACTGTGTATTAAAAAGTGTTACAAAACTTCTAATTTGCAATTTAATTACATAAAAAACAGTCATACTTCTACAGAAAAAGCACAATAATTTCTTGTTCCAACTTTAAACATGTCAGCTTCTGCTAGCCGTTAATAACATTTGATTGGTTCCCAGAACAAGAACAGTGATTTGCCGGGAAAGTTAGAATTTACATTCCATTTCATCATTGTATTTGTTATTCAGATTAAAGTAAGAATAACTTTTTTGTATTGGAAATATTTGAATTTTGCTTTTTTTATTAAAATAAGAATTTAATTCTCTTTAAAAATGATATGTAAGAGAAATGATACATTTTGTGAAATGTAACATTTTCTATAAGCATACAAAGTTAGAAAACATAACGATTTTCAAAAGTGTCCACAATTTTGGTCACCACTGTATATCTCTCTCAGTTCAAATATGGCATTTTTGCACACTAAGCGCATATTTATTGTGTGTAACAGGGAATGATGACTTTATTCTGTGGTATGGACCATGAGATGTCGGAGAATTCAAGACAGTCTTGTATTTGAATGTTTTGGTAGTGGGAAAGTTCTTTCTCGAATCTCTCTGAAAATATCTATTCGTTTTTAAAATGAACGATGATGTATATATTTGAAACCGCACAACTACACTAAAAGAATCTTTCAGTTGTAAGAAACTTGAAAAAATTTACCTTATCGAACATCTTATAATGAAAATTCTTGGTATTTACTCCGTTTGTTAGGGTAGCATGATCATAAAATCGTGATGAGATGAATCTAAATGGTTGCATTGGAATGCTCCAGTCTTGTAAAGCAATGCCATGAAAAAATAATCAAACAATCAGCGTATATTGTACATTCTTTCACGCTCTTGTGAATATTATATAGATGTAAAATATTTCGTTAAGGAAATAAAAAGGAAAACCTTCTCTTCCCGCACATTTCCATACATAAACCTTTTTTCACTCAAACGCATATGAAGTGTGTAGTATTTACTTTTGAGTATTTCTCTTGTTTTTAGAGCACACATTTGAAATTTCCCTTTTTTTATTTCATACAATGCGAGTGATTTTTAAAATACACCGTCAGATTTATTAAGAACTGCAAAATTTAGATCTTTAAGAATTTGTCTGACCCGAAAAACAAATGTGGGAATGCATGATAACCAAATGCATGATGAATGCGTGATAGGACAATAAAAAATTATATATATGACATCCCTCATGTTATGAAATTATAATATAAGTGATGGGAATTTTCCCTTTTTATTAAAAAAAATTGAGTATTAAGTTTTATACTTAAAATATGCAGAAGAACTGGATAAATTCAAAAGTTTGCACAGAAAGACATAGACACTGGTTATTTTATCAAAGTGGATTTCGCTTCAAATCCGTGCATCAAGCTCCCATAATCCAAGTTTGAACCGAATAAAAGATCTGTATATTTTGAGCAGACAGGACCTGTTTGCACCCAACTCTGTGCTGGAGAGTATTTTTAATATGTGCATAGTTATAATGTTTGATGAGCAACAAGTTACAATGAAATTCGTATGCTGTTTAATATTAAAAAGAAAATATTTGTATGTTTGTTATATGGAACAGTGACTTAATTCATGTTTTTAATTGTGGTTCTATTAATCGGCGTTGCAAATAATATTTATTATTATTTTTATTTTTTCTGTGTATTATAAACAGAACTATAACATTTTAAATAAGATGCAGCACATATTTCCCAAAATGGTATATTCTTCTCTTGCAATTTCTTGTCTTTAACAATCTTCCAAACAAAATATCCAGTTATATCAGACATATTATAGCTAACATTTTCTCCTATAAGCTTGAATTTTTGTGTTTAAGATGCTGAATGCAAACAGTAATCGAAAATAAATTGAATTAAAATGTTTCTGAATTCCGATTGGAAGGCTTAGATAAAAATGACAGATTAAAAAAAAAACTGAACACGCAAATCATATCAAATTTTTCAATTTCTAATAAGAACAGAAACAAGAGGTTTAAAAGAAATACAAATTGTGAAAGTATTTGCATCTGAAAGATGAATAATTCCGTAAAAAGTTTCATTTTGTGTTTTTAATAACGGTGATTGAATTATCGGATCAAAGCAGCAGCTAAAACGAAAGGGCAAAATTCAATTTGATAAAAATAGAGTAAACAGTTTTTTACGTACGCATCGTAATCAGCAAACGAATGGATCTGTTACTGAATATTCAGGACATGTACGTGTAGTTGGCTTCCTTCGTTTTCATGTTAAGATAAAAGAAGAAAAAATGGAATATATTTCATTTCTTGTCACCATTTCTTTTTGTTATTATGTTATCTTTAATTATAAAATACAGAATTTCGAAAACGTGTATGAGGAAACTTGATTAATTCCACTCCTTCTTGTCTTAAAAGAATATTGAACATTTAACTGTGTAGAAATTTCTAGTTACAAACTCTCTAATTTCGGACGCATTTATCACGTTTTAAAAGAAAATTTGGGGCAAAATTCATTCTTGCTTGGATTTCAAGTTATCAATAAAAAAAAAGAATGATTTTATACAAAAAAAAAATCAAGGCTATTCTCAAAGATGATAATTTGGAGGGGTAGTTGTTCAGACGGACGACTTCAAGTCAATCTTTATGCATATTTATTTTTTATGCACATTTATTCTCAAGTCAATCTTTATTTTGTATCACAATTTATACAAAATAAAGTTCTTTGCGTTATAACAAATGCACTGTAGTACACCAGGAATTGTGACTTGAGAATAAAGAATGTGGAAGGTAGCATCTTTAATTTATGTGTACTCACTAGAGCTTTGGTTATTTCAGTCACTTCATACTCAGTTTCCGCCAATGCTGCATCAATTCAAGGAATATGCCTTGCTAATGTAAGATTCGAATCTGTAACATACTGTGTATAAAGAAAAAAGATTAATTGCAAATGTGCAATTAACTTTTGATTGCCAAGTACCTGTCGTTTTCTGCAGTAACTGTGGCGTTTCCTCATTTCACTCTGTTTAATGGGAAGAATGCAATGAACCGCGGGCCCGTGAAGTGGGCAACAGCATTCTAATAAATTCATTCTAATATTTTTTTAGAAGTTCTGAAATGAAAATTGTTGGGTTTATTGCTCCAATGGATATAAAAAAAATTCTCAATGTTGACGATTAATGCTTTCAGAGATTTTAAACAACCAAAATACTTGAAAAGAAACCTCCAGTATTGCTGTTTCTTGCTTTTATGATATTCTGTAATAAATTATCTTATTTTAAATATGAATTGTAATCACTATATACATTGAACCTTGATTTTTTTTAATACTTTTCTTTCAGAATAACTTTAACAAAATTTATAAATCAGTTAAGAAAATAAATGGATCAAGTTAAAAATAATTTACAGTACCTGATAAGCATTTGCATTTCTAACTAACTTTTCATCATAAAAAGTCACACAACGAATCATGTTTAATCGATTTTTACAGTGGATTAATTTTTGTAATGCCATTTTCCATGTTAAATTAAAATTATTTATTGAAATTAAAACTTTTGCGTTATCATAAAATTTCAACTATCATGATTTATTAAAATTATTTAATTTTTGTTTATTAAAACTGTTATACAAGAGTACAAGCTGATAGACTTGATATTGTTGTGAATGAAAATATTTACATGTCTATTTGTTAAAATCAAGCATTCTTTTTAAAAATAAAATAAAATTTTAATATGAAATATTGCAATACACAAAATAATATGAGACTCTAAGTTTTAATCAAAACTACATCGATTGCCCCATACAAGTTTTAAATCTCACGAACTCTAAAAAAATTACATCTCGCCACTAAACTAGTTTGAAAGACCACTAAAAACTTAATGTTGCAAATAATTATTAATTTTTATACGTTATGATATGAATTTAATTATAAAATGAAGTTACTACTTGAAAAAGAAATTAAATAAAATGATAAAATAATTATGATTTTTTTTTTTGCAATGGTATAGCCATAGTAACACTAAAGGGGTAGGCAGGGCAACATTACAAGTTAAACAATCTTCCCTATCTGCAGAAAAGTGTCGTTAATTTGCAAAAACATTTAGATTAGACAATATTGATTTATATTGCCTTAACAATGTCCTCATTTTGGCAAATATCAATAACAACTCATTTAATGTTACATCCAGCTTAGATTACAGAGCCACTTCCAAAAGTGAATAGTCAGGCTGGAATAGTAGAAACGGAATCCTACTGTCACGACAATGATGCAAACAATAATTAGGTATTTTATTCCAGTTTCTGATTAATATTATCCAAATTAAAAATTGATTATTTCCTCTCATTCCGTATAATTTTACAGCCCTAACGAGACAATTCTGAAATAATTAAATTATCATCAAGTTTAATTTTTCACTAATACAAAAATTCAAAGCAAACTTGGAACATCATTGTAAAAAATTTAAAAAATGATTTATTCACTTATTTATACTAACAGAAATAATAAATTGACAAAGTGCAGTTTCAAGAAAAGTTCTTTCAGACAATATAATTTTAGAAAAAAGAAATTGATTTTAATTGACTTTCTTCTTGTCTCTCGGAGTATTTTTAAGCTTTAACAATTTATTTATTTTTAATAAAATTTCAATCACTTTTATTCGAAATTAAAATTAATAGAAACATCGGAAGCTTTATAGATCAAATTAATTTGAGATGTTCACTTTTCTGAATTTTTCTTTAATATTTGCTTGCTCTTGATGGAAAAATATACTCGCGTAATGTCGTTTGATTTTAAAAAATTTGCATATTAATTTACGCAACATTGGAAACTGACGGATGTATACATTTCGCGACCGCAGGAGTGCATATAATTAGGCTCCTCTTATAAACAGACCAATGTAGTTTCACTTTTCAACACATTTCGACTTGATGAGCATGTTAATAATTTAATTTAGGTTATATAGAGCAATAACAAAGTGGTTGAAGCTTCAATCCTAAATTGGTTGTCATTAGAGTCCATAGGAAAAGAAATCCCAATATGCACTCATGTCCATAAATTAAGGATCATGCAAGTTCAGGAAAAGAATCGGAAGCAAAACAAATGCGACTTATTTCTAAAACCTATTTATTACATAAAAGATAAAGAGCAAAAAAGATGCTATATGTTTGATATCATTAATAAAAATTGCGATTTTTTGCTCCCTGGTGCAAATTACAAAAAAAAACCAATATTACATGGTGGGTATGATGGTTAATGCATAGTACGTCTTCCAGACGATGCAGTACAGTCCGTACAACGCCGAAGCATGCCGAGTATCAAATTATCGATCTGATCTTGGGGAATATTACACCACTTATCAAGCAATGCTCTCCGAAGTTCCGGTAGACATGTAGGAGGTGGTTGATGGGCTGTAACTCGTCGGCCAAAATGTGTTCCACACATGCTCAACTGGATTCAAGTCCGGTGAGAATGCTGACCAGTCCATACGGGTGATATCCTCCGATCGAAGGCTTTCGTTTACGATGTTTGCAAGGTGAGGAGGGGCGTTGTCATCCATAAACACGAATTCTGAGTCGATGGCGCCCCGAAACAAACGTACATGTTGTTCTAGAATGACGTCCCTGTTATGGTTCCAATTAGAACATGAAGGTCACTTCTGGAACCCAGAATAATTTCTCCCCAAACGAGCAATCCTGCACCACCGTAATGGTGTCGTTCAATGATGTTCTCTTGGTGGTAGCGGATACCTGGTAACGGATAGACTGCAAGATAAACCTGGACTCATCAGGAAATATCACTTAAGCCCACTGTTGCGGAGTCCGCAATGCATGCTCTCTACTCCAGGCTAACCACAGGCGACAGTGAGTTGCAGTAAGTGGAACACATATTTCAGGCCTACGAACATATAGATAATCTGCCCTAAGGGTCTGTACACGGTCTGCCTTGAAACTGTCGTACTAGGGGCTGAAGCTGTGCTCCGTCTGTTTCTTTTGGCAGTAATTGCCAAATACCAGTCCTCATTCGGCGTTGTAACTTGGGGTCGACCTGTGCTGTGGCGTCTACTCACATTACCATCATCTTGGAATCGTTGCCAAAACCTGAAGATGACACTCTGGGTGATTCCAAGTTCCTCGGATACTTCCAGATGGGTACGCCTACATTCCAGACGGCCTATAATTCTGCCACGTAAAAAATAATCCAAATGCGTCCTTTGTGTCATAACTATGCGAGTATCGCACTGAAAGGCTTATAAAGCGCTTTCGAACAATTTTACTTCTTTGCCTGTATTCCTTATACATCACTCTCGTCATTATGACGTACTATCGGTATCATCTGGTGGTTTCTTGCAATTTGCATATGATATATGTATTTTAGAGTTCAATTTCAACGTGATTCTGTATTATCCTTAATTTATGGACATGAGTGTGTAATGTACTGTATTTCTCAGATGAGCAATTCAGTTTCACATTTCTTTTTACCAAAACGAAACAGGTTTGATTAAAAATGCAACTTTTCTAAAACTACTATTTTATTAATAAGAAAATTCCTTTCTCAACAGGATTGTTAATTAAAAAATCAGTATAGCCGCTTTTTCAGAGGATAAACTTATAAAAATTTAGTTGTAAAAGGCATGTTACAAATAATAATACAAGTTTAGCATAAATAGATCGTCGGATATTAAAAATTGCTATTTTCAAAATAATTACATGTAGCAGCTAACTTCATCAATGATGCACAACAATAACTGTTCCAATTTTTTGTGGTTACAAATGTTGAATATGTTTTCTTTCTAACGACAAACATCTAATTTGTTCGCCACTGATAGCTTAAAACTTCAAAATGTGTTTTAAGCTATGTGTTCATTAGGTTGTTTGGTTGCCTTTGGCAATGATTACTTATAAAAAAAAGTCTTTGATATAATCCCATATAAAGAAATCATTTGAGGTAATATCCTGGGATCTTGATGGTAAATTAATATATATGAAGAATGGTAAATTAATATCCTTTGCACGTCCTGTTTAGGGTTGTTGAAGCTGTTTATTTACTTAACTATTAGAATACAAACTCCAATGGGGGGGGGGAGCCCATCTTATTGAAAAGTAAATTTCGTACTATTCTCAAGTAGTTGTGAAAATAATCTTATTTCGAATATGTTTAGATATTTTCTACTGGTTTCCGTTTTTCGCGAGGAAATTAGGAAAGAAGTATGCAATTTGGTTTATGACATAATACAAAAAGCATCCACTTTTGGAGAATTTCTCTGCAAATCCATAATTCTATAAGGTTGCTTTACTGCCTCGTTCTGTAATCTTATGATGACATTTCGTGATATTTGAAAATAATAAATCTTGCATTCAAATGTAAAAGTCTAATCAAATGCGCTGAAATAAACATCCTCACATGTTATAAATACACCTCAATGAAATCATTTTACGAAGGAAATGCCATCTTTTAAGTAATGTTAAAAATAAAATTTTGGAACTTTCCCTTTTTTTCATGCATCACTATTTATAAGACATAAAATAGTTTTGAAGATTTACAATTTTAAAATCCAATATTATGCCAAGTTTTTAAACTAGATTGTTGCTCAAGATGTTACTTACCAGTAGTAGAACTTCTTATTGACCAATGATACTGTGAGAAAATGCCTTCTTATCAGAGGGAGAAATAAATATTTATCAGATTAAAATTTATTGAATGTGAATAGTCTAAAATTTAATTCGTTAACCAATGTCAAATATAAATATTTAGTATGAACCATTCATTTAGAGTTAACAGCAAAGAGATGCAAGATTTTTTATTTATGAGGGGAGTAGCCTTTCCTGAATATCATCATTTTCCTTTTATCTGCATTCACTGCTGTTTTCCAAAATGTTTGTCATTCCTCAAAAGTATGCATGCCTTTTTACAAAATTCTTTTACTTTTTAAAATTCAAATTATAAATCGGATAGTGCGGCCCTGATAAATGTCACTTGCTAGGTAGCTTACTGTGAGCTGCTAAACTTCTTCCGCATAATCGGCGCTGCAGTCGTTAAGACGGTGATGCTTAAATTTGCGTTCATTTTTTTGGTGTCAGCAGTTTTTCACAGGGGCTGCGCACTACGGAATATTTTATATTAAAAAAAATTATTCGAATTCATACAACAACATATTTTTGAGGAATGTTTTTCAGATTTTTTTTCAGCCGAGAAAAAATCATCCCAAGATAATTTTGCATGAATTCAAAATCCATGTAACGCCATTGCATCATTTGTTGGTTGCAAAAAAGTTGCTTGTAGCAATTCAATAAAATAGAATTTAGGTAAGTGGAATGTATTCAGCTTTGTTGTTTTTATCAGTGGAAGTTGCTCATTCCTAAATAGGTAGCTGAGAGTTGGGCTGTTAACAAATTAGCGGATAGAAGTTTCTTTCAGTTGCTCATTAACGACGTATGTTATTGCGAAAATCTAACTGCTATGCATTTACAGTAACTTCACTTAATGTTATTGAATGTACACGTTTTATATTCAAAAGAAATATATATATATATATACATATATATACTTTAATTCCATTTATTATGAGTGAAAATAAAATTCACTTAAAAATAAAATAAAAAAACATTGATAATTCCTTACTTCGGGATGACCCCCCCCCCTCCAAATCCTTTTTACTTTTAGGTGAGTTTATCATCTCGGTTGACATGCACTAAATGCGAAACCTGAAATTTTTTTCCATTCGTTTGCTTCTAAATCGCAAGCCAGTTTTATGGCAGGAAATGTCGTAAGAGTAGAAGAATTCAGTTTATTTTTAGGATGTTAGAAAACGCGCCGATATCAACATTTTCATCTGTCGCACTGATTATTATATTTGATTATTATATTCAATAAATCTTTCATTAAATAAATAGCGCTTTATTTAATTTAATTTACAGAAAGAAACTGATTTCTTTGAAAAATAGTGCTTGTTACAGTATTACTTAAGGTAATTTGTGAAAAGTTTAAATTGACAAAGTGTGCAGTGAATCTAAAATATTTAGGAAATATTGGTTTATGAAATTCGATATTGAACTTGTTTTTATTTCTTAAACTAATTATAAAGACATCGTGAACAAAAATGGAATTACTATGCAGTTTTAGATAATTTCCAGTAAATCCTACTCATCTAGTAGCGCTGCGATTCGTGAAATAGTGGCGCTGCGATTCGTGAAATAGAAGGCTGAAGAATCTTCATCTAAAATATGGATATAAAAATTATCTTTTTTCATTTATAGCATTATTTATTTTTGATAATGGAGGGGGAAAACGTAAAATATTAAAGAATAAGATTTGGCAATGGAAGAGCGGGAATGGGTTTGCGATGGCAGAGACGACTATGGTGGAAATATTCTTCGCAATTTGTCCTGGAGTTTGTCTTCGGAGGGCCTCGAACAGAATATGCATATAAGCAATGATCTGAAGATAATAAATTTCTTAGACTTCAAAGTCACGTGGAAAAATAGGAGACTGGTATTCATCTGGCAATGACCCAGAGGGCGGCAAAGGATTAGGTTAAATCTTCGTAGTTTCACTGAGTTATGATTTCATGAGTGTCATAGTTAACAGGAAGTCCTATGAAATCGTTTAGTTTCGTTAGTTTTAGTATGTATGCGATTTTGGACTGTTCGTCAAATTATCTTTTGCAAGAATATCGCTCATGGGGTGGAGAGATCGTTAGCTTCTTACTTGTTATCAGAAAATCCGTGATATTTTTTGTTAAATTGCACAATATTTCAAGGAGTTTTAGAACAGTATTAGTCTCCTATTACAATTGGTGAGACGCAACTGTTTTTGAACTCCTAATTTTTCTTTTCTCTAGTGAAGAGGCTGGCTATTTTGAAACTGCTTAAGATTTTTTTCGTCCTTTAAAGTTCTGTTGATACAATTCTTTCCAAATTCGAGAACGCTGTTGTAAATGGGCATAACGTTGTTTATTTTTTGCTTGTCATTAAGAAAGGAGAAATTAATGCTCTTGTTTAATTCAAATTCGAAACTTTTGATATTTTTGGAGTTATATCCACCACGGATGTTTTCTTTGTGATTTCTTTAAGATCTGCTTCTTTTTGAGTGAAAAGTCAATAAGAGATCTGTCATCTCCACTGCTATTCTTATTTGAGCTTTTGGTTTGGGTTAAAGAATTTAATAATAGCAATAAAAATTCGATTTGTCGAAGTGCAATTCTTAAAGCAGCTTTATCAATTTAATAAATTTTAGGTATGACATCGAGATTACTATCAAGTATATTTTCTGTCAAGGGCCCTATCACATTTACCATGTAGAATATCTAACTCATCGTACATTTATAAGCATCTTCTAAGCTACACTCAATCGGAGAAAAGTTTTGAGAGGCACCATTTCAAGTACCATTTTATCCACTGTGCATTCCATCCGATAATTCATTAGAGGAAAAATTCGCTCTGTGTGAGTAAAGCACAAACCCGAAGACTTATCTGTGATTCAAAATTGTTTCATAGAATATTTGGAAGAGTAAAAGTCTCGCAGGAATGTGGTCAGAACAAATTGGCACTTGAAATTAGAATGAAGACCAAGTTATCATAGTTTTAATGTATTTTATTTTTTTATATAATAATAGTACAGATAATTTTTCGGACGGTATTCATTATTCTCGTATTGTTTTCTGGGTTTGCCTGGTTTCTCCTGCTGTTTTCATGTACCCAGATTTAGACATAATTACATTAAAAAAAATTGCTTTAATTTTTTTTAAAAATGTTGACCTTATTTATAAAAGGCGGAGCTGCCATTCTTATACTCGTCCCCTACCGACAAAAGTCGGACTCTCACTTTGATAAAACATAAAACTTCGCTGGAAATGAAACAAAGTCATTTTAATATTATAATATCATATGCAAAACCACTAAATCGAACCGGGCGGCTTTTTTAATTTCATGTTGGAGTAATTACTTTATATTACTATTTTTGATTTCAAGGAATAAATATTTTAATTTCTGTGAAATCGATATATTTTAAAATTCTTTTACATTACTGAATATTCTATTTTTCATTGCAGTGTTCTTCTGCAATGAAATTTTTTAAGTTATCTTTCAGTAGCTTTTTTTTAAATATCGATTTCCAAACGAAACTGTAAACACGTGAAATTCTGTTAGAAATATTCTAAGTAAGATTGTATTTTAATCCTATTTATGGCATATTTTAACTTAAATGAATGCCTAAAAATTTCTTTCATAAAATTCATTGAGTCTTGTTTTGTTTATACGAATTCTTGCCTGAAAAGTATTTATTTTTAATATATTAAAAAAGAATGAGATAAATTATTAAATTTTTGCTTATAAAATTCATGTCGGGAAAAAATATTACACAAATCAAAGTGATAATCAAAATTTATATATTGAATGAATTACACACCACTAGAAAAATAAAAAATTGTTTTATATATTCAGCAATAAACTGATGAAAGTTTGTGGTAGTATGATTGCCGCAGATATAATAAAATTTTTCGGAACAGTCGGTTCAAGTTTATTTAAAGGTGTGTATGCCGCGGACCAGATCCCCTATATGGATCTGGCTCCCGCGGCTTTTATTGTCAACACAGAGACCTCCTCTACTGGCGGTAAGCACTGGCTTACAGTTATTCAATGTAACAACATGAAAATATATTTCTTCGATTCATTTGGCCGCCCCCCAACAAGTTTCAACCACTACATCTCCTATTTTGCATCAAGATACCAATATGATTTTAATGAATTCAGGTTTCAAGATCCTGAGACACAGGTATGTGGATACTACTGCATATTTATCATTTTGAGAGCAGAGGAAGGATGCAGCGAGAATGATGTGATAAGTGAATTGATGGGAAGTAAAAACTGCGATGAGCACGTTGTGAGTGTTGTGAATGAAACATACCAAAGAGCTGTGAAGAGATGGAATGACGCCATCGCAAATCTGTGCATAAAGTTGATCAGTTTGGTAGACGTTTCAGCAAGTGTGCTATTTGATGATGCACATCGGGTGGAATTTATTCGTAATACATGTCATGAATTAAAAGAATCTGTAAACTCTATCCGTAATTGTATTCACTTTTGCAATGTCTTTGTAGATCTGCTCATTTTAGTTTTTTTAATTGTATTCATAAGTGTAAGTGTTATATTACTTATATTTAATAATGTACCGTTTCATAAAATTTCCTATGAATATGAAAATAGTGTATATGATGACAATATGATGGATATCGACTAATTAAAATTTTCTCACCTTTAATAGTAATAATTATAATTAACCCTACATTAATCAATAATAGCAATTTGTAATCTATCTTTTTGATATTATCCTGGCTGTAAGAACTGCAATATAATATTGTAAAAGGATTCACGTCAATTGCAACAACTATATATGGATTTGAAGCGGAATGGATTGCTTGTGTTTATATGCATGTTCTTTTGTGTGCCGATCCATACCTTTTATGGGTTAAGATGTCACCTGACTGAGAAGATTCAAGTTCCACTCCAGTCTGCGCTCCTAACAAACATTATTCGAAGCTTGTAGACCGTGCCCGTTAGTAACATATTACTCGCTGCAATCGACTGGCTGCTGGGGGTTTTTCCTGGTTTTCCTCCAAGCGAAACACAAATGTGGGCCAGTTCTCCTCTGAAACTCCTCCAGGAAGGCAACCTACTCTTATATGCTGTATCTAAAATAATTTGCGAGTTGAAGTAGCAAATAAAATATTTGACCATTTTTATTGTATTCATCATTATCTGATATTTTCACAATCTATGTTCCATTCTTTCTTTGACTGAAATGAAACAAATGTTAAAATTTCAAAGAATAAGAGGTGGGTATGGTGCTTTTCTTTCTCCATTTTTATAGAATTTATTGTTGATAGATCAGACTAGAAATTGCATTCAAAAATTAATGAAGCATTGTAAATGTTGTACAATATGCTGTGAACTCATAATTATAATTTTCTCATTGTTATTGAAACTAACAGCATTATTCAAAGAAATATATTTAGAATATAATAGCTTCATCAATAACATTCATTATTACCAATATTTTTTTTGTTTTGTTATTAAAGTAAGAATAATTTTGCTCTGGATATAATCTTTATCATTTCTGGAATTCTGAATTTAAAAAAAATATCAAAATAAATGAAAATTGGTCTTTAACTGATTTTTTAATACAATATAATAAATAAATAATTATTCTATTACATGAAAAAGTGATGGTTAAGGTGTTAAAATGATGGTTTTTAGTGAAAATGCAAGTCAATTGATCTGAATAAAATGACCAGTTAATACTCCAACTTTGATAAAACATTAAAAATGAAGTTTGGAAAATAGAAACAAACATTAAGCGCAGAATTAAGAAGTAAATTAAATGAAAATTGTGAATTAATATTCTGAAACAAAAATTGCTTTGAAATGATTTTGAATTAAAACAATTTAGACATCTCTTAATTTATTCAATGATGCCGTTAAAAAAATGTGGAAAAGTAATCGATTGAAAAAAAAAATTTAAGCGATAAGCCATAAATTTCTTAGAACTGCCTTTATGGTATTTTTACAAAACTTTTGTTGATTTTTTGGTTGATATATAATATAATTTCTTGATGATGAAAAGTGACTCGGAAAACACAAAGGGAAGGAACCGGTGGTATTAAAAATTAGGTGCACCGAACTCGCATCAGATTCCCTGGAATAAAGCTGTTGTTTATATATTTTATTATCAGAATGAATTATTTCCTGTTAAATAGATGTAAAAATCTATTTTAGAGGAAAAGGTATTTATTTCCCCTTGTTTGAGAATGAAACCCAGGTATTACAAAGAAAACGTTTCCAATATTAGAATGGATGATAAAATCTTTTTCAATGAAATGAAAGGAAATTCAATACTATCCTGAATTATTATTTTCTACTGTTTAGCATTCAGTTCACTGGATAAAATCCCAGATAAAAATTAAAATGAATTATTTTGGCTGAATTTTTATTTCATTTGGCAGATATTATTTGGTAAAAATGTTTAGAAGATTCCATATTAATTATAAGAAAGGAATATGAAAGATATTAAAGAATATAAAGTAGAAATTCCAAAAATTTGAAAATTTTTAAGGCATTTGCTGCCCTGAAAAATGAAATAAAATTCCAGTTTTTAAAAAATAATTTCATTCATTCACGTCTCTAACTATCATGATATTTAATTGAAAATTATTAGATAAATTCTATAAAAAAATTTTAATGCAGTATTGAAATTCTGCTTTTTAAAACTTTTTTTTTACTTTTGAAGAAATAGTAGGTTTTCGTCTCAGCAGTTATGTAGGTTCGCTAAATGAGAGATTTAAGCAGGTTAAAAGAATATGTAATTAAATTAACAATCCTAATCTAACTTAATTAACTGACAAATTTGTTTAAAGTAGATTTTATATTACTTATAAAAATTTGGATAATATCAAAATTTTGTCAGACATAAACATCTTATCTGTTGACTTACGTTTACTTCGTTGTTTTAATATTTATATATGTTACTGTTAAAGTGTATAGTTCAATTATTTCGTAGAATAACTCGGTATTTCATGAAATAACTAGCCATGTCAGTTAAGGTATATAATAGATGAACATTTTCATACTTTACCAAATTATTCTATGAAATAGCTAATGATAGACGGTTACAGTGAAAAATAAACAATGCCAAAGTTATTTTACAAATTGATTATAAATAGTAAAAATTTCTCGAAAAATGCATTTTCTCCATAGTTCGGATGATTAATTGATAAATAAAAAGGAAAAGCATATGATATAATTTATTATTGCTCATTTTGCTAACATTAGTTAAACAGAAAGGAAAGAAAAAAAATTAGGCTGCAGAAATAGTTATATTTAAATAATTTCAAAAAAAAATACTTGATGGGACAAAAAAAAAAAAACAACAACTGTTGCTTTATAAAAACATTGTGTGAACTTTTTCAAACAAAAAAAATGTAGGAATATTAATTTAAATTTTATGAAATACCCTTATTTTCCTTTTCATTATTTATTAGAGCAAGGATTGCTGTGATGACATTTTGAATTGCATTGCATTTTCTTATACACGGAGGGTCCGCTGAGATGGTATTATGTCCATACGTGGATATATCGAAGTTACGGATCACAATAAATATAATCACATGTTTACTTCCACATGTTCACAAATTTATTAAAATATTTTTTTAAAATAAATCATTTACTTATTGACTAAGTTAAAAATCTGAGGTGAATTCGACAAGTTTCTTTAACGAGGGGTGTCATATTGCGCGCCGCTGGGGTCTTACCCTTCGCTTCTCCATTCTCACAATATTTAGAACAGCCTGGATATTTCACAATTCGAAAGGGAAGTAAGTACGTTGACACTAGCAAACTCGTACGAATGTGTAGGTTAGGTTTGCTCAATTCTATAAAGAAGGAATTAAAAATTGTTGAGGAAAAAATCAGACATATTCAGTGGTATTTATTTTTGTAAGAGAGAAAATTTTGGCTTTCCAAAGCAAAATTTTTAATACTTGTACTTTGTTATCAAAAAATTAAGAACCTGTAGAAAACAAGCGACTGGCAACTAGCCACAGGAAACGTTGAATAAGTCAACACTGAAAGGGATAGCGTAAAGGTCGACAAAGGAGAAAATGCAAATTTTATTTCTGTTCCAGTCAGTGCAATATACACGTACTTCAAGTTTCGGTTCGCATTTCATTCAGACCGCGAGAGTTTAACCCACGTAAACGGCTTATCACCTGTTCTTGCATGGATTTTCAGACCGAAGAATAATCGAGAAGGGCGGAAATCACCGAGATAAATTATTTCATTATCAGTGGTTTTCGCACGTCTCGATTCTTTCTGTACATCATAAAGTCATCTTACAAAATTAGTGGGTGTGACGTACCCAAAACTTTCTCACATATTCTATAATAAAGGTGAATAATAATCAAAATGTGACACAAAAGTGCAATTATTGTCACAAAATTACATGCCAAATTTGATAAATTAAGTCACTGTGTTTTTCAGTTATCGCGTTTGCATGCTTTTGAAAATACAGACTCGCAGACATGCACCTCCTTCTTGAATTTAGCTTAAAATTTGACAGGTTTTTTCAATAAAGAAGTGAAATCAGTGTACCGAATTTTATCTATTCAGCTCCCTTCGTTTTGTAGTTATAGTGTTATTTTCTAACATCCGGACAGATAGACTTCCTTTCAACGGATTTTGCTCGAAATTTGGCAGAAATCTACAAATTTGGTACCAAATTACATCCGTCTACCTAAACCGTTTTTTATTTATTTTTGTCATAGACAGACTGACATGTTCCAAATATATTTTGTTGTTTTTGTAATTCGAGGATGTATAAGATGTAAAGATTCATGAATATCTAGAGTGCGAGTGTTTGACGATTACAATACTTTCTCTGGATTTCGAATACGAGAAAGTAAAAAAAGGAGGCGGAAGGGAGAAAATTCAATATTTCTACTATTGCTTTGGATGTTACACAATTATTTGCAAGAATGAAAAATTAGTATTTAATAAGTAAATTATAATTTAATGCAGTAAAGCATTATTTATACATTTCTCAAGTATACATAATTTAGTTTTATATATTATTTCCACACAATTTTATTCATTCGGAATCGTTATAAAAATTAAATAATTCGTTTATAAATAGTTTTTTTTTCCATTTCACAAATATTGAAAAATTAGAACTCATAAATTTTCAGTCTCGGTCACTATTTCTTCATTCCAATTAAGAGGATGATTAACATCATGATTTCAGAATTAATCACAATTGTTGAATTTATGTCTCTCTCTCCGATCTATATGTGCATTTGTCTCTCTGTGTGTATATTGGCGCTCTGCAAACCTGCCAATTTTATTTATCTATCTTGTATATATATGTAAATTAAATTCGAATTAATTGCTAAATTTTTATCTTAATTTAGCCCATATTTACTTCATTTTAAAATATTCTCTTATTTTCTGATCCAATTCCACCTTTTTTGTTTAATTAATGCAACAAAATCTCTGTAAAAATACTTAAATCAGCGGTTCTCACTCTTCGAGTAAGGGGTAAAAATTTGACGATCTAAACAACTTCTTTTAAAAGATCCCTATATCCCCTTAGCTGAATCAACACGTGTAAAGAAATCTCTATCAGAATCTCACAGTATATAATCATGAGGATAAATATTTCGTTGGCCCTTTTCTCTTTTCGCTCTTGTAGTGTGATGTAGAATGACGTAGCTTGCCGCTACTTGCATATACATAAATGATGCTTCCCAAGATGGAATAAAACCGAAATTTAAAATTCAAAAGTGTCTTCTTTCTTTCCGCCCACGACACGGCTCCAAAATATGGATTTTACACACACATATATACTTTGGAGGGTGGGAATATGTACGTAGAGGAGATTTTTGAATTTATAATTAAAATTTTTATTAGTTACAAGTTTAGCGAAATTCTAACATTTTTCCAAGATAACATTCAAAAATATTATGAAACAATTTTATTTACATCATGTTAAAATGCAAAAAAAATTATATTTTTAAGGCTGCCATTTTTATTTATTTATTTATTTTTTGCATTTGTAATTATTTTTCAAAAAGTATTTTAAGCCTATTTTCCAATATTATATTTCATGTAAAATGCAACTGCATGTATGAGAAAAAATTGCTCCCCATCACGTTAACAAACTCTAAAATTATACGATTAAATTAGCTCTCACTGCAAGTTCAACCCAGAAAAGATTTTTTTTCCGCATGTGTGAAAATGAAATAAATATAAAACAAGAAAATGTTCTAAAAAAATAAATAAATGCAAGAAAGAGTTTATTGTTGTATTTTAAAATATCTATATTATTAATTGAATAATCCTGTATTTTTTTAAGGAAACCATGATTTATATATGCAGAATAAACTCTTTTTGGGTCCAACAATTGATTTTTTAGCTATAGGCACATACATCTAATAGAAAAAATGGTCTAAAGGAAGCAAAGAATTATATTTTATTCCGTTTGAAACTATATATGCTCTGATGAATTACGAATTTTGTATGTTCATAGTCTCTGTCCTTAACGTATAATAAAGAAAGATGCGTGCATTTGTGTGTTAGCGCTGTACGAGTCGGACCGTTTGACCTAGTGCTTCCAACTTTGGCACACTTCACTTAACATACTAGAATTAGTGGGGGAACCTCCCCATCTGTATATTTTTAACTTTTTAAAAGCTATTGGATTTTATCATTTTATGAAACTTGTTTTACTTGGCTTATCTCTCATGTTTTCATTGTTGTTGTTTTACTGACCTGATCTTGAATATAATTTTAAATTTCTCCCGTGATATTATCTCAAACCATACGATTGGCGCAGTATGGCCTGCCTTTGGCTCTTGCGCCATTAAACCCGAATAAACCAACCAACCAACCAAATTTGGCACATATATACATTAGAGAATAGAAATGAACATCTGATTTTTTTTTGAAATTTTAATTAGAATTTTAATGAATTAAAAATTAAGCAAAACTATGGCGTTTTTCAGCAATAGCTTCCGAAAATATTACGGCACAAAAATAAATTTTAAGTAGTTTGAAAATTTTTAAAAAAATGTCTTTTTAATGATACTAATTTAATAGTCATGTAAACGTTTTGCAAACTTTTAGCCATTTTTAAATTTTTTTTCCTGCTCTCCTACAAACGATAACATTGTTACCTTGCAACTGAAACCGTTTCCATTGTTCCATCAGTTTATCAGACCGCGTGATTTTTTTCCCATTGCTGAAAGCTAAAGATAAAGGATTCTGTTTATTACCTACGTAGTTGTAAGATTAATATAAAAGCAAAATGATAGTTTCGTGAAATTTAAAAGACAAATGAAATGGATCTTTACGTATTTCAAAGTGAGATCTTGCGTATTTCAAGTGACTGGCATCCTTTAGAAAGGTTCATATTCAAAAATAATAGAACAAGTGAAAGACAGCTAAAATAACATGGATTTAATATCTGACGCTTAAAGGGAAGCATGGACTCAAAATTTTAATTAAACTGTTTACCTAAAATGAAAGAGAAATAACATTCCTACAAACTAGTTGATCACCTGAGCCTCTTAATAGATCAATAGCAGATTTTTTAAAGGGCAAATTGATTTTTTTTTGTGAATATGAATTACCTCCATTAACAACATTGTTTGCTGTAATTTTTTTATTCTTTTGAATGATTTTATTAAATTCTAATTCGGCTGCACGGAAAAATTTCACATTAAATTCTACTGGTAAGTGAATTTAAAAAACTACAAAGTCTCTAGACTGAATACAAGAGATATCATTCTTATTTTCGATTATATGAAAAGATAATATCGTAACAGCAAATAAACTCGACTTTGAGATTTTGACGAAATGTTTGAACATAACAATTCCACTTTTCATACTTACCCGATCTTGAAAAACAGTTGTTGTTGTATGGTTTACTGGCGCAAGAGCCATTTTTGGCTATACTGCGCCAAGAATACGGTAATATCAGAACCGACATTTTAACTAACACGATTTTAAAAGTTAGTTAAAATTAAAACCACATAAAAATGTCGATATAAATATTATAAAACCGTTTTAACGAAAGACAATGATTAACGTGATTGCAAAATATTCATGTAATGAAGATGTATTTTACATAAAAGGAAAAACAAACAGAAGAAAAAGGTGTTATACAGTTGATGAAGCAAATAGCTCCTAAAAATTTAAAAATATTTGGGTGGTATTTTTCACCCACTAGGTCTTGCAAGTTAAGAGAAAACGAGTTGAAAAAATTATGACGATGAGTATTAAAATCGAGACATTCAATTAAAATATGTTTCGCACTAAAAGCAATATGACAAGTGGGGCAAATTGGCACCCTTTCACCCAAGATGAGATGACGATGAGTGAAACGGGTGTGTCCTATACGGAATCGAGTCAATTTCACATCAACCTCCCGTATAGGTAGAACAGGCCAAAACCCAATTGTGGGTTTTATTGAATGTGGTTTGTTCTGGATCTGCAGATCCCATGATTTTTGCCAAGTTCTAAAGAGTTGATAAATAAATAACTTTTTGACGTCACAATATGGGAGGGCCAGAGACAGAGATGTTGATGCAGATTTAGCTGCAACATCAGCTTTTTCATTGCCCGAAATACCGACGTGAATCGGAACCCAGCAGAGAAGAATATTAAAGCCCCTGTTTTTTAGTATCCGCAGGTTAAACACAATTTCAAAAGCGACTGGATGCATATGGTTGTGGAAATGAGCAAGTGTTTCCAAAGCACTCATACTGTCAGTATATATGTTAACACTACGCTGAGTAGAGAGTGAAATTTCCTGTAGTGCGTAAAATATTGCTACCAACTCAGCAGTGAAAACAGAACAAACGTTGTTTAGACGATAGCTGAGTGTATCAGATGGAGTTACAATGGCGCAACCAACATATCCATCTGATTTTGAGCCATCTGTAAACACTGGGGTAAAAGAAGAATACTGAGAGCGGTGCTGATGAAAAAGTTGTTGGAAAATAACAGGATCAGTTGAAAATTTATCAAACCCCAAGAAAGGGTTCAAAAAGGAAAAATTGGGAATATCCCAAGGTGGAAAAGAATAAAAAACAAGAAATTTAATGGCAACGTTATGAAGGTCCGAATCATGCAGGGAATTTTTGACTCTCCGACAAAAAGGAAGAATATGATAAGGTTGGGCATCATAAATTCTTGGAAGGTTTTCAGGAAAACCCATGTAATGAATGGGATGGTTTGGGACAGAGTGTGCACGAAAATAAAACGAAGTAGATAATTTTTGACGCCGCAAACAAAGTGGCAACTGGTGACAAATTACATATAAACTCTCAACTGGAGAAATGCGGAAAGCACCAGAGCAGATCCTGAGAGCAGAGTGATGGACAGTATCAAGATGTCTCAAAACAGAAGGGCGGGCAGACCCATAAACCATACAGCCATAATCCACTCGTGAAAGAATGACCGCTTGGTATATACGGAGTAAGGAGGTTTGATCAGCTCCCCAGGATGTTTTGGAGAGAACTTTTAAGATATTTAATTTTTTTCGCATCTCTTCCTCAAGTTTAATATATGTGGAAGGAAAGTGAGTTTACGATCGAACGTCACTCCCAAAAATCTTGGACTGGAATTGGTGTACTGGAAAACTGGAATTGATGTATCACGTATCTTTACAACAGGATCTAAATGCATATTTCTCTTCTTACAGAAGTTAACACATTGACTGTTCTCAGGAGAGACAGTGTGACCATTTTTATTACACCAAGTAACCACTTTATTAACTGAATTTTGTAATTGTTGTTCAATTAAATTCATGTTAATACCTTCGCATGAAATCTGCAGATCATCAACATAGAGACTGGCTTGGACAAATGAAGGCACATGATTTAAAATTTGACTAAGATGCACAGTAAAAAATGTGACGCTGAGGGCACTTCCTTGTGGAACACCCTCAGCTTGTATAAAATGATTTGAATAAAAACTACCAACACGAACTCGGAAATATACGATAAGATAAAAAGTTCTGTAAAAATATGGACATGTTTCCTCTAAAATCAAATTTAAAAAGTGTAGAAAGTGTGCCATAGCGCCAAGCACGGTCATACGCTTTCTCAATATCAAAGAAAATGGAGACAAGGTGGTTCCTCCTGACAAATGCGTTCCTAATTTGGGTTTCCAATATAATAAGATTATCAAAAGTTAATCTGTCTCTACGGAAACCACTCTGAAACTGGGGTATGCATCCTTGTTTCTCCAATTCGAAGATTAGACGAGCATTGACCATGCGTTCAAAGGTCTTGCAAAGACAATTGGTAAGGGCAATAGGTCTATAGTTCAGAGGGTTTGATGGATCTTTTCCAGGTTTTAGGATTGGAATCACAATAGCTTCGTGCCATTGTGCAGGGAAGTTTTGCTCAGTCCAAATTCTGTTAAATAATAATAACAGATTTGAAAGAGAAGTTCTACTCAAATGGCGAAGCATGTTATATGCAATTCCATCTGGCCCGGGACTGGTATCGTGACTTTTAGATAATGCCGCTTCCAATTTATATAAATGAAACTCACAGTTATAAGGAGAGGTATTTCGTTCATTAAAACGCAAAAGTAACCGTTCCGCACGATTCTTAATTGCCAGAAACTTAGGACTATAAGAATCTGTTGCGGAAACTTGTGCGAATGCATGCCCGAGGATATTAACTACATCTAATGGGGAAGAATGCACTGTGTTTGTTGTTTTTAAAACTGGAATTGAAGATTCGTTGTAGATCCCATTTGCGGCTTTTATTTTTTTCCACAAAAGCTTAGTGGAAGTCGAGGATGTGATCAAAGACACAAACTTGATCCAAGATTCCCTCTGACTACGTCTGCGAATGCGTCGAGCTAAGACTTTGGCTTTTTTAAAAGTCACAAGATTTTCTATCGTAGGGTACCTTCTAAAAATATTCCAACGGTTTTTCTGATTCTTATAACTATTGCGGCAAGCTTCATTCCACCACGGTCTGTGAAATTTTCTCAGACGTGGGGAGATTTTTGGAATGGTGACATTTGTAGCACTTATTATGCTGTCAACGACTTGTTGCACTGCTTCCGTGATATCGTAAGTATTGACCATGATCTCGGTGATTTCTGCCAAATGAGTGAAAGCATCCCAGTCTGCTCGCTGGAATAGAAAACGCGGAGGACAAGGAGTCGCACCACCGCTATCAGCATGTGAAACCATAATGGGGAAGTGATCACTATTGTAAAGATCTTTGCTTACTATAAAATTTAGCAATGGCATGAGCTCAGGAGAACATATGGCCAAATCAACACTATGGAAGCTGCGTGTGGGTTCATGAAAGTAAGTCTTCTCATCATTATTAAGGAGACAGAGACAGTTATTAGAAATAAATTGCTCGATCTGTCGCCCACGAGAATTAGTACTTTCTGAACCCCACCAAACACTACGCCCGTTGAAATCGCCTAGAATAATAAGTGGTTTAGGAAGCTGGTCCACTAAATTGTCAAGATGTTGTTGACTAATGACATCATGAGGCGGTAAATATATACTACAGACTGTGACTAATGTCCGTGTGTGAACTTGCACAGCCACAGACAGTAGAGGTGTATGTAAAATAAGAGGTGTGCTCGGATATAGATTTGAAGTGAAGATACAGACATAACAAGAACTCCGAGATCCTGTGTCTGTATCTTTCTTAGTGCAGTTATAACCGCGCAATTTTATTGGAATATTGGGTGTTAAGAAGGTTTCTTGAACACCTAAACAAACTGGATGAAATTTATTTAAAAATTTTTTGATGTCTGGAAGTTTGGAACGAATGCCGCGACAATTCCAAGGAAAGAAGGTACCCATTATGAGCGAAATTTGGAAAGGGAGAGAGAGTGGTCATTTGTTGGAGTTTTCTGATCTTCACAACTCATATCAAATGCATCTTCATCCTCAGACGGATGGAGCTTAAAATCGGGAGTGGTTGGCTTGCCTCCAAAAATGGACTATACCATCTTTGGCCAACCCCAAAGCAACTGAATTCCGAGAGGTAGATTTTTGTAATTTCGAGGAAAGATCCTATGTAAAAGGCCACGTTTTGCAAGTTTTAATGTCAGTGAAGACTGAGGTTTTGTTTCCGAATTTTTTTAAATGTTGACAGGTCAGGTTTAGGAAATTCTGGAACGCTTTTAACAGAATTCTCAGAATCAGATTCAGAAGTTTTCGCAGGAAGTTTTTTTTTAAGTCTGGTTCATACAGTTCTCACAGGAACAATTTATGCAAAATGATTTTTGAACAACGGAAGCATAACTTACACCAAGAGTAGGAGTTTGAGTTTGGACCCTACGCCTGGCTTCGGAGTATGATAAATTTTCTTTTATTTTTAATGATGTCACTTGTTTTTCCAAGTTCCAGCGTGAGCAAGATCGAGCATATGAAGGGTGATCACCACCGCAGTTCACGCACTTTTCTTTTGCGGTGCACTGCTGGCTATCATGCCCCTTTTCAGCACAACGGGCACAAGTTAGTGTCCCGCGGCAATTAACTTTGGAATGACCAAATCGCTGGCATTGGTAGTATCTTAATGAATTCGGAATGTACTGTCGAACTGGTAACTTTATATAGCCCGCATATAAATATTCAGGTAATTTAGGACTGTGAAATGTAAGTATATAGTGTTTAGTTGGGAGGATTTGACCTTCTCGCCGAATTGTAATCTGGCGAACTTGTGTCACTCCTTGTGGTTTCAATTCATGGGATATTTCTTCTAAAGACACATTGAATAGTTCTCCGCAGGTAATAACACATTTGGAGAAATTTAGAGATGTATGTGAATTCGCGGAAACCGGAATATTTGTAAGAGCTTTGAGTTTGATAATTTGTTGCGCTTGTTGTTTTGTGTTTATTTCCACTAGCAGGTCACCAGATCGCATTTTTCGAATAGACAGGACATCACCAACTGTAGATGATATTGCTTTTTGCACAAGAAACTGTGAAACAGAAGAAAAGGTCTCTTGTTTATCCGATAGTCGCTTGATTACAAAAAACTTATCAAAATAATTAATTTTATTCTGTGGATGGTAAACTTTATGCCCACTGAAGGGACCACGTTTGGAGGAGCCCATACGATATTAAATACGATTCAGGCCCGACGGCACCGCCCACCACGGAACACAACAAGGGAAGGCAATTACCGGTTCTGGTAGTTTCCAGCCTCGGCATACACCGTAGTGCTAGCCGGAACCTATACGCTGGGAGTTATCCCCGGGGACAGTGACCACCCTTAGCGCTAAGCCCAAGAAGTAACCCCTTCGCTTGATCCCTAGCAGACTAGCCACTCAGGTGACTAGGTACCAGCCGATTGGTACACCGGGGACCACAGTGCACCACCCGTCTAATGGGTCGCCACGCACGGCCACCACGTGGGATTTTTGGCTGTCCATGAGAAGCAGGAAGCACACGGAGCGGCAACAGCTTCTCATGGAGAGCTCCCTCACTTGCCGTCGAGGGAAGGAAGAACGACAGTAAACAGCAGAAGGCATAGAGGGGAATAAACCATAAGGGAAGTAAAGATCCCTGGGAACCTCGGGATTGGGACACCCGTACTCACCTATAGTAGGTGAGCCCCTGAGGGGTCTTGAAAAACAGATTTTACTCTATCGTTTACGACGTATAGAGGATGTATTTTAATCGTCAGAAAATTCGAATAATGCAGAGAGATTTTGACAAATTTCCACGTTTTAGACCTTTTCTTTAAACCTTCCCCTTGCTCATGTTTTACAGTACGAAAAATATACTTTTGAAAATCGTCTGTCTTTCTGTCTGGGATAACAAAAAAAATGCTTTGAGCTTGCCCAATGAAATTTGTTATGCATCAAATTTCTAGATTTCTGTCATATTTTGAGCAAAATCCATTGAGAGGTAGTCTGTTCGGATGTTAGTTAACACAATAACTACAAAATGAGGGAAGCTAGATGACTAAAATTCGGTACACAGATTTAACATCTACAGTGCAGATAATATGTCAAATTTTGAATCAAATCCAACGAGGAGTTGAATGTCAGTCAGTCGGCATCTTCAGAAGCATGTAAACGTGACGATTCAAAAATGCGTAGACTGGAATATATCAAATTTGGTATGTGATTTTGTGACTAAAATTGTAGTTCTATATCAGATACTGAAAAAATGGGTTCTGTGTCAATCGGGTGGGAAAAAATGCAACTAAAACTCAAATTAGATTTTCTCATACTAAAAAAAACTAGCCAAGAATTACACGATAGATTTAGTAAAAATGCTAACTTCACACGAAAGGTTGATATTTTATAACTCGAAATGGGATGAGAAGTTGTTATATAAGGTCCACACTAATATCATACCAATGCTTCGTCGTGGGGTATAATTTGGGGTTTAGTTCGATGTATTGTTGTGCTACTTCGTGTGTTGTAGCCGAGATGGTTGCAGCATAATGGGAGCCATTTTGCATTTATCTCAATACCGGATTATGCTGTTGCAAGGATTCTTATATTTTCTTTCCCAGAGGCCTCGGCACTGCGGGGTGAACTCCGTTTGTGAATAGTGTTTCATTTAACACGACGTTTAAAATCTTAATCACAAAGAAAGGCAATATGATTTATGTGAAATATTTGATACATTTTAGAAAATTCATTTTGAGAATTTGATTCTACATTATGAAAAGCATATTCTAAGAGGGAAAGGTCATTAATTAAAAATGTTTGGGTCTAATTATTTTTGCATTACATGCACAATATAGGTTAATGCAACAAAACAAAAGGCTCGTCGGAATTCGATTGTTTAGAATGCATCGAAACCATGCTGTTAGCGAGTCTTCCACATCAACCCAGGAGGTGCTCGCCGTCTGATGCGTTGTACCAGTTTATTTTAGATGGCCGGTTTCCCCTGTAGGCCTATCCGCCATCGTTTAGAAATACGTCTCTGTGGTGAGTGGACTCATCTCAGACACATACTTCAGTGCTGTATCTCGCCGCCCACAGATATTGTGCATTCATTAAATATCTTTTTTTTTCTTATTTTTTTAAAAAAATTAGTCTATAATAAATTCCTTTCATTTTATATAATACTATACACTTTTTTTCACTTACCCCCTTTTTTTTATATAATACAGTACAAACTTGCGAGTTACGGCGCGGTTGACCTAGTCTGAAATATTTACAATAAATAAATAAATTATTTACAAAATCCATAAAGCTAATTATTAAGTTCGTCGTCCACAGATATTATACATTCATTAAACATCTTTTTTTTTAAATTAGCCTATAATAAATAAATTCCATTCATTTTCATATAATACTATAGATTTCCCCCTTTTTTCCACTTATTTTTTAAAATATATAATACAATACAAATTTGACTTTTTTTACTCATCTTTTTTTATATATATGTATAGTATTATATACATATATATATATATATATAAACTTGGACTTTTTCCTTGATCTTTTTTTAAATATATAATACAATACAAACTTGCGAGTTACAGGCACTTTTGACCTAGTTTGAAATATTTACAATAAATAAATGCACTATTTACAAAATAAAAGTAGGTAATTTATTGTTGATAAAAAATATTTACAAATAAATGCAGGATAATCTTTATAGTTTGTTACAAATTATAACTAATTTTGAATTAATCATTCCTTAATAAAATGATTTAAAATGACAAATGAATTTTGAAAAAAAAAAACTAGTGTAGTCAAGACATTGCAGATTGTACCAGCAAACTTCGAGAAGTAATTTTGTTGAAATATAATCAATTTTTAGCAACTCTTCCTAACGCTTATCAATTAATTTTACATTTTCATAGTAAATCCGGTGGCCAATGTGCTGCAAAAAAAAACTCTATAACGTTGGTTATTAAATAAATAAATAAAATGAAGAAATTGCAACTGAAGTACTCACTATTCTGGATGTATCGGTGCATCGATCGGTTATGACTATTTTGTGCCCGTGTTAATATTTGTGGTTGCTCGTCATTCCGGTATATCCGATGGCAAAATGCAAAGGAGTTAACATATAAACTTCCATCCCACCGGGCAGACACCAAAAGAAAGTGAATGGGAAGTCGTCTGGATCGTTATAGCGTGGTAATCGCTTCCTTGGCAAACATATTTTAAATGCAGTCACCTCCAAGCCAATGATGGGAACTACCTTTCACAGAAGAGATTGCGCTGCCTCTCTTTCATGTAAGACAAACGTTCATTATAATATTTTATTACGAAATCATCACAATTTGGATAATTATCTATCAACTGGTTTACTACATCTTCCATCGTGAAATCTTCCAATCTCTGTGTTATGAAAAAAATGCAGAACTCTCCACAAGTTGCAGGATAATATTGAAAACGACATGGTATCCTCTTTACAGAATGTGGCGGAAATTTTTGAACGAAATTACTTACGTGTATATTATAACATTCTGGAGATAGCCCATATGAGTCGTAAAATTCAAGAACATCTTGATGAATAAAAAATGCTATCCAATGAATTCCTTTATGACTCCGTACTGCAGTATTGACTATAAATGCGGCTGGTTCAATACAATCAAATTCAGGTATTTCATCCGCCGCAAACACTCCCTTAAAAACTCGACTGCCGGTACAATCTACGTACTGCATAAAAAAATGCACGATCTCGTTTTCGAACATGATTTTTTGAAATATTTAAAACTAGGTACCAAATACACAATTCCTAATTTTATATATAAAAAATTATTTTAATTTTTTAGTGGTAAATTAAAATTTTAACTTTGCATAGCAGTTATTTAGAATTTGTCAAAATTTAGCTAAATAAATAGTTGGGTGAACAACCAAAATAGTTATTACGTTCTGATAAGATTTCAGAATTTAATCTTATAACTTTTTACAATACTAAATTGAATAGTAGTTTTTCTACACATTCTACACTCATTCTAATTGGTTCCCTATTAGTCAGCAGTCTTTAAGCAGTCATTCCAAGTAAAAAATTAAAAAAAAAAATATTTCATTACAAGTATCAAAACGGATTGTTGAAGAATAAAATATTGATAGAATACCCAATAACTTATTTTAATTATACGGTGAATGTTCAAAATATAGCTCATAATTTAAATCCTCGTCTTAAAATCTTTACATGGCGTAGCGCCATCTATCGAAGCCAAATGTTTTATTATTGATAGATGGCGTTATATGTACAAATTGTCTATGATGAGGAAGAAACAGAAATGAAAATTTTCATTTATTTAACAGGAATATAACTATTCATGAAGAATTTTGTTGGTAATGCTTATTAGCTGCATGCCAAGCCAATGGTAAACACAATTAATCATTTTTTAAAGTAAACGACATCTTTGGCAATTAATAACTACAGTTAAATAAACATGTACCAAACAACGTTATAGAGGTTTATTGCAGTTCATTGGTCACCGGCCGGGGCCTTCAGCTGCATTCGTGGAATAGTTTTGTCTTGAGATGAGTGAAATTCCGTGGAGAGCAGAAAGGCATGTGCAATGTGGAAAGCAGAAATTAGTTAATTGTAAAATGACTAAAATGAAAGTAAAAAAATTAATATAGAAAATTTTTAAAAAGAATAAATAAATACATAAATAAAAAATGATTTGGGATTTCGGGCAGTTTGATTTCGGGACAGTTTTTAAAATTTTTGGAAATAATGATATCTTCAGTTTCTGCTGAAAAAGGTTTTTGTAGAAAAGGAGGGCTAAATTGTCTGTGATAGAATTAATACAGTATCTCTATGTTTGCATTGTGTGATAATAGAGGTCCACTTTGTATTTAGCCTGGAAAATACAAAGGCATATCCGCCAATTTGATATTACTTTCGACGAAGAGAAGCAGATTGTTAGCACCGGGTTTGACTTGTTTAGTTTCAATGATGCGGCAACACGTGTTATATTGCATTCTACGTAGACTGTGGCGCCATCTAATTTTTATTTGATATCTGAAAAGTGCAACCGGATAATCTCATCCTTCTCCGTACTTCATGATGATGTCAATAAGAGAAGTTGAATATTTAATAAGTTGAAGTAGCTCAGTCAAATTTTGGTTATAAGAGCTGGAACAGTTTATTTCTAATAATTGTCTCTGTTTGCTCAATAATAATGAGAAGACGTACTTCCATGAACCCACACGTAGCTTCCATAGCCTTGATCTAGCCATGTGTTCTCCTGAACTCTTGCCGGTGTTGAACTTTGCAGTCAGTGATCATTTCCCTATTATTGTCCCATGCTTATAGCGGCGGTGCGACTCTCTGTCTTCCGCGTTTTCTTTTACAGCGGGCAGACTGGGATACTTTCACGCAATTGGCAGATATAACTGAGACCATGATCAGTACTTATGATATCACGGAAGCAATGCAACTTGTTATTGACGCCATATTAAACGCCGCAAATGCCATTATTCCAAAGACCTCCCCACGTCTCAGAAAATTTCGCAGACCGTGGTGGAATGAGGCTTGTCGCGACAGCCACAAGCAGCAGAAAAAATTATGGAACATTTTTCGGAGGTACCCGACAACTGAAAATCTCGTTACTTTTAAAAACGCCAAAGCGCTAGCTCGTCGCGTCCGTCGTCAGAGTCAGAGGGACTCCTGGATTAAATTTGTATCGTCTATTACATCATCGACCTCCAGCAAACAGTTGTGGAAAAAAATAAAGGCTGCTAATGGTATTTATTGTGAATCTTCCATTCCTGTTTTAAATACAGGAAGTGGGATACATTCTTCCCCATTAGAAGTAACCAATATTCTGGGTCAAGCATTCGCACAAGTTTCCGCAATAGACTCTTATAGTGCTGCGTTTCTGGCGATTAAGAATCCCGCGGAACGGTTGCCTCTGCATTTTAATGACCGTCGCAAGTTTTCATATAACTGTAAATTTAAAATGTTTGAACTCGAAAAGGCCTTATCTAAATCTCATGACACCAATCCAGGGTCAGATGGGATTACATACAATATACTTCGTCATTTGAGTACCACTTCCCTTTCCAACCTGTTGTTGTTGTTTAATAGAATCTGGACCGAGCAGAAGTACCCTTTACAATGACGCGAAGCTATTGTTTTCCCAATCCTAAAACCTGGCAAAGAACCATCCAATCCTCTGAACAACCGACCAATAGCTTTGACGAACGTATGGTCAATTCTCGTCTGATTTTTGAATTAGAAAAACAAGGATATATCTCTCGGTTACGGAGTGGTTTCCGTAGAGGACGGTCTACTGTTGACTACATCGTCCTTCTGTAAACGCCCCCTCAGGGGCTCACCTACTATAGGTGAGTACGGGTGTCCCAATCCCGAGGTACCCAGGGATCTTTACTCCCTTTAGGTTTACTCTCTTCTGCGCCTTCTGCTGTCACCTTTTTTTTCTTTCCCTCGAGGGTAGGCGAGGGAACTCTCCATGAGAAGGTGTCGCCGCTCTGTTTGCTTCCTGCTTCTCATGGACAGCAAATACCCCCACGTGTTTGCCGTGCGTGGCGACCCATTAGACGGGTGGTGCACTGTGGTCCCCGGTGTATCAATCGGCTAGTATCTAGCCACCTAAGTGGCTAGTTTGCTAGGGATCAAGCGAAGGGGTTACTCCTTGGGCTTGGCGTTAAGGGTGGTCACTGTCCCCGGGGGTAACTCCCAGCGTATAGGTACCGATTAGCACTAGGGTAAGTGCCGAGGTTGGAACTTTCCAGAGCCGGTGGCTGCCTTCCCTTGTTGGGCTCCGTGGTGGGCGGTGCCGTCGGGCCCGAAACTTTCTTAATATCGCATGGCTCCTCCCAAGAAATCTCCCTTCAGTGGGCATCACAAAATACCTAATATCATTACCAATCTACCACATTTTGACCGCTATTTTATAATTAAGCGAATGAGGGATAAAAACGAAAATTTTAATTCTGTATCACCTTTTCTAGTGCAGAAAGCAATCTCTGCAACAATTGGTGAAGTCGCTGCCATACGGAAAATGCGTTCTGGTGACTTGCTGATCGAGGTTTCCACGAAAAAGCAAGCACAGCAAGTAATAAAAATGAAAGCTTTAGCTCACATCCCTGTAACCGCTGCCTCTCACACATCTTTAAATTATTCCAAGGGTGTAATAACATGTGGTGAATTGTTCAATGTTCCCCTTGAAGAAATCACTGCTGAATTGAAACCCCAAGGAGTGACTTACGTACGCCAAATTTCCATTAGGCGGGATGAGCAGCTCCTTCCCACGAAGCATTATATACTTACATTCCATAGACCAACAATCCCAGAATTCATATATGCTGGATATATTAAACTACCGGTCCGACAGTACATCCCAAATCCCTTGAGATGTTTTAAATGCCAGCGTTTCGGCCATTCGAAGATTAATTGCCGCGGGACACAAACATGCGCCCGCTGTGCAGGAAAAGACCACGATAGTGAACAGTGTGACGCCCCCGAAAAATGCGTGAACTGCGGAGGCTCCCATACTTCGTTTTCTCGAGCCTGTGAACGCTGGAAAGTGGAAAAACAAATAACCTCCATTAAATTTAAAGAATCTATTTCGTATCCTGAAGCAAGGAAAAAAGTATTGGCTCAAACACCCAAACCTGGTGTGAGTTATGCTACCGTTGCAAAAACACCTTTCTGTGCCAACTGTAAATGCACAAATTGTGTAAAGTATAACCCCCAAACTACAACTATTGAAAAATCTTCAGATTCTGAGGTAGAAAATACAGCATCCAGTGCACCTGAAACTAACAAACCATTTCGATCTAAATCAAACTCTAATTCGCAAAGATCACTTAAGCTAAAGCTTTCAAAACGGGGACTCTCGCCAAAAGATTTAAGATCAAAGTTAAAAAAATCTACAGCACAAAATTCTGTCGCTTTGGGACTTGCGACACAAGGTAATGTTAATAAGGACTTAACGTCCATTTTTGGCAAACCTAAAAGTCCCGATTCCATTTCCCTCCATCCGTCTGACGAGGAGGATGAATTACAAATGAGTTGCGATGTTTCGCCAACTCTTAGAAACATTTGCTCCAATAAACTCGATACTTCTGTTACTTAATGGGAACTTTCATCTCTTGGAACTGTCGTGGTCTTCGGTCCAAAGTTGTTGGCATAAAGCATATAATTAATCAGCTCCATCCTGCTTGTTTTGCTTTTCAGGAAACATTCCTGAAACATGATATTGCTGTGAAAATCCGTGGCTATAACTGTGCTCGGAAAGACGCTAACACTGGAAATAATCCTTCCGGTGGTGTCTGCATATTAACATCCAACCTTTACCCGAGCTCTCATTTAAATTTACAGACTTCCTTACAAGCTGTGGCTGTTCAAGTCCATATACAGACCCTTGTCACAGTTTGTAGTATATATTAGCCACCACACGCTGTCATTAACCAACACGAACTTAATAGTTTAGTGGACCAACTACCCAAGCCGTTCTTGCTTCTTGGCGATTTTAATGCTCATAGTACTTTGTGGGGTTCGGAAAATACAAATTCTCGTGGGCGACAGATTGAAAAGTTTATCACTGATAACTCTCTCTGTCTGCTCAATAAAGACGAGGAAACATATTTCCATGAGCCCACACGTACATTTCACAGTCTGGATCTGGTTATTTGCTCTCCCGATCTCTTTCCGTTGCTCAGTTTCACAGTTGGGAGTGATCTCTATGATAGTGATCACTTCCCCTTAATGGTCTCCTTTGTTGATAGAGGCGGCGTGACTTCCTGTCCCCCGCGTTTCCTATTCCAGCGGGCAGACTGGACTGCTTTCGCGCAACAGGCAATAATTTCGGAGAATATGGTCAGAACGACTAATATTACAGAAGCTATACAAAATGTAGTTGACTGCTTAATTGACGCTGCGAACAATACCATCCCCAAAAGCTCCCCACGTCTGAGGAAATTCCCGAGACCATGGTGGAATGAAGCTTGCCGCAACAGTCACCGAGAACAAAAAAAGCGCTGGAATATTTTCCGAAGATATCCCACAACAGATAATTTAATTGCTTTTAAACGTGCTAGAGCCAATGCTCGTCGTATCCGTAGAAAAACCCAGAGAGAATCCTGGATTAATTTCATCTCTTCCATCACAGCCTTTACATCTTCGAAACTACTCTGGAAGAAGGTTAAACCGGCTAGTGGTATTCATAAAGAATTTTCTATTCCTGTTCTGGAGACAGAAAATGGAAGTATATCATCCCCATTAGATATCGCCAATGCTCTCGGATATGCATTTGCACAGGTTTCTTCTGCTGATTCATATAAGCCTTCATTTGTAGAAATGAAGAATCGTGCACAACAGAAACAGTTGTGTTTTTATACTCGAAAATCCCTTCCATATAATTCGGAATTCAAAATGCACGAATTGCTAACGGCGTTATCGAAGACTCATGATACCAGTCCTGGTCCTGATGGAATCACATATAACATGCTTCGCCATTTGTCTGCCACTTCTCTTTCCAATCTGTTAATCTTATTTAATCGCATTTGGATTGAATAGAAGTTCCCATCGCAATGGCATGAAGCTATTGTGATTCCAATCCTGAAACCTGGCAATGTCTCCTCTAACCCTCTGCACTATAGGCCTATTGCACTCACAAGTTGTCTATGCAAGACACTTGAGCGCATGGTTAATGCCCGTCTTATATTTGAACTGGAAAGGAAAGAATGCATCCCGTTGCTGCAAAGTGGTTTTCGCAGAGGACGGTCGACATTTGATAATATTGTGCTACTTGAAACTCAAATTCGTAATGAATTTGCCCGTCGAAATCATCTGGTCTCTGTCTTCTTCGACATTGAAAAGGCCTATGACCGTACCTGGCGGTATGGTATTCTCTCTGCACTGGCAAATTTTGGATTTAAGGGAAATTTGCCCATGTTTTTAAAACACTTTTTATCGTTGCGCACATTTCGTGTTCGGGTTGGTAATTTATATTCCGATCCTTTTATTCAAGCTGAAGGTGTTCCACAGGGAAGTATCCTCAGTGTTACACTTTTTATCAGTCATTTCAGTCAAATTCTTAATGTTTTACCCTCATCTATTCAAGCTACATTATATGTCGACGATCTTCAGATCTCCTGCCAAGGGAGCAATATGCGCTTAATAGAGCGCCAACTGCAGGTTGCCGTTAACAAACTTGTAGGATGGTGCGATGAAAACGGGCATACAATTTCTCCTGAAAAAAGTCAATGTATTCACTTTTGTAGAAGACGAGCCATTCATTTGGATCCTTCAATCCATATTGGGAATGTTGAAATACCTGTAGTCAATGAAATAAAATTTCTAGGAATAATATTTGACCGTAAGCTCACTTTCCTTCCGCACATCCTACATCTGCGGAAGAAGTGTGACAGGTCATTAAATATTCTTAAGGTACTTTCCAGAACCACTTGGGGAGCAGATCGCACTTCCTTGCTCCGAATTTACGAATCAGTGACTTTATCCCGTATAGATTACGGATGTATGGTGTATGGCTCTGCGCGTTCTACGGTCTTACGTAGACTTGACACTATACACCATTCAGCTTTGAGAATTTGCTCTGGAGCATTTCGGACCTCACCAATGCATAGTCTTTATGTTCTGTGTCATCAGTTACCACTTGATTTACGACGAAAAAAAGTATCTGCCCAGTACTACCTTCGAGCTTTGTCTATTCCGAAGCACCCCTTGTCCTCTATGACATTTCCGGCTAGTCTTCGAAGACTTTATAATGCTCGACCTTCCCACATTCTCCCATTTTTCGAGAGAGCTAAATCTCTCCTTCATGGTTCAGAGCTCCATGATAAAGTGATACAGACTTATGATCTCTTTTCCTTTCCGCCATGGAAAATCCCTCAGTTTTCCTTTCTAAATCCCTTCTCTAGTTTTGAGAAGCAGAATACTGCCCCTATTGTCTACCAGAATCTCTTTAATTCTCATCGCTGTCAGTATCTAGATTACCTAACAGTTTTTACGGATGGTTCAAAGTCAGATGGTCATGTTGGTTGCGGTATTGTTTTCGATACTGATATATTCAGTTACCGCCTAGACGCATCTCTTTCAGTTCTATCTGCTGAACTATTAGCAGTTCTTTATGCTCTTCAGAGGATTTCACTCTCTCCTGGGCATAAATTTTGTATCTATACTGACAGTATGAGCTCATTGAAAATACTTTGCAATATTCAAAATCAAATTCATCCAGTTGCCCTGGAAATCTTGGGTCTTCTAAGGATTCTCCAAAACAGGGGGTTTGAGGTTCTATTTTGCTGGATTCCGAGTCATGTCGGAATCGCTGGTAATGAGCTCGCGGATAATGCTGCAAAGAGGGCGTCTTTGCTTCTACAGAGGGACATTCCCTTCAGTGATGCGAAAAGTGCAATCCAACGTCATTTTTACTCGCTCTGGCAGGTGTCATGGAACAATCAAATGAATAACAAACTTCACACTATAAAACCTATCATTTCATTCTGGCCGTGTCTACCTATGCGAGAGCTAGACGTTAAATTATCTAGACTCCGCATTGGTCACACACGTTTTACACACAAACATCTTTTATTCGGCGATCGAGCTCCATTCTGCACGAGATGCAAAATTATTTTAACGGTTCATCACCTTTTGGTTGAATGTCCTGATTTTAAACATCACCGTTTAAGATTTTTTCATGTTGCAACAGTGGACATGCAAATGCTAGTGGGGGAACGTCCCCACAAAAATCTTTTTAAATTTTTAAAAGCAATTGGTTTTTATCATCTTATTTAATATTCCTTCTTATTGCCATTTTTTACCCTTGTTCATAATGTTACGAGTCACTCCAATGTAATTTTATCAATTAGTTTCCATTTTACACATTTTTATTTAAGACAAGTGTTTAATATTTTAACCATAGGTCTGGCGCAGTATGGTCAGGTATGGCTCTTGCGCCACTAAACCTCACAATCCAATCCTTCTGTAAACGCAAATCCGCATTGCATTTGTGAGGAGAGATGATCTTGTATCTATTTTTTTTCGATATAGAGAAAGCGTACGACCGTACTTGGCGTCACGGCATACCCTCAACGATTTATAACTATGGTTTTAGAGGAAATTTTCCGATATTTTTAAAAAACTTTTTATCTTGTCGAACGTTTAAAGTTCGCATGGGTAACGTCTATTCACATGATCTTTTTCAAACTGAAGGTGTTCCGCAGTGTAGCATTCTTAGTGTTACTCTTTTTATTGTCCATTTTAGCCAAATAATTAATGTTTTACCTCCATCTATTCAAGGCACGTTATACGTGGATGATATATAGATCTCTTACCAAGGGAGCAATATGCAAATGATAGAGCGACAACTATAGGTTGCTGTAAACAAACTTATAGATTGGTGAAATGAAAATGGACATACGATTTCTCCAGAAAAAAGTAAATGCGTCCATTTTTGTAGGAAAAGGGGTATTCATTTAGATCCCAAAGTTCAGATTTCTAATGCTACCATCCCTGTGGTAAATGAAATAAAGATTTTGGGGATAATATTTGACCGTAAGCTCACTTTCCTTCCGCATGTCCTACATTTGCGGATGAAATGTGACAGGTCATTAAGCATTCTCAAGGTACTGTCCAGAACCACTTAGGGAGCAGATCAAACTTCCTTGCTCAGAATTTATTAAGCAGTGACTTTATCCCGTATAGACTACGGAAGTATGGTGTATGGCTCTACTCGTCCTACGCCCCTCAGGGGCTCACCTACTATAGGTGAGTACGGGTGTCCCAATCCCAAGGTATCCAGGGATCTTTACTCCCTTCATGCTTACTCTCCTCTACGCCTTCTGCTTTTTGCTTGGTCTTTCCATCCCTAGACGGCAAGCGAGGGAGCTCTCCATGAGAAGCTGTCGCCGCTCTATTTGCTTCTTGCTTCTCGGTATTTGCTTCTTGCTTCTTCCATCCCTTGTAGGGCTCGGTGGTGGGCGATGCAGTCGGGACCCGAATCTCATGACCTTTTGTGCATGGGTAAAAAAATCAAAGCTCCCTTCAGTGTGCAACAAAATGTTTCTACCTTTCCAACAGTACCTAATTTTCCAACCTTTCTCATTAACAAAAGATCATCTGCTACTAATGATACATTTCATTCTGTCTCTCCGTTTCTTGTTGAATGAGGTGTAACTGGCAATGTTGGTGAAGTTAAACTTACTAAAAAACTTCGATCTGGCGATTTGCTGGTCGAAGTACAATCTCGTAAACAGTCTGTACAAATTATGAAATTAAAATCATTGGAAAATATATCAGTTGTTGTTTCTCCACATTCTTCACTGAATTCCTCCAAAGGTGTCATTTCCTGTGGGGAGCTATTCAATGTACCGATAGATGAAATAACTAAAGAGTTGCAAGGACAAGGGGTTAGCCATGTACGGCGTATATCTGTTTGGAGAGATGGCCAGCTCCTAAATACCAAACATCTGGTTCTTACCTTTAGTTTCAACAAATTACCTGAGTACATTAAGGCAGGGTACATGCGCCTGTTGGTTCGACCATATATACCGAATCCGCTTCGTTGTTTTAAGTGCCAACGGTTCGGACATTCAAGAACTTCTTGCCGAGGGACACTAACTTGCGCCCGCTGTGCAGAAGTAGGTCACGATAGTTTGGAATGCACATCTAGGGAGAAATGCTTTAATTGTCAAGGTACACATACACATACTTCCTTTTCTCGAAACTGTCCAGCATGGCAGCTAAAAAAAGAAATAATTAGTACAAAAATTTAAAAAAAAATTTCTTACTCCGAAGCTCGTAAACTTGTAAAATCTCAAACTCCTGTATCTGGTACCAGCTACTCTTATATGATCAAAAAACCACCAGCAACTGATATTATTCTAAACAAAAGAGACAATATACTTACTGATAATACTTCCGAATCCGCTATTGTAAAGACATTGCCAGTAGCTCTCAATAGTAGTAATGTTAATCAGCCAACTGGTCATGAACATGAAACGTTTCATGTCCCATCTAATGAAATGTCACAGGACCTGAATAAATTTAAAACTGTCACTTATAAGAAAAAATATAAAAAAGATCACAAGCACAGTTCTGAAAATATATCCTATTCTAAATTCTGGAAGACTTCACCTCGACAAGTCTCCCAATCTATGCCAGTCTCAAATTTGAGCTCTTCCATTAATTCTAAATCAGCCAATAAAATGGATGAAGCCAAGTCTGAGCTTGAATTAATGACCACAAATAAGTCCAATCATAACACCGACAGCGAAATAGAATCGGATAATGCAATAGAATACAACCCTCATGAAACAATTGACTAAACACCACTTGCTGCCGAACTTTCTAACGATTCCATCACGGATGATAAAACTGTTTTTAAACAAAGTCCCCAAGAATGTCAAGTTAAATGGAATAATCTTAAAATTTTTTTTGCAGTGAACCTTCAAGTACCCCTATACACAGCAAATATTTGAAAAAACACCGAATATAAAGATTGCAATGATTTTTTTTTCTTTTCACTTCGTTTTGTAATTTATTGTGCATATTTTAATGTTATAAGAAGATGCATTTTCACCTTTTGAATTTCATCGATATTTTAATCTTTTAACATTTTTGGAAAAATTTTCTTTACGGGATGTAATTCACATTTTTATAAATGCTGATACTATTCATTATTGGATGTCTTTCTTTTTATCACGAGAAATAATAAATTTAAACTGACTGAATTGTACGTGACATTTTTAATACCATTTGTTTGGCGCAGTATAGCCATATCTGGCTCTTGCGCCATTAAATCTCAAAATACCTACCTACCTGCTCGTCCT